>ML797332.1:265995-296994 GCA_009831015.1 Picea engelmannii | reverse complement strand
GATAGATAGTTCCCTTTTGGATACCATAATCCATAGTCTTTTGTTCCTTTGAGATATATGAATATTCTTTTCACTGCCACAACATGTGTTTCCTTCGGTGCTGCTTGAAATCTTTCCACATGTCCAACTATCTGCATCACATCCAGTCTTGATGCAGTCACATAGAGTAAATTGCCAATCATCGATATGTAGTCTTTGATCTTCATCCTTGGATATATCATATTTTCTCAATTTGCAATAGATCTACATGGGAATACTTACGAGCTTTCAATCTACCATTCCAAACTTCTTCAACATTTCTTTGATATACTTAGTCCGGGAGATGAAAATACCTATATCTAGCTGACATATGTAGAGTCCCAAAAAGAAAGACAACTCACCAAGTAATGACATTTTGAATTCATTATGCATGTCTTTAGAAAATTTATGACTCATCCTATCATCATTACTACCAAAAATAATGTCATCAACATAAACTTCAATTATTAACAAATTATTTTTATTTACCTTTACGTATATATTGTTGTCTACATTGTCTTTCTTGAACCCTTTTTGTTGTAGATATCTTTCCAATCTTGAATACCATGTTCTGGGGGCTTGTTTGAGTCCATATAGTTCCTTCTTCAATTTGCAAACATAATCTTCCTTTTATGATAGTAGAAATCATTTTGGTTGTTCTATGTATATTTATTCTTCTAGTTCTCCATTTAGTAATGTTGACTTTACATCCATCTGATATACTTTGATTTTCTTCGAACATGCATAAGCCAAGATCAATATAATTGCTTCCATTATGGAAATTGGGGAAAACGTTTCTTCAAAACATATTCCTTCAACCTGATCATATCCATTGCATACTGACCTTGATTTATTCCTGGTTACCTATCCATCCTCGTTCAACTTGTTTTTGAATACCCATTTTGTGCCAATCAAATTCTTATCCTTAGGCCTTGGAACAAGTTCCCATGTTTCATTCTTCTCTATCTGATCTAGTTCTTCTTCCATAGCTTTGACCCAGTGTTCATTGGTGTTGGATTCTTTAAAATTGTGGGGTTCAACTGTGGACAACAGAGCTAGATGTCATTGTTCTGGTGAGTGTAATTTTCTTTGGGTTTCAACTTCTACAACTTTATTCCCAATGATCTATTCTGATGGATGATTTTTCTGCACTCTCCAGCTATGAGTTTTGGGAGATATCTAAAGATTTTGTTGGTCATCTTCCTTTTGTTCTGCTTCTAGATGCTCTTCTTATTCTTTTGATTCTGCTTCTTCTACTTCTTCTTTTAAATCCTCTTCTTCTTCCTTCTCTACTAAGTATTTTCTTTCTTCTTTGGAATTTCGTACACTAGCCTCGCCAATATGTACATTGATGATTTCCACTATTTTGTTGAGTCTCATATTGAAACAATTGTATGCCTTATGTTTGTTTGAGTACCATACAAATATGACTTTATCAACTTGGGATTCAAATTTTCCAATCATGTCGTCTTCTCTTTTGATAGAGAACTTGCTTCCAAATACTCTGAAATGATTCACATTTGCGGGTCTTCATTTCCATATATTATAGTGAGTCGTATCATTGTTACTTATGAGCATTCCTCTATTCAAGATATGAACTTCCATATGTACTTCATGTGCCCAAACGATGTCACCCAACTTGGAATCTTTCAACATGGTTTTTTCCATCTCTTGTACTGTATTGTTCTTTCTTTCAACAACTCCATTTTGTTGAGGTGTCCTAGCTGCTGACAATTGTCTTTTTATCCCATGTTCACCAAAAAAACCCGTGAACTCTTTCGATGTAACATCTCCACCATTGTTTGATTTCAGGAATTTGATTTTAAAGTCTATATTTTTTTCAACCATATATTTGTATATCTTGAAGTGCTCAAATGCCTCTGACTTCTTCTTAAGAAAGAAAATTGTAGTCATTCTTGTTTAGTCATCAATCAACAACATGGAGTACTATTCACCATTTAATCCCTTTGTCCTTGTTGGTCCACATAGATCGGTATGTACAATATCCAATGGTTATGTTCTTGATTACTCCTTTGATTTGAACGTGGTCCTGGTCTGTTTTCCCTGTAGAAAAAGTCTTACTTAGAGTATTCGTTGGCTTTGAAATTTCAGGCATTTCTCTTACTACTTCATTTTTGTTGATTTTGACAAGATTTTCAAAGTGCATATGACCCATTCTTCTGTGCTAGATCCAACTTTCATTTTTCTCTCCTAAAAAACAACTTTCCTTCCCCAATTTCATTCAAAACATATATGTTGTTCGGAGTCCTTATAGTTGTTGCCACTAACCTGCCTGATCCTTCTTTCCTTATTTAACATTTCTTGAGTTGAATTGAAGTGTGTGTCATTGATCACACATTTGAATTACACTCAATAGATTGTGCTTCATATCTTCAACCAGTAGAACATTTTATGCCATTGCATCTTTGTTTCCAAGCTTAAATGTGCCTCTACCTACGATTTTATCTAAATGATTATTTCCAAATGAAATTGATCCATCTTTTTCTTTCTTCAAGGTTAGAAACTTTTTTTTGTCACCTGTTATATTCTTTGAACAACCAATGTTAACATACAAATCACTTTTCCTATGTTTTTCTTGTAGAGAAATCGAGCATTTATTCTTCTTTATTTTCCATATCCCTTGTGGTTATGATATCTAACTGCTAATTTTCTTCTTTGATTCCCTGGATGGAATAGTCAATCTACAATTATTCCCTATATGACCAAAATTGTTGCATTTGTAGCATTCTACTTCATCACTCAATGAACCAAAATTGTTTTGGTTCCTGTTGTATGCTCCATAATATCTTCTGGGATAACCTACATTGTTTCTTCTATTCTTGGCATAGGCTTTGCAGTTTACAGCTTTATGTCCAAAATTAGCATAATTAAAACAACGACCATAAAAGAATCTTTGATACTTGGGAATAAATAATCTTCTTTGTGATGCACTCCTTCTGAATTTGTCTTCTTGAGTCTTCTTTATTTCTAAACTGTTATTATTTGGGGGCTTTCATTATTCCTTCTTGACTAAATTTCTGACAATCTATGCATAGCTTCTTTGTCTTGCTTCCTGTTATGTTGTCTTGGAGCTCGACCCTTTCTCATTATGTACTTGATTGTATCCTATTCTGGACCTATCATCTAATGATATTTGACTTTTGATGATTTGATCCAATAATTCGATGCTTTTCTGCTACATATCTTTCTTCTAAAGATATTTCCTTAAAGAGACTAATTATGCTTCCAAGCTTTCGATCGTTTTCTCCTTTTCTTCTAACTGAATTCTAAGAATTTCCTCAATTCTTTTGTCTTCTTCTATTTGAATTTTTAGATTCATGATCATCTGCTCTAGTTATTCAGAGTTGGAATTCTAATATCCCTCTTTCATTTTTAACTATGTCTTGAGTGACTTGTTTTTCTTCCTTTCTTTCCTAAGTTCTTATAATGCACTGATTAGCTCTACTTTGAGATCGACTTCACTTTCTTGTTCAGAATCATATTCTACTTCCATGAAGAGTACTCTTTCTAAATCATTGTCACTATCATTATCCTCCTTTTTGATGAGGAACTTTCCTCCATTGAGTATAAACTTTTCTTGAAGAATTTGTTTCTTCTCTTGTTTCCTATTTTATATTTATTTTCCCTTTTATAAGCTTCTTCTTCATCAATGTCTTTATTCCTGTGAGGACATTTAGAAGAAAAATGACCAATACCCCCATAATTAAAACAATTCAATGGAAGCATACATTTATACTTTCCAGTTCCTTTCTTTAATTTCCTTACGAAGTTAGTCATCTCTTCATATTCGTCTGAATCATCAATGCAGCTGCAACTTGGTTTTTAATTTTGCTTGTGCTTCTTATTTGTCTTAATGGATGCCTTGAAATTTGATTCCATTGTGACTGGGTTCTCCTGTTCTATTCTCATTTCATAGGCTGTAAATATTCCATGTAGCTCGTCCATGCTCAATGTACCGAGATCTGCTCTTTCTTCTAGGGTTGATATTTTAGAATCAAATTTCATAGGAAGGGACCTCAATACCTTTTGAACAACCATTGAGTCATCAACTTCTACTCCCAATCCTTTAATAGTGCTAACTACTTTGTCAACTCACAGAAGGTAGGCTGCAATGTCTTCACCTTCCTTCATCTTCAACTGTTCAAGCTTAGCTCTGAAAATTTGAAGCTTAGCTCCCTTTACCTTGGCATCTCCTTCATAAATATTTTGGATTTTATCCCAAATATCCTTTTCACTATCACAATGCATCTTTGAAAAATACTAAATCAACTATATTGCTTAGAATAATACCTTTAGCCTTTGAGTTGTTTTGCTGAGTTTCTTTCCTTCTTTGTCAGTTGGGGGAGTGACTGGTGTTGTATACCCATCTACTACCGATTTCCAAACATCAAATCCCTGTTCCTGTAAAAAGGTTTTCATCCTTTTGTTCCAGAAGGTATAGTTCTGACCGTCAAACCTTGGTGCTCCAATATTAGCGTATTCCATGATCTCCTTCTAGTGGTTAGACTGCTTCCTGAAGGACCTTCTCTAATACAAATTGTTGGAATACTGAGAGGGGGGGGTGAATCAGTATGAACCCAATTAGTACTTTTAATCATAATATAAAACCTCTAATAAATACTATGAGCATTCAAAATATCATCAACACCATAAAAATCACATAAACATAATACACCATGAATTTTACATGGAAACCCAATGNTTCCAGAAGGTATAGTTCTGACCGTCAAACCTTGGTGCTCCAATATTAGCGTATTCCATGATCTCCTTCTAGTGGTTAGACTGCTTCCTGAAGGACCTTCTCTAATACAAATTGTTGGAATACTGAGAGGGGGGGGTGAATCAGTATGAACCCAATTAGTACTTTTAATCATAATATAAAACCTCTAATAAATACTATGAGCATTCAAAATATCATCAACACCATAAAAATCACATAAACATAATACACCATGAATTTTACATGGAAACCCAATGCGGAAAAAACCACAGAATGATTTTCTTATTGATCAAAGTGTACATTCATTGGAAGCACCAACTTCCTATTTCTCCAGCTACAACCCCATGTTTATAGGCTACAACCTAAAGGAAGATCCAACTCCCTAATTTATCCGGCGCTAACTGGAAGGAGGATACAACCCCCTTTCCTTGCCCCTTCCAACCGCCCTGAAATATAAGTGTAGACCAATCTATCACTACCTCTGTCACTGATAACCTGTTGTTTCTATTGTCTCTGATATTTTTGTTGATGCTACTGATATCAATATCTCATCAAGACTACAACCACATGCACCTCATACCAATATCCACAAGAGAATTCTCCAAATCAACTGCTTATGAATCAATAAGACATAAATTTTCCTGATTTCTTCAGAATTGATGCAGTGTCCCTACCTCGGCAGGGTTTGTTGACCTCCCAATCTAGGATTGTTATTCAAGCTCCCTGGCTGAAATCTTTGAGCCATTTATCTGAATTCTCTTCTCATTCTACTGGGTCAAACATCAGTGTCTACTCCTTCTCCTCATGCTCTTTGATAGTCTTTGACGGCTGTCCTTTTCCTGCGGTTTCATTTGTAACACATGCTCTAGCCTCAACTAGGTTGCTTGGTAGGAATACCTCAATTCCTCCAATGATCAGAATGCATTTCTGATCCTCCTCTGTCAGCACTCCTTTTTGATATGAACTCATATCTGAGCTCATGAGACTCTCGGATAGTCTCATCTCTTCTCCCTTTCCCACCTGGAAATCTAGGATTCCTCTCCTACCATCCTAGCAGTCTATGAGATCCTCCAATGATCCCATCTCATTGGCCACCTGGAAATCTGAATTGTTATCGCTTCCCCCCTGGCAGTCTATGAGATCTCTCACTAATCTCATCTCCTCCTCATCTCTGAGGTTTCTCCCAATATATGGCTCATAGATGTGAACCACTTCCTCTGCGTCACTGAGGTTTTCTGCATGCCTCAACCACCTCCTTACTATCTGTTGCTATTTTCTGGCCAACAACTTTTGAACAGGCCATTTTTCCTTCCTGTTCAGAGGCCATTCATACCTCCAGTGTACCTTTGCCTCCTACTGCATCTTCCATGCTATCTATTCCATCCTTTCTCTTATCTCAATGAGCTCTAGATCCATTTCTGGATTGCATTTTTTCTTTCGGCCTTCTTTCTAACCACACTCATGGCCTTTAGTAGCCATTTTCACCTTCTACCTACCCTCTTGGAAAGTCTATTCTTCACTCTGCAACCGAGAGCATCTCCATCTTCTCCTACAACTCACCTGGTAGTCAAATGTCTGTTGCCTACGTGCAAACAGATCTCCACTCACAGAGCATTTCACTCTGTCTCTGTTTTCCTCTTTTGCCTGAAATCTACAGATGAAATCATGCCCTTGATACTACTTGATGTAGTCAAACTGTCTTTTGCTTTCTTTCTCTCCATCTACCTACTCTCATTAATTACATTGAATTGCATTCAATGGCTGTATAATACAGATCAAATCTATATCTTCAGTGAACTGGAAGCCCTGGAGAGAAGGGTGATAGTGCAAAGCCAGCACATCCAACATATCAACAAATTCTATGCTGCCTATTTCCTCTTCTGCTGCAGGCTTCAGTGTTGTAGTCATCTCCTGTTCAGCTCCCTGGTTGAAATCTTTGAGCCATTCCTTTGAATGCTCTTCTCCTTCTACTGGGGAAAACATTAGTGTCTGCTCCTTCTCCTCATCCTCTTTGACACTCTCTACTGGCTGTCCTTTTCCTGTGGTTGCATCTGTAACACATGCTCTAGCCTCAACTAGGTTGCTTGGTAGGAATATCTCAATTCCTCCAATAATCAGAATGCATTTATGATCCTCCTATGTAAGAACTCCTTGCTGATCCAAACTCATCTCTGAGCTCATGAGACTCTCGGATAGTCTCATCTCTTCTCGCTTGCCCACCTGGAAATCTAGGATTTTGCTCCTGCCATCCTGGCAGTCTATGAGATCCTCTAATGATCCCATCTCATTTCCCACCTGGCAATCTAAATTGTTATCATTGCCCCCTTGGTAGTCTACGAGATCTCTCACTGATCTCATCTCCTCCTCATCACTGAGGTTTCTCCCAATCTCTAGCTCACAGATGTGAACCACTTCCTTTGTGTCACTGAGGTTTTTAGCATGCCTCAACCACCTCCTTACTATCTGTTGTTGTTTTCTGGCCAACAACTTTTGAACATGCAATTTTTCCTTCTTGTTCAGAGGCCATTCGTACCTCTAGTGTACCTTTTCCTCCTGCTGCATATTCCATGCTAGCTGTTCCATCTTTGCTCTTATCTCAATGAGCTCCAGATCCATTTCTGGATTGCATTTTTGCTTGCGGCCTTCATTTTGACCACGCTCATGGCATTTAGTAGCCATTTTCACCTTCTACTTGCCCTCTTGGAAAGTCTGTTGTTCACTCTGCAAATGAGAGCATCTCTAGCTTCTCCTACAACTCACCTCGCTGTCAAAAAGTCTGTTGCCTACGTGCAAACAGATCTCCACTCATAGATCATTTTACTCTGTCTTTGTTTTCCTCTTCCACCTGAAATCTACAGACAAAATCATGCCCCTGATGCTACTTTATGTAGTCAGACTGTCGTTTGCTTTCTTTGCCTCCCTTTGCCTGCTATCTACAGACAGGAAGTGGCTCTGAGACCACTTGATGCAGTGCACCTACCTCGGTAGGGTCTGCTGACCTCCCGGTCTAGGATCATTCTTCAAAACTCCCTGAGATGGAATAGCTCTTTGGTCCCTGCTAGAACCTCCACTAAACAATTCCACAAGTCCTCACGAACTGAACCCACATGAACAAACACTAGGTGCAAGCTCCCTCTCCACGTGACCACTAGTTGTGACAACACGCCTAATTGAAAAAAGGTGCTACGTGAAATCTCAGAGTTTTGGGTGCTATCTCTTCTAGCTAAGCCCCTTCCTTTCACGTGACCATGGATTGCGACCATGGGCCAACTCCCTTTGAGAATTCACACTTCAAAGCTTTTGAGAGCTGCCTGCTCCCCTTTCCCAATTTCTAAATCGACGAGTTCTCTTGGTGGAATGCTAGCTCCTCCGGCGAGGCCCCTCTCTCCATACGACCTCGACCTATGACCTGGGGCTTAACCACCAAGCACTTCGGGACTTCTCCTTTCATGTCTTCTGAGGGCAATCCACTTCCTTTCCTCTGAAGTCCAATATGCAAACTCCCTCTAAGACCAAATCTACGGTCTACGTTGTCCCTTCGATCGACGACTGCGATCAAATAGCGAGTTCGCGTTTTGGGTATTCGTTGTGGGCCAAAAATGATACTCCTTATATTCATGAGTTTCAAATCAATGGCTCACAACTCCTTCTAATCTAACGATCTAGATATTTTCTTACAAATCAGAAGTTCACGTTTCGGGATTTTCGAAAATAGCTTCCTCCATTCTCCCAACTGCCAATTCCTGATTTCCTAATATCTCCTTCCCACGAAAGGAATCAATGGTCTAGATCTCTCCTTCTAGCCAACAACTGAGATCAAATCATGAACTCAGACCTCGCGAGTTCTCACTCTTCCCCTTGCAAATCTTCTGATGTCTGAGTTATCAAACTCTCAGATCTGTTGCCACCCGTCTGCCAGACGATGGACGGTTTCGATGATTTCGGAACTTCGGAACTTCGCAAAGTCCACTCTTCTATGAACTTTTGAAGGGTTAAATCCTGTGTACTTACCTTGGGATCCAACAAATATTGGTCCACGCACTTAGATCCAATGGTTGGGATCTCCTCCTCTCCTGGACGCTCGTTCCTCTTGTCTGAACTCTGATCTAGCGGTCCAGATTCTTCACAGTGCTCAATCCAATGGCCACTGTCTCTCCTCCTCCTGAGCTTGCGCTTTCTTCCCTGACTTGGAAGAATTTCTAAGTGTCAAAGGTCTCGAACTTTGATCCTTCTACTAGCCTTGATGACTTTGGGTCTCGTCTGCGTTTCTGGAAACGCTACCTCTCCTAAGCTTTCCTCAATGTAATTTGACCTCACCCTGGCGCACTGTCTCTCCTAAGCTTAGGGACTTGGAATAAGTCCGACTCTTACACAGTCCTTGTGCTATCTCTTTTGATATTTTCAAACTTGCTCAGTCTCTAAGGGACTCGGCCCTTCTGCGTCTTCCAAAATACTTTCTAGTGCTCGCCTGACACGTTTTGCGCTGGACCTCCTGAGCTTACGAACATGAAACAAATTCTCTCTGCGCACACTCCTTGCGCTCAACTGGCCTTCAAACTTTCTCCTGCGGACTTGACTATCTATGGTCTCATCTTCACGCTTGAAAGAATTATCTCTTCTAAGCTTTTTGATTTACTTAGTCTCCTAAGAGTCTCGACCCTTCTATTTCCTTTCGAAGGAAAACTTCGTGCCCACCTAGAAACCTTCTGCTCATGCACACCTTGCAGAGCTCTTTCATACAGAGTGTTCAGTAAATATGTGAGTGTCCCCTCCTTGACACTTCTCTTCTTACAGAACTTGAGGCAGAGTTCTCTTTGTGCATGCCTTGCACTCGCTCGATGCCCACCTAACAGAGCTCTACAGAATCATCAACAATTATGTTTTATGTTCTGTTCCTCCTTCGCATAGTATCCCTCCAGAGTATTCAGTAACTTTGAGTCTCCTCCAGAGTCTGCAAACTATCCTGGTGTGCCCTCCTAGCACATTCTCCTATGAACTTGATTCGAGATTCAGATGTGCACTCTTTGCGCTGGCTATAGAAATTCCAACGTTCTGTTGTGCACTCCTTGCATAGCCTAAAGAACCCAGAAACAATTCAAAAGATCTCAAATAGATAGTGGATTCTATCTATCCATGTATATGGAAACCTATCACATACATCTACAACATATATTCATAAACACACAAAGGAAACATTCAAAGAGAGGGCTGGAGCCTCTCCCCTCCTTGAATGCACTTGAATGTGTTGTCTAGCCGGCGCACTACTGAGGTGGAGTGATGCTCCTACATCATACTCCACTGCTGTGAAAAATTCATGAGCTCTTTCTCATGAGCTTCCCAACTCTGTTGAAATCCTCCTGGATCCCAAACTCTCTTCTGGAGATATCCACCTGCTCCACTGCTGTGCTGCTGTTGCTGTTGCTGATTCTTCTTCTTCCCTGCTGCTATGGCAGGATCTCCTCCATTCAGCTTCCTCTTACTGACTACTTCTGCTGCTGACTTCAACATCAGTCACCTTATCTCCTCTATCACCATTATCTTGGTGTGTCCTCCTGGCACATTCTCCTCTGAATGCGATTCGAGATTCAGATGCACACTCTTTGTGCTGGCTACAAAACTTCCAATGTTCTATTGTGCACTCGTTGCACAGCCTAAAGAACCCATAAACAATTCAACAGCTCTCAAACAAATAATGGATTATATCTATCCCTGCAGATGGAAACTTATCACATACATCTACAACATATATTCATAAGAACACAAAGATAGCATTCAAAGAGAGGGTTGGTGCCTCTCCCCTCCTTGAATGTGCTGTCTAGCTGGTGCACTATTGAGGTGGAGTGATGCTCCTGCATCATACTTCATTGCTGTGAAAAATTCATGAGCTCTTTCTCACGAGCTTCCCAGCTCTGTTGAAATCCTCCTGGATCCCAAACTCTCTTCTGGAGCTGTCCACCTACTCCAATGTTGTGCTGCTACTGTTGTTGCTGCTTATTCTTCTTCTTCCCTGCAGTTATGGCAAGCTCTCCTCCATTCAACTCCCTCTTTCTTACTGCTTCTATTGTTGACTTCAACATCAACCTCCTTATCTCCTCTATCACCTCTTCCATCTATTCTTCTGGATGGCTCTTTGGCAGTCTTCTCTGTTGCACTTCCTCCTTGGAAATGGGTAGATCAACTCGATCCCCCCTGTTTTTTTATTCTTCTGTGGCATTAGCTTGCCACTCCGCTACAAACTCCAATTCTGCAGTCCCATCACTAAGCTACTGCTCAGCTTCTTCCTCTAACAGATTAGCTTCTATCAGCTCCTCTTGTGCTGGTTCAATTCCATCTCCCTCCAGCTACTCCTCTAGCTGGTATACTCCTCCATTTGTCTCCAACCTAATCTGTTGGATGTGCTGGCTTTGCACTATCACCCTTCTCTCCAAGGATTCCAATTCTTCATACAGATTAGCAAAGTCTATGTTGTCTGCTTCCTCTTCTACTGTAGGCTTCAGTGCTGCAGTCATCTCATGTTCAGATCCTTGGATGAAATATTTGAGCCATTCCTCTGAATGCTCTTCTTCTTCTATTGGGGAAAAAATCAGTGTCTACTCCTTCTCCTCATGCTCTTTAACATTCTCTACTGGTTGTCCTTTTCCTGCGGTTGCATCTGTAACACATGCTATGGACTCAACATAGCTGCTTGGTAGGAATACCTCAATTCCTCCAATGACCAGAATGCATTTCTGATCCTCCTCTGTCATCACTCCTTTCTGATCCGAACACATCTCTAATCTCATGAGACTCTTAGATAGTCTCATCTCTTCTCCCTTGCCCACTTGGCAATTTGGGATTCCTCTCCTGGCATCCTGGCAGTCTATGAGATCCTCCAATGATCCCATCTCATTTCCTACCTAGCAATCTGAATTGTTATCGCTTCCCCCTTGGTAGTCTACGATACCTCTCATTGATCTCATCTCCTCCTCATCACTGAGGTTTCTCCCAATCTCTAACTCACATATGTGAACCACTTCCTCTGCGTCACTGAGGTTTTTCAGGATGCCTCAGCCACCTCCTTACTATCTATTGTTGTTTTCTGGCCAACAACTTTTGAACATGCCATTTTTCCTTCCTATTCAAAGGCCATTCATACCTCTAGTGTACCTTTTCCTCTTGTTGCATCTTCCATGCTAGTTGTTCCATCCTTGCTCTTATCTCAATGAGCTCCAGATCCATTTCTAGATTGCATTTTTTCTTGTGGCCTTCTTTCTAACCACGCTCATGGCCTTTAGTAGCCATTTTTACCTTCTACCTTCCCTCCTGGCAAGTTTGTTGTTCACTTTGCAACCGAGAGCATCTCCAACTTCTCCTACAACTCACCTAGTTGTTGCCTATGTGCAAACAGATCTCCACTCATAGAGAATTTCACTTTGTCTCTGTTTTCCTCTTCCACCTGAAATCTATAGATGAAATCATGCCCCTGATACTACTTGATGTAGTCAAATTTTTTTCTGCTTTCTCTGCCTCCCTCTGCCTGCTATCTACAGACAGAAAGTGGCTCTGATACCACAAGATGTAGTGCCCCTACCTCAACAGGGTCTGCTGACCTCCCGGTCTAGGATTGTTCTTCAAACTCCATGAGCTAGAATAACTCCTTGGTCCCTGCTGGAACCTCCACTAAAAAATTCCATAGTTCCTCACGAACTGCACCCATGCAAACAAATGCTAGGTGCAAGCTCCCTCTCAACGTGACCACTGGCTGTGACCACACGCCTACTTAAAAAAAGGCACTATGCGAAATATCATAGTTTTGGGCGCTAGCTCTTCTGGCTAAGCCCCTTCCTTTCACGTGATCATGGATTGCAACCGTGGGCCAGCTCTCTTTTTTACTTCACGCTTTGGAGCTTTTGAGAGATGCCTACTCCCCTTTCCCGATTTCTGAATCAGCGAGTTCTCTTGGCGAAACGCTAGCTCCTCCCGCTAGGCCCCTCTCTCCATACAACCTCGAGCTATGACCCGGGGCTTAAATACCAAGCACTTCGGGACTTCACCTTTCATGTCTCCCGAGGGAAATCCACTTCCTTTCCTCTAAAGTCTAATATGCAAACTCCCTCCAAGACCAAATCTATGGTCTACGCTCTCCCTTCAATCGACGACTGCGATCAAATTGCGAGTTCATGTTTCGGGTATTTGTTGTGGGCCAAACCTGATACTCTCGATATTCACGAGTGTCAAATCAACGGATCACAACTCTTTCTGATCTAATGATCTAGATATTTTCTTGTGAATTGGAAGTTCGCGTTTCAGGATTTCCGAAAACAGCTTCCTCCATTCTCCCAACTCCTAATTCTCAATTTCCCGATATCTCCTTCCCATGAAAGGTCGATGTTCTAGATCTCTCCTTCCATCTAATGGCTGAGATCAAATCACGAACTCAGACCTCACGAGTTCTCACTCTTCCCCTTTGTTGTGAGGGAAATCTCCTTATAGACTAGAAAATAGGGTTATGCTTTGCATGCAGATATGACCAAGAGAAAATCTACTTTCTACCTTCATCCCCAGAATTAAATCCTATTTCCTTTTAGTAAAACATGGCTAGATAAACCTACCTTGTTCCAGGCGTTTGATGTCGATCCTTTTGTTGCACTTGATCACTCGTTCGCAGTTCTCCTTTCCAATGCTGACCTGCATACAAGACAAGCAACAACTACACATGCACCTTACCTATAGACTAACAGGTTAGAGATTCAAACATGTACTTAACAAATTATGAATAACTCATGAATTGGGATGGGAAAAGAATTTTCTTTATTACTTTGAATGAATCAACTTACAAAAATTTGAAACCGGCCACCCCTCCGCAAACCTGATCCTGGGCTCCTCTTCAACTGTCCTCCAATTTCTTTTCTTTGTATCTCTTCTAGCAAAAGGAAGGCTAAAGGGTTGGGACAATGGGAATATGCAAATGGGCAGAGTTTCTTTGATATCCTTTTCCTTTTCCAAATGGGACCCCTAGCCCTTCTTTTATAAGCTATAAGAAGCTAGGTATTTGGACGAACCCTCGGCCATGCATGGTCGGGAGTTTCAGTTAACTCACCCGGAGATGTGTGTTCCGTCGGCAACTTTCCTTTTTTGTGATTTTGTTGGTCCACGCAAGCTGTTTTAGGTCATCTAGCGTGTACACACGTGCAGTAATGGAGTAGGGTGCGTGGGCTCTTATAAAAGAGGTTTTTTAAACAGTTGCTCAGCAATGCTTTGGCAAAGAAGGGATCTGAGATGGCCTTATGCTAGGTAAGCATGTATGGTGCAATTTAGGGTTATAACAGATGCCCCCTAATGTGTGAGGTCATAAGAGCATCTGATGGCCGAAATACATTACCAATCTTTACTGATGTGCCAAATGATTGAGCCTAAGAATCAGGAACCAGGAGGCACCATCTGCAAGATAACAAATGTCTCACCGAGGCGGGCATACCCATGCTCGAGATCAAATAGAATGATGGCTACCAATCAAATACACTGTAGATCCATGTCATATAACTATATAAAGAGTAGCCGCGAACAATACACAACAGAGATACATCTCGAAATCAAAAAGATATACATATAGAGTATCCATCTTCTAGAAGCTGATACGGCCTGATGGCTAGAGATGAGGTCTTCAGAGCTTGAGCAACTACTTCAAAATATTCCAAATTCGGGTAGGAGTGTAATATGAGTTTACGACTGCACTACCCAGAGGTCTTCGACGACTCGTCGGTCATGGACTTGATGATCAAACTGAAGGCTTCTTTGATTTCGAGCAAGGACTTGATTGGACATTCAGGATGGCCAGGTATGAGGGCAAGAGACAAATTGTAGAGGGGCCGACTTAGGCTTGGTGAAAAACCTCCCTTGGACAATAGCATGAAAAATGATGAGACTCAGGCAGCATGGCATTAATCATAAGTCTACGAAGCAGGAGGCAACACAAACTCTCCATATGTTTGGAAGGATAACCAGACGGTGGAGGACACAAATCTATATAGAGAGAACAACTTCCTAAGGTCGTACTACATCCCATAGTTTGATGAACAAATGAACATATGTGCTTTATCCAAGGGAAACTCATTATGCTGCCAATAAAGAAAATACTTTTCCGTTCCTCTTTTTGGGGTATATTTGATTTTTTTTGTCTTTTTCAATAATTCTGGGAAAAAGAATAAAGGAATATTACGTTACATTGGAGGAACGAGTGTTGCAAACATACAAGTTCAAGGCATAAGGTCAAGACTGATATTCTAGTATACTCGAGAAAAATCCTCTGGCGGCCAAGGTTGTTAAGACGTAGAAGCAAACTGTTACAAGGCTGGCGTATAAGGTATGCAAACGTGGTTAATAAAACACACAATGGTAATGTCCTTCGATGTAAGTTTAACGAGCCTAGAGAAGGTAAGTGCGATGGTTTTTCATATTTAGAGAGTCTGAAAAAATGTAAAAGGAGACTCCATTGGGGTACCTTTTTTGAAGATAGTCTAGTCAATTAGAAAAAGGGGTAAACTAGCACCGACAAGACGTCTATTCAAAACCATTTTAACGAGTGTGATAAAGACAAGATCACTCGGCAGGTTTTTCATTTTTAAGGAGTCTGAAAAAATATTAACTATGGACTCCATCAGGAATTTTCTTCTGGACCATTTTAATGAGTGTGAAAGAATAAGGTCACTCGATGATATTTTCAATTTTAGGGAGTCTGAAAAGAGCTTAAATATGGACTCTGTGGGGGTTCCTTCTTTGTGAGTTTAGTCCCTCAGGCCCGAAAAAGGGACAAAATTATACATGAGAGTACTGTTCTATAGAGCTGAAGTTCCATAGAGTATACCTTTGTTCGTACAGTTGACCGTCCGGACCGAAAAAGGGGTAAACTACTGTTGGATAGATGTGACTTCAAATTTCAGTTTAACGAGCGTGAAAGGCCACAAGATCGCTCGACAATCTTTTAATATTTAGAGGGTCTGAAAAGGGATTAAAAGAAGACCCGTTATTTTTTGGGAGTCCTGAGGGTGAGGTCAAGAGCAAAGAAGAATCATGCAAATGGGGCTCAAACTCATATTCATGAAAAACTACAAGGACTCCCGAGCCTACAGTGTTTTATAGACAACATGAATACCATAATGCAACCAGGATCTACCTAGGGAATCCATGTTCCGGTAAGCTCTACCACTAAGTTGTGACACCTCTAAAGCAGAGATGATGGTTTTGTGTCACAACCTGATGGGATCGATCCTATGGCAAAGGAAAAAGACAACGAGATACAAAAATCAAGGTAGAAACCTAACCTATATGTTCCAATTGAGCGTCAGAATTTTTTTCCACGGACCATTGAAAAAATACTCAAAACTCAAAAACAAAAGCTGTCCCAATACCCGATCAAATCCCTCCTATGCAACTCCTGAATCACTCTAAATGTTTTTTGGTATAAATAAAATGATAAGGGAGGCCAAAAAGTCTATAAATAGAAGTTGGCAGCTCATTATCACTATTGCTGATTTGGAAATTGACTCTGGAGCCAAAATACCCCCTTTGAGTGGTGATTCCGGGAGCTACAGTGGACAAAACAAACTTCTGTCTGGACCAAGTAAGTACAAACTCCCTTATCTTGCAATTTATGTCTTCATTTGTGCATTGGGTTTTGTTTTTTAGGGGTCGTCGACCTTTAAAAGGTTGGCCCTAGGTCCACGTGGGTTGTCTCAGGATAGGCTGCGTGTACATTCGGGCAGAGTAAACTCTACATGCATGTACACACGACTGTCACCAATACAACACACGTGGGCCCCCTTATGGAAAGAAAAAGGCACAAAAAGCAAGGGTTTAACTCTCTTGAACCCTTTTGTTTTGTAGGATGTATGTCCATTGGAGAGAACGAGAGCACGAAGAGGTGAATGAGTTGGTCAGGGAGGACCCCAATGCTGTGGTGATATTGATGCAGTGTGGGTTACTCAAGTTTTTTATATGTCCTTTCATGCAGGCACAACCTAGGCTACTAAATGCCTTGGTTGACTACTGGCATCCAGATGCAGAGGCATTCATGTTAGAGGGGCAGTCACTGGTGCCCACAGTCAAGGAAATTTACTTCTTGACTGGCCTCTCTAGGAGAGGGGAAGCAGTCAATTTCTGGACTTTTCCTACGGGGCCGCATAACATAGCGGAATTGATAGGCCTCTACTGTGTAGTTGATACAGACCGCGTGAGCACACAGGTGCCTATAAGAAAGATCACTAACCTATCGCTACAGGCGATAGTATTGCTTATTGGATGAATCACTAGTTCTGCTGCTCTACATTAGGTGTCCTGTGCATAGATGAACTATGCAATCCAGTGCTTAAATGCACAGGTTTTTGATTGGAGTACCACTTTGCTTGAGTGTATCAAGAGGCAACTGATAGATTGCCATTTGCGGACACATAGGAACTTCGGGTTCGGGACCATTCTGTGTTCGTTCTTTTTTGAGAGAGTTCCGATTTTTAGTCCTCGAGTAGTGGTACAAGGACATCATGCCTCTCTTCCTGCTATGTGTATATGGGCAGTACTACTACCACAACAGGGTGGTGGAAGGACCAATGAGTCCTTCGATGATGACTTTTTTTCATGGATGTCATGACAGATCCCGGTTATAGAGGACTACCCCTATGCTAGGATTGATTTTTCGAGAGACCCGGAGATACCAGTACCTCCTGGTGAGGAGCGAGGGGAGATGGGTAAGTCTCCACCTTTGTAGTTTTTTTTTTTTTGTTATATATATCATTTTTTTGTTATGCCAGAGTATTTGATAGATATGTGTTCATTGTGTGCAGATGTGGGACCAGTGCAACCCACTAACTATGCGAGGAATAGGCGTCATCCTCGGCCAGGGGCCGTACCTGCCGCCGTCGGGGGACCAACAGTAGTAGGTGATCTTCCAGCCAGGGAGGCTGAGAGGGTGCTGAGATGGGTTGAACGTAACTTTACTGTGCTCACTCGCATGGTCTCGATGGCAGAGATTGAGGACCTGCCACCATCTATGCAGCCTCATGTAGTGGGGGCACCACGGATGTGGGTCCGGTTGTTTTGGCGTTTAGCCAATGCTGTGGACCAGTATAACAGGGCCCACAGACCCTGACTTTAGCTAGACATTTTGACATGCCATGAGCACTACTTGTATATATTTTTTGAGGGAATAAGCCCTCTGACTCATTATTGGTCCTATTTTTGAGGTGCTTGCGTCCATCCATGTACTCTGGTTACCTTATGATGTTATATATGATTTTTTGGTCTTTTGTGTCTTATGCATCATGTGTGAAAAAAATGTATTTACATGCTTATGTTAATGTTCTTTCATATGTGTGCAAGATACAAATCTAAAATTTGATTAGCTAGAGTATCTGTAACTTGGTTTAATCTCCTAGGAACATGAAAATATGTAATATAATCAAAATTTCATTCTAAGAGACGTACCCTAAGAAATCGTCGGTGTAAAGTTGGATTATGAACCTCGTACACTCTGTTTAACTGAGACATAACCAGTTGAGCGTCAATATAGACCTGAAGATGAGAGATACCCCATGACAAAGCATCACGAAGCAACTCAATGACTGCACTATACTCGACGACATTATTTGTGGTGTCACCTAAGCATATACCTCCAGAAGATAATAACTGGCCTTGAGGTGTAAAGATGACCCAAGCTGCGGAGGCAAGCCTCTGAGTGTGTCGACTAGCACCATCTGCATACCCAACGAACACCTCGGAATCACTTGACATCTGCCACAGTGACGAAAGATAATATCAACGACACGTCCATAACACTAAAAGAAACTAAAAATTAATAGTACAAAGACTATACATATGTTACAAAAAGTTACCCACAGTGACCTGCCTATGAGTAATACTTCTTGAGGTAAAGCCCATTTCTAGGCTCCGCCATGGCAGTCCCTTAAAAATCAACCAGACGATAAGCACCCTTTTTTAATACCTCTTTTATGATGAAAGGTCCGAACCACATCGGTTTGAATTTTCCTGCCCCCAGGGGGTCCTTATCTTGGTCATAGAACAGGACAAGTTCGCCTTCAAAGAAAATCTGAGGATGAATGGACCTATCATATTGACACTTGACCTTATGTTTTTGAGCCTCATTGGCCAGGGCCGCATCACAACACTGCTCATTGAGTTGCTCAAGGTATAATAACCGTTCTTCAAGTGGAGAAGTGTCTAGAAATAATTGTACTTCCAACTTTAGAGACGGGATCTGACACTCGATGGGAAAGACTACCTCCAACCCGTAAATGAGTTGAAAAGGTGAGAAACCTGTTGTAGTCTTAACAGTTGTTCGGTAAGCCCATAATGCCAAGTATAACATCAAATTCCAATTTGACTTGGCTGAGTTGATAGTTCACTGTAGAATAGTCTTAAGAGTTTTGTTTATAGCTTCCACCTGCCCATTGGCTTGGGGGTAGTAGGGTGATGAATGTTCTTGCCGTAACCTAAGATTTGATGTTAATTTGGTCATCATATGATTCTGAAAGTGACTTCCATGGTCAATGACAATCTCCCTCGGGATGTCAAACCTTGCTATGATTTGGTTGAATAAAAAGAGAGTTGCAGTCTCTCCATCATATTTAAACATCGGCATAGCTTCGACCCACTTTGTGAAGTAGTCTACAACTATGATGATATAGCGGTGGCCCCTTGCTGAAGGGGGGTTGCAAGTAGTGTAATCAATCCCCCACTTGGTGAATGGACCAACTGTGATGACAAGAAACATGGGAGCGGGATGTGCCCTCATCTTCCGAGAGAAGATTTGGCACGGATGACACTTCTTGACCGATTCAATACAATCTTTGATAAGTGTCGGCGAGAAGTAACATGCTCGTAGAATCTTTTGGGCTATTGCCAACCCAGACAAATGACTGCCACAAGCTCCGGTATGGCAATCGTTAAGCACAATAACTACTTCCTCATGAGTGAGACATTGGCGTAGGATGCAGTCTACCCCTCTCCGATACAATGTATCATCAATTATGAGATAATTCTTAGCCTGATGGCAGATGCGTCGACGCTCATCACGAGAAGCAGTGGTGGGGCACTTCAAATTCTGGAGATAAATAAGTATATCTCCATACTAGGGGTCTGCAGATGTGATAAAAAACATATCTCCCCGGATAGGCGATTCTTCAGGTACAACGTCACCTGAATCAACCGGAAGTTCTTAAATAAGTTCTGCGAAGACCAGTGACTTTTTGGACTTTGCTGAAACGAAGTCTAAGTCAAACTCCTGGAGGATGACCATCCATCTGTTGATTTTTCTGCCTATTACCTATCACGTCAACATGTACTGGAATGGATTCATGACAGCAATGATGGTGGTCTTGTGAAATAGAACATAATGACAGAACCGTTGAACAGCATGAACAGCTGCCAACGCAAGTTTTTTGATGTGAGAATAATTGAGTTCCGGTCCTACGAGGCCTTGGATCAGGTAATAGATCACATATTCTAAGAACAAGTCATCTTCCTGAACTAAAACAATGCCAATAGTTGACTCTGCTACAGCCAAATATAAAAATAAATCTTTGTTATAGTTAGGTGGCCGGAACAGAGGGGCAGTTGTGAGGGTGTGTTTTAATGCATCGAAAGAGCATTGAGCAACATCTTCCCAGTAAAAAGGAATGTCTTTCTTTAGTAAGCGCATAAATCACTTGGTGATCTCGGCATAGTTGGCAATGAAGCGTCGTAAATAGTTCGCCTTGCCTTGTAGACTCTGAAGTTGAAGGATTGTGCATGGGGGGGAAAACTAAATTATTGCCTCAACCTTGAGAGGATCGACCATGATCCCTATTGTTGACACTATGAAACCTAACAAGTGTCCTGATGTTATGCAGAAGCTTCACTTGTTTGGATTCAGGTGAATCCGAAAGTAGCGACAACGTTTGAAGATAAGTCAGAGGTGTGTGGGATGATCCGTTCTCTTGCGAGATCACGATGCTAAATCATCTAGATAAGCCTCGACTATATGCTTGAGGTCATGAAAATAAAAAGACATGGCCCGCTGAAAGGTGGCTCCAACATTTTTGAGACCAAAAGACATTTTACAATACGCGAATGTTCCCCATGGACAGATGAATGTCATTTTGTGTTGGTCTTCGAGTTTGATTTGTATTTGATTATATCCCAAAAAATCGTCCATGAAAGAAAAGGCTTTGCAACCCGCACATTCATTAATGATCTGGTCGATAAACGATGTGGGAAAATTATCTTTGGGATAGGCCTTGTTCAAATCACAGAAGTCGGTACATACACGAATCGTGCCTTGTTTTTTATTGACTGACATGGGGTTTGACATCCATTGGGTCAAATGGATTGGATAGATAAAACCAGATTTTAGCAATTTCTCAACCTCAATGTTAATGGTTGCGGCTTTCATAGGATTAACAGGATGAAGCTTCTGCCAAACCGGCTTAGCATCAGGATACGTTGTGATTTCATGTTCAACTATTTTTGGATTGATACCTGGCATTTCCTCATAAGACCAGGAAAAAATGTCGTGGAATTCTTTGAAAAGATCTGTGTAGATTTGAATCTCTTCGGGGGAGAAGTCAACGCCGACGAAGACATTCTCCATGCCACCAGTGTTTTGGGAGATATTGATTGGTACAATTTCAGCGATAGTTTCCATATTACCCTCGGCATAAACCTCATGTGTAGCTAAGGGATTAATATGACAAGATCGATGTCCCGTCATAGTCACAGTGAATTCTCCTACTTCAATTCGGCTTAACTCTGGGAGGAAGTATGATTTGTGATGGAGATCTTCATAGGGTTTATCCATACTAGTCATTGCTTCAATGGTTACTTCCTCAGAGGGCAAGACTAAGTCTAATGAATTAGTGTGAGCGAGAGAACCGTGAGCCCAAATAGGCTCTAGAAGTGGATATAACTCTTGTGCAGGAGCTGGATCAGTGTGGGCTGAAGTTTTCTAGACTAAAGAGTACGCTAATTTAGCTGCAAACAAGGGTATGGACATGCTCGGGTGCCCTGTCCCATCCATCGTGGATGATGGGGAAGGAAGTATCCACGGATCGTCGAAGTAAGTCATGCAGAATGACGAAACTTGAAAAATATCAACCTTATGGTGATTAGATATAAACTTGATATTGCCTTGAGGGGGCAGGTAATCAAAGGTACCCATCAAATATGAGCACAAACCAATCCCTACATTGATGACACTGGGTTGAGGATTATCAATCAGTGGGACCGTGGATGCCCCCAATGCAGGGTCAGGTCTGGAGAAAGACAATTGATCGATGGTCACTATCCAGCCTTCGTGTGGAAACAACAAGACCCAGAAAACTGTAGCAACCATAGCTTGCATGGCATAAGTCCAACTCCTTCCTAACAAGAGGTTATAGTCGAGGGGAGCATCAACTACCTCTACTTCGACACACACGGTCTTCCCTCCTAACTGCACGGGGAAAGAAGGGATGATACCATGTGGTCAGAATGAGCAACTGTCGAAAGAGGTGAGGAGAGTAGGTGGTGGAGACAAAACAGGCTGGCCAATAGCCTTCCAACATGCTAACGACATAACGCATGTCAAGGCACCCTCATCAACCACTGTGTGAAAGATATTCTGAGTAAAAGTTTTCATGGGATAAGCCACTACTATCTGAAATGATACGTGGTAAGGCAGACGAGGTTTTAAGTCGGTTGTATCCAACAGAATTGTACCCGGATTACAAGTCTTGGTAGATCCTAAAGCGGTTAACAAGGCTTTCCTCTGGGAAGGGCAGCTTTGGAGGACCTCCAAAGTGGACATTGTACAAGGGGTTTTTGATAAATCTTCCACCACAAAGTAGTTCTAGGCGGCCCTTGCGTTTGGGTTATGAGAAGCTTTTTTGAATGTGCCCTTGGGAATGCGTGTCATTGTTTCTCCCAACGTCTTCTCAATTTGTAGAGGAAGAGATGGGAGTTCAACTTCTTTACCCTTCTCAGAAGTGCTCGGTTTACTATTGTCATGCGCTCTAGTCGATATAAAAGCATCACCCCTCACCATATATATGTTCATGAATGCGGGGTTGTTCGTAGGCGAACAGGGTTCTTGACTGCCCCCTTCTGTGATTGCAGAGGCTTGAATTAGATTTTGTCCATGTTGAAATGGATTGTTTAACACAATTGGCTGTTGCTGCGTCACAAAATTTTGGGCTTCTACAAGCTGAGGACATAGATGGGTTGGGTGGTATTCCACGCACAAGTTGCATGGATACCTCGCCTTCCATTTTTCCATGTTGTCCCCGCTAGAATTATCGGTAGGTTTTTTATCCCCCTTACCCTTCTTTCATTGTTTTTTCTTTTCTTCAGGCTGCTAGGTGGCCTTTGGATTAGTCGATTGCACTGTGTGTACCTCTGACATTTTGGTAGGGGGAACAACCAAAGTAGTAGTTTGGCTGGCCGCTGTGTGTTGGATAGATAACTGCTACAACTACTTCGTCAATTGCTCAGCGGGCTTTGTTTGTGTTGAACCAACAATACCATCGACATGTGGTCCAACTCTCTGTCTAGTTTTATCCATTATTGAGCATGGCACATCTGGAAAGATGTTGTACAATAAACCAGATTGAGAATAGATGAGATCAAATTGTTGAGCTCTCATGATGGTGTCTTTCTTGGAGAATACTCCCGACGTTGCGACATCTTTGGAAAACTGTGGGACAAAAGACTTAAGGAACCACTCAAGTAGGAATGCTGGTGGGACTAGCACCTTAATTAGACTCTTCCGGCGTCTCCATTCTCGGATGTGATCAGAGATATGGTCTGCTGTCGTCTGTTCAAAATTGACCAGAAGCTCTGTGCCAACGTTGTATCTCATAGGTAACTGGAAATGGTTAAGGAAAGCCATTGCCAGCTCAGTGAAGGAAGAGTATCTTGAGCGATCGAGCTCAATGTACCATTTCATGGCACTCCCAATGAGAGTACGTTGAAACAATCGCAGCTGTATGGAGTCATCTTTCAATGAGTTAGATGAGCACCAAAGATGGAAGGTAGTCACATGATCACCTGGATCTTCGTTAGGCTTGGCCTCGAACTTTGGGATGTACGAAGGAAACTTCATCAGCATAGGAGGTCAACACAGATCATGACAGATAGGGTCATTCAACAACCTTGTCAAATATGGCAAGTGCAAAGTCGTGAGGAAGGGTAGTTTGGGTTGTTGGTGATAACCTGGGAAAAAGGGGCCTAGAGTTTGACTGGCACCAGGCTGCCAGGAAAAGTTTGGCTGCTAGCCCAGATTTTGGTAGACACCATGTCCCTGGCCAGTGTAAGGATTTTGCGTATGTGGAGACATCATCAGCTGACTTCCGAAATAGGACATAGATGGTTGGGCATGCGTTGCATTCGAAGGACTTTGGGAAGGGTTGCTCCATGCCGGTCCCGTGGGGATAGGCATAGTAGTTTGTTCGGGGTTCCATTGATTGTGCAAAGAATTACCCCAGATTGACATTCCAGATGAGGGAACAGATCCCTGCCAAGAATTCCAAGGCCCGGCTGCGGAATAAATTCCTAGGTGTGCCCCCTGTGCAGGAATAGTACCCTGCATAGGAGTAGATTGTCCAAAACTAGGATTGCCCCTAGTCGGGAAGGCGACTGATGAGAAGGAATTGTTACCAAATGTTTCAGCCAAATAAAATGGTGTCAAACCTACCAGCATATTATGTGAAGGTGGTCCTTGACTCCCCAATCCAAATAAACTATGGTATGTAAGTTGCCCGACGGATTGCTGATTCGAGCCACCGAGTGAAGGGGACGAAGGAGGGATATGAACTCCTCTGTAAGGGAAAGCATTAAAAGGAGCAGGAGTGCCCCCCATGTGACATTGAAGAGGAGCACTAGAGCTCCCTGCCCCCAGACCTAAAGTCTATAAAGTGGAGTAGGAAAGTATAGGACTTGTACTCGAACTAGGCATCCCGTATGAGAATGGAGGGCCTGTCGCACTTGGAGTGAAAGGAGTTGTGGCTGCCGCCAAAAATGGAATCAGACCACTGTGCGATGTAGAGGTGGTCGAGACCATGGTGGCTCAGACTGGTGATGGTGGGTTAGGAGGTGAAAATTCTCCTGTGGTGACAACTGTAGTGGGAATTGAAGAATTCCCAGAAGGAGTAACAATGTTTGTTTCCATTGCTATGTGCGACACTGTCTGGCGCTCGTAAAATTGAATTGGTACGATGAAAGGTGCCAAGAAATCAGTGGTTGAGGTTTCAACCGAGCCAAGAGAATTTGCTTCAAGGTCCAAAATGGTCGATTCCTCCGTATGTTGGTCAGGCACAATTGCTTGTAACCTGGTTGCTACAAAAGACCCTTGTTGGTCTATCTTTCTCCTTAATGGTGGCGGGGGTGGCTCCAGTAGAACCGGCGACAGGCCAAGAAGCCTTCGTGACTGGTGGAGCTCATGATCCTCCACTGTGTGAGAAGATAAAAGACACTCTAGGGTAGTCTAAAATGTTAAAAAGTAACACACACTAAAAAATTCCCCAGAAGATCAGACAGGAAAACACTAAATTAATTGGAAGAACAGTTACAACAACCAACACTAGAGCAACTTACCGGTGCAAGTTCAACTTGAACACAGAAGCACCCTCCAGGTATACTCTACAAAGTGTGACCTGATGTCTGTCCTAGGTACCGTGGTATACCCCCACAGTCACCTGTGTATGTCCCTAAAAAAGATAGGCAACTAGGTTGCAAGTGCGCGAACAGTCACCAGGCGGGTACAGTCGAAAGTTGGGTAGACCATAATGAGCAGGGTATCGAGCCCGAAACCTATCAAGGGTATCGAAAAAAAGTCATACAGAATACAACTGAGGACCTTGAATGGATTCGTGATCCATGAAGCCCCGTGGAAAATGCAATCAATGGAATCCCAAAACAAGCCCTCTATATGTGTTCTCCACTATGATTGGTCCATCTTTGGAGGGGTTATCTCCTCTACCTTTCCGCACACGACCTCATGTTTATCCCCTATGTTAGAAGGGGGTCCCAGATAACTTTCATGATACTGGACTTAGACACTCCCTAACTCAGACTCCGATGTTTGATTTTAAATGGCCTTGAAGAGTTTCCTCTCCAACCTAATCCAAGGTCCTAATCCTGAACTAGTTGGTTAACCCTACAAACTTAAAAGTCTAATAAATTTTAGATTTAACATTAATTTTATGGATTTGTCTTATGTCAAGGGGTATGAAAGTGAAACTGATGATGTGTAAAAGGCGAAAGAAAAAAAGAATAAAAAAGCTGGAAACAAAAAACTTTTACTTAATGCAAAATTTTAACAACTTTTCAAAATATTTTTTTTTTAATTTTCTAAGATTTTGGACAACAAACTCAAAAGAAATTTCAATTGACTACAAGCTACTTATGATCTAAGTAAATTGCAAAAACTTATGAAATAAAAGACTTTTCCCTGGCTAATAATGCAGAAACACACTCTTCAACCAAACAAGAAAATGAAAAGAGAATTTTTTTATTTATTTAAATGCTTGATAAAGCAAAAAGGAAAAATACCAACAAGCAACAACCAACAAAAACAATTCTGGCCTAATCGCAGATCACAAAGAATCACTTCAATAAATCACACTCTAGCAACTTTTTTTTTTTTTTAAATGACTCTCACACTTGTCTAAAAACCTTTAAAAAATTCTTTTTGATGACATCTTTTTAAAATGAGAAAAAGCAAGCTAAGGCTAAGATTAATCCTAAGCTACTGACTACTAAGATAGAGATTCAAATACTTGAGAGGTATAACTCTCATCAAGGGAAAGGATGACTGCCTTACCCCCAACAAAAATTATCCTACCCAGACATGCTACTGATAATCCAACAACAAGCGTGCAAATGCGAGCTATATAACGCCAGAGGGCGTGTACACACGGGCTGACCTTGTACAGGCCACGTGTATATCTAATCTTTGAGAAAAAACAAAAACAGACAACCCAGACCAGGAAGAGACCACTGATATTGATAACCAGGATCTCATGAAGGCTTGGACACTCTTTTTAACAGAAAAAAGCAAACCAAGAAAGGAAAAAATCATAAAGCAAAACAATCTGAGATAAGACTACAAACAACCAAGACTCAGACATAATTCCAGAAAACCCCTGAGAATGTTTGATTCTGACAGGGAAGAGGATGACTGCCTCAAAAATTATCTGGGCTCTACAAGCTACTGCTACTTCTTCAGCTAGTGTTCACACGCAGGCTGTAAGAGAGTAGGGCGCGGGTACACATGTGCAGACCTTATGCAGGCTGTGTGTACCTCTGTGGGTCCCTAAAAACACAGTCAAGAAAATCAGAGAAAGCTGGTATGGAAAACCAGACTCTCTGCTAGCTCAGACCTGACAGAAACTAAAAAAAAAAACAACAAGAAAAACCAGTCTTTTTCTAAAAACTACCCAAAAAATTCCAGGAACCCTAGAGACTCTCCCCAGTATGGTCGCCAATTCTGTTGTGAGGGAAATCTCCTTACGGACTAGCAAATATGGTTATGATTTGCATGCATATATGACCAAGAGAAAATCTACTTTCTACCTTCGTCCCCAGACTTAAATCCTATTTCTTTTTAGTAAAACATGGCTAGATCAACCTACCTTGTTCCAGGAATTTGATGTCGATCCCTTTGTCACACTTGATCACTCATTCACACTTCTCCTTTCCAATGCTGACATTCATACAAGACAAGAAACAAATACACATGCACCTTACCTATAGACTAACAGGTTAGAGATTCAAACATGTACTTAACAAATTATGAATAACTCATGAATTGGGATGGGAAAAGCATTTTCTTTATTACTTTGAATGAATCAACTTACAAAAAATTGAGACCGGCCACCACTCTGTGAACCTGATCCTGGGCTCCTCTTCAACTATCCTCCAACTTCTTTGCTTTGTACCTCTTCTGGCAAAATGAAGGCTAAAGGGTTGGGAGAATGGGAATATGCAAATGGGTAGAGTTTCTTTGCTATCTTTTTCCTTTTCCAAATGGGACCCCTAGCCCTTCTTTTATAGGCTAGAAGAAGCTAGGTATTTGGATGAACCCTCGGCCATGCATGGCTGGGAGTTTCAGTTAACTCACCCAGAGCCGTGTGTTTCATCGACAACTTTCCTTTTTTCGTGCTTTTGTCGGTCCACGCAGGCTGTTTTAGGTCAGCTAGCGTGTACATGCGTGCAATAATGGAGTAGGGTGTGTGGGCCCTTATAAAAGAGGTTTTTTAAAGATTTTCTCAACAGTTCTTTGGAAAAGAAGGGATCTGAGATGGCCTGATGCCAGGTAAGCATGTATGGTGCAATTTAGGGTTATAACACCCTTGCAAATATTTCGATATTTGAGTTCTCGAACTCTTGGATCTGCTGCCACCCATCCCCCGGACGATGGATGGTTCTGATGATTTCAGAACTTTGGGACTTTGCAAAGTCCACTCTCCTGTGCACTTTCAAAGGGTTAAATCCCATGCACTTACCTTGGGATCCAACGACTCTTGGTCCACGCACAGAGATCCAATGACTGGGATCTGCTCCTCTCCTACGCACTCGTTCCTCCTATCTGGACTTTGATCTAGCAGTCCAGATTCTTCACAATGATCGATCCAATGACCACTGTCACTCCTCCTCCTGAGCTTGCGCTTTCCTCCCTGACTTGGAAGAATTTCTAAGTGTCAAAGGTCTCGACCTTTGATCCTTCTGCGAGCCCTGATGACTTTGGGTCTCATCTACATTTTTGGAAACTCTACCTCTCTTGAGATTTTTTCAATGTAATTTCACCTCGCCCTGGTGCACACTTGCGCTCTGCGTACAAACTTTTCACTGTCTCTCCTGAGCTTTGGGACTTGGAATAGGTCTGACTCTTATGCACTCCTTGTGCTATCTCTTCTGAGCTTGTCAAACTTTCTCAATATCTAAGGGACTCAGACCTTCTGCGTCTTCCAAAATACTTTCTAGTGCCCTCCTGACACGTTTTGCGCTCGACCTCCTGAGCTTACGAACTTGAAATAAGTTCTCTCTACGCGCACTCCTTACACTCGACTGGCCTTCAACCTTTCTCTTGCAGAATCGACTATCTATGGTATCCTCTTCTCTCTTGAAAGCGTTATCTCTTCTGAGATTTTCGATTTACTCAGTATCCTAAGAGTCTTGGCCCTTATGTTTCCTTTCGAAGGAAAACTTCGTGCCCACCTGGAAACCTTCTGCTCATGCACACCTTGCAGAGCTCTTTCATACAAAGTGTTCAGTAACTCTGTGAGTGTTCCATCCTTGACACTTATCTTCTTACATAACTAGAGGCAGAGTTCTCTTTGTGCACGCCTTGCACTTGCTCGATTCCCACCTGGCAGAGCTCTATAGAATCATCAACAAATTTTTTTTCTATTCTGTGCCTCCTCTACACAGTCTCCCTCCAAAGTATTCAGTAACTCTGAGTCTCTTCCTGAGTCTGCAAACTATCCTAGTGTGCCCTCCTGGCATGTTCTCCTCTGAACTCGATTCGAGATTTAGATTCACACTCTTTGTGATATCTCTTTTGAGCTTGTCAAACTTGCTCAGTATTTAAGGGACTCAACCCTTCTACTTCTTCCAAAAGATTTTCTGGTGCCCGCCTAACACATTCTACGCTCGACCTCCTGAGCTTATGAACTTGAAACAAGTTCTCTCTGCATGCACTCCTTGCACTTGACTAGCCTTCAACCTTTCTCATGTGGACTTGACTATCTATGGTCTCGTCTTCGCTCTTGAAAGCGTTATCTCTTTTGAGCTTTTTGATTTACTCATTCTCCTAAGAGTCTTGACCCTTTTGTTTCCTTTCGAAGGAAAACTTCGTTCTCACCTGGCAACCTTATTCTCATGCACACCTTGCATATCTCTTTCATACAGAGTGTTTAGTAACTTCGTGAGTGTCCCCTCCTTGAAACTTCTCTTCTTATAGAACTCGAGGCAGAGTTCTCTTTGTGCGTGCCTTGCACTCACTCGATGCCCACCTGGCAGAGATCTACATAGTCATCAACAATTATGTTTTTTGTTCTGTACCTCCTTCATACAGTCTCCCTCCAGAGTATTCAGTAACTCTGAGTCTCCTCCCGAGTTTGAAAACTGTCATGGTGTTCCCTCCTGACACATTCTCCTCTGAGCTCGATTCGAGATTTAGATGCACACTCTTTGTGTTGGATACAGAACTTCCAACGTTTTGTTGTGCACTCCTTGCACAGCCTAAAGAACCCATAAACAATTCAACAACTCTCAAACAGATAGTGGATTCTATCTATCCCTTCATATGGAAACCTATCACATACATCTACAACATATATTCATAAACACACAAAGACAACATTCAAATACATAAACACACAGACAACTCATGGGCAGGAAAAACTACTTTGTGTTAATCTCAGAATGTATGTTTACAATGGGTGTGAGCTCAGACTTCAACAGAGTCTTGGCTCTCTCCTCTCCTCCTATCTTCCTATCTCTTCTTCTAACATTCCCTTCTAAAAATAAGATACAAAGATCTTTTTACAAAAGAGGGGATTCTTGATCCTTTCCCTCCATCTACCTACTCTCATTAATTACATTGAATTACATTCAATGGTTGTCTAGTCTGGATCAGATCTAGATCTTCAACCTGTCAACCATTAAAGGAGACCTCATATCCTATCTTCACAAAGGCATGGATTTGGATCTTCCATCCTTACAAACAATTAATTGCATTTAATTACAACTTGAAATTTAAAATGAGGGCAAAACAAGAGGGCTGGCACCTCTCCCCTCCTTGAATGCGCTTGAATGTGTTGTCTAGTTGGCGCACTGTTGAGGTGGAGTGATGCTCCTGCATCAAGAATACTCACCCTAACACACACAGGAAGACATACCTTAAATCATGTAGCTGACCTGAGTTTTAGATCATTGATCTTCACAAAATTTTCCTCACAGGTCCGCGACCCTATGAACTATCTACTTGCGGGTATCTGCACTTTTCCTCACTGCAGCCCGTAGATGTTCACACTTTTCCTTCTGAAATCTACGGATATTCTCAAGGAATCCATGTATGAAACCCCTTCTCTGTACTCTTGTCTCTTGCAAACTTTTTACTTTACTGGACTTCTCTGTCTTCGACTCACTGCTTGAGATATCCAACCTATATTCTTAGAAGTGATACACAGAAATGATTTACAATTGACCCTTCAATATGTTTTAAAGAGAAATAT
>ML797332.1:208913-235762 GCA_009831015.1 Picea engelmannii | reverse complement strand
GATAATACAATACAACCATGAACAAGCTCTATTCATAAGAGTAAAATCAATAATGAAGAAACCCTGATAACAAGAACGTATATCTTCTCTGTTTAAAACCCTTGATCCAGATGAATATTGGTGGCCACCCACCTATTCCAGCTGGCTCACATATAATTTTCATCTTGGTAGTTTTTTTCTAGCTTTTTGGGTCCTAAACTTCTAGGGTCGTTTTGAGGCCCTAAAAAACATTTTTTGGGCTTGCCATAGTCACACTATAAACAAAGTTAGCGTATAAAAAAACCATGTGTAGTCCTCATATATACCTTTCCAACAGGCTATCGTGCACCTAAAAGGGAGATCGTATGCAAAAATTATGACCCTGGGAAGTTGATGTACCAACTTACCCCATCGGGGCCCACATGACTTTTGGCGCTTCATTTCCTAGGGTTAGGTTTTTGGATGTCTAGGTTTTCTCCTTCATGTTTGATGTAAAAATTCCTTTGGAGCCTCATTGCACTCATCTTCTTTCAAATGAGCATAGCCATCACATCTCTTTTCAGAGATAAGCTGCCACCATTCTAGCAAGCTTGTTTCAGTTTGCATTTTTACAGTTTCAACATATTCTCTTTATTAATAGAAATCAAATTTTACTGTATCTCTTTTTATTTTTTTGTTATACCTTTGTATTTCAATTCGTTCAATTTATAAATATATATAAGTGGTATAAGAGCGGTCTTCTCTCTATTTTGTTTCTCTGTGCATGTCCCCAACACAATCAGGGTACAAGGAGTTGGGACTCGAAATAGTTGATCCCTTGAAATACTATCCTCACCGACCCCAAATACCTCCCATGGGGGATGAAAAGAGAGACGAAGGAGCATGAGATCCTTTTAAAATCTTGCTTGAGGAATCCTTCGTGCGACAAAGGAAGGAGATGATGGATAATTTTGCACAGATCCTTCGACGGCTTCGAACAAGTGACACAGCTTCATCAAGCGGACACTTTGGAGGCACCGCCCCCTTCAAGATAAAAGTGAGTTTTGATATTATTTTATTTGAAGGTCAAATAGATGTAGATGCCATAGATAAATGGTTGAATCTGCAAGAAGGGTATTTTTTGGTCCAGAATTTTTTCAATAGAGAAAATATTACCTTTTCACTCCTTAAGGTCATCCCCATGTAAAGGATTGGTGGGAGACTTACTATGAGCAAAGGTCCACCGAGGAATCTGCACTATTTGCAGTCGTACCTAGTTGGGATTCTTTCAGGGATTTTATTAAGGAACAATAGTACCATGTTGGATGCTACGATGACTAGTATACAAGATGGAGTACCTTACGACAGGAAAGGGACCAGACAATACCCAAGTTCACAAATATTTTCCATACCTTACGCACCAAGTTGGGTATCAAATACTCTAAACACCATCTGGTGCTCAAGTACCATGGTTTTCTACATAGATACATCCAAATAGAAATGGATTTTCTAGACATCTCATCATTGGGCATGACTTATCGATATGTTGTCAAAACTGAGAAAAAATTTAAACAGAAGAAGTGGGAGTTCAGATCTATGAATTCCTCACAACAAAAGCAGGGAAAAGGTGGCCCACACCCACAAAACAAAGGATAGAGAAAGGATGTACCCTCTTAGGAAAACCAGTCCAAGCTGCAAACAAAGAAGGGTCCTGAGAAGACGAAGAAAGACACTAGAAAGTGGTGTGAATTCCATAAAATCCCTCAGCATAACACCGATGAGTGTCACTCGAAGAAGTCATTGGTGGTCGCGTTGAAAGAATCGGAGTTAGAGGTCGGCTCTGACTCTGAATCAGATTCATACAAGGCGAAGTGGATCATTTATGCAGAACCTAGTGCTACTATTGCTACCACTAAGGTCAAGCCAAGTGCACCAAAAGAACCAAAGGAAGGTGAGAGCCTCTTTCACTTACAGATGTGGGTGAAGGGTATCTCGCTACATTTCATTGTCGATAGCATAAGCCAAAAGAACTTGATCTCAGTTGAGTTCATCAAGAGGTTGAGCCTACCAATGACATCACACTCGCAACCCTACACCAACGAGTGGCTCATCCAAGGGAGAGACCTCCACACCAACCAATAGTGTCACCTACCTTACGGTATCAGTCCATTCAAGGATGAGGTGTTGTGTGATATTTCCCCCCCTGAAGTTTGTGATGTTATTTTAGGCCAACCATACTTGTGGAAATTCCATGTTGTATATGAGTCTAGAACTCATAGTGTTATTATAACTTTGGGTAGACAATTGTACAGGATACCACTCTGCCTACCGCCATTTCTTTGATCTCTGCTAACAAATGCATGAAGGTCATTTCCCAGACTAATAAATTCTTCTTCATCATGATTTTCTCTCAAGGTGAACAAAAGGTCACCACCATAGCCATGGATTTTACACAGGGCCTCTCCGCGTAGCATAAACAGGTGGAAAAGCTTGTGGAAGAGTACAAATACATCTTCTCCTCACCCACAGGGTATCGTTGCACTGTCAAGTAAAGTATTGAATCGATATAACCCTTGGTGCACCACTACCCAATGGGCCAATATATTGTCACTCTTTGACGGAAAATTAGGAAATCAAGTGCCAGATCCAAGAATTGCTTCAAAAGGGGCACATTTGACCCAACTAGTCACCCTACGGGAGCCCGACTGTAGTTTTATAGAATAAATATGAGACCTAGTGACTTTATATTGAATATAGGGCCCTAAAACAAATCACAAACATAAATTGGTACCTAGTTCCCTGAATTGATGACCCTCTTGACCTGCTCAAGGGGGCCAAGTACTTCAGTAAGATTTATCTAAAGTCCGACTACCACTAGGTCCCAATAGAACAAAATGGTGTATGGAAGACTGCTTTCAAGTCTAAAGAAGGTCTTTTCAAATGGCTAGTCATGTCCTTTGATTTAACCAATGCTCCAGAAAATTTCATGAGGTTAATGGATGATGTATTGAATAAATTCACCAATTGTTTTGTGGTGGTATATCTGGATGACATCCTAATATTGAGCAAAACTTGGGAGGAACACTTGCAACATATTCAACAAATCCTTCACACTTTGCGGTAGCACAAGCTGTATGCTAAATTGGATAAATGCTCCTTCGACATGAACAAGGTCCAATACCTAGGCTACATTATTGATGAGCATGGTGTGCATGTGGATCCAGCCAAGATCCAGGTCATTCGTGACTAGCTAGTTGAGCTTCGGATATTTTTAGGACTTGCCAAATTCTATTGCATGTTCATGTTGGGATTATCCCATATTGCATTGGCCCTCAACCAAGTGACCAAGGGTGGTGGAACTGCAAATTTCATGTGGGCTAAGGAATAACAACAAGCATTCGATGATCAAAAAAATTGCTTATGCTTATCTTCAATACTCTCCTTACTCGATCTGCAACAACCGTTCGATATTGAGACTAATGCCTCAAATGATGTTCTGGACATAGTTCTCTCTCAACACAGTCATCAAGTGGCATATCATAGTGAGACACTAACATATATCGTCCATAAGTACCCCACATATGACAAATAAATTTATTCCATTGTATAAGCATGTCGCCAATGGAAGCATTACATTCTTGGGAATGAGACATTCATTCACACTAATCACAAGCCTCTACAATTCATATAGACACAAGGAAAATTGAAGAATGATGACTATCAAAAGTGGTCCACATACTTGCAAAAGTTCCATCTCGACATCAAATAAAAGATAGGAAGCACCAATCATGTCATCGACTGTCTCAATCGACCTCTAGTTGTCGCCCTCACCACGGTACTCCACTCCTGTGGACATGAGGCCTCCAAGTGGTGCCAACTCTACAAGAACAATCATGACTTCTCTACCACATACCATCTATTGGGTACCCAAGCGACTGTCAATGACTTTCACCTTCAAGTTGGACTATTATGTCATCTCGACCACCTCTATGTTCCTTAAAGTGAGTGGGAGAATCTAATATGGGAAGATCACTACAATAAAATGGCAGGACATTTTGGCATGGAAAACACTGTTGTAGTACTATCGAAGAATTTATATTGTCCAAAACTTCGACAAGATGTCAGCAAGTATATCACGTCCTACACTGCATGCATCATTACCAAACCAACCACTAAGAAGCAAGGCATGTACACCCATCTGCATACTCCCGATGGGCCTTGGAAATCCATCTTGATGGACTACATGTCAAGCTTTCCTTCAACCAATCAATAAAATGACTGTGTTTTTGTGGTCGTTTATCGATTTTCTAAAATGTCCATTCTGATAGCCTGCAAGATGAGTATCAAAATGGAGGCCATTGCTAAGCTATTCTTCGAATGGGTGTGGGTACATTTTGGGATACCACTTACCATCATCTTGGATTGGGGCTACATGCTCCTTAGCACATTTCGGTCTAGCATCTAGTGAATTTTGGACACCAAGCTCACCAAATACACTACCTTCCACCCCCAAACTAATGACCAGACAGAGGTCATCAATCGGATGATCATGCACATCTTGCACATGTACAACTCCAAGAATCCACACATAAGGGACGCGAGTCTCCCCTATGTTCAACACAGTTACAATAGAGCTCTCAATATCTCAACCTGCCATATCCCCTTTCAGGTTGGGATGGGATTTCAACCATTGGGTCCCATTGATGTCACACTGCCCCTTGCAACCACACCAGCATAATCTTCCCATTTTTAGTTAGAGGATGACAAATCCACCAAGTTTATACATCAGATTCAGCACATCCACCAACATGTCCATGATATCTTATAGAAATCCAATGCTAAGTACAAGCAGCGCCATGATCAACACTGTGTGACACACAAGTTTCAGGTGAGAGACAAAGTCTGGTTACATTTGCAAAAACAACTCCTTATAAGGTCACATCGGAAGCTTCAACCACTTCTATATGGGCCATATACCATCACCAAGAATGTGTGTGACAATGATTTTCAGCTCAGTATTCCCCCCTTCCTTGGCCTCCAACCAGTGTTGAATGTGGACCTCCTTCGTCCCTACTTCCCACTAGTATTGGACACATCAGAGATTGCAGAGCAGTTGAAATCGAAAGATCCCAACCTTGATTGCATGGAACAGACAACCATTCATCAAATCAAGGACACTCATATTAAGGGCACTCTTCAACGGAGGATCCAACTTTATCGAGTTGTCAAAGGAGGGTGGCTCCTGCACCAAGGCAAGTGGCTCAACCGGGGCCAAGTTCATCACAAATTTCCTCATCTGATGGGGGAGCTCAATGCAATGGATACAATTTCTTCCTAATGGAGGATAATTTATCCATATGGATATCAGTGGCCATCCACCTATTCTAGTTGTCTCACATACAATTTTTATCATGGCAGTTTTTTTCTAGCTTTTCAGGTCCTAAAATTTTGGGGTCATTTTGACACCCTAAACAATGTTTTTTGGGCTTGCCATAGTCACACTATAAACAAAGTCAGAGTGTGATGGAAACATGTGTATTCCTTGGATAGACCTTTCCAATGGGCTATCATACACCCAAAATGGAGATCGTATCCAAACGTTATGACCTCGGGAAGTTGATGTACCAACTTACCCCATCAAGGCCCACATGCGCATCTCCAAGGGTTAGTTTTTTGGATGTCTAGGGTTTTCTCATTCATGTTTGATATAAAAAGGCCTTTGGAGCCTCATTGTACTCATATTCTCAAAGATAAGTTGCCACCATTCTAGCAACCTTATTTCAGTCTGCATTTTTATAGTTTCAACATATTCTCTTTATTAATAGAAGTCAAGTTTTACTGTATCTCTGTGTATTTCTTTGTTATACCTTTGTATTTCATTTCATTCCATTTATAAATCTAGATCAGTGGTATCAGAGCAGTCTTCTCTCTATTTTGTTTCTCTGTGCATGTCCCCAACTATTAGGGACCTAAACTCCCTAACCCCTCAAGTGGGTAGAATAATATATTTCCATGTAATAAAGGTCAATATTAATAAGGCATAGAAATAAGGAGGAATAAGTCAATGTAAGAATACCTAATAAAAGATTTCACTTCTGGAAGGATATTCCTCTAGATTATTATTTTGGATAAATAGATATAGTATAAATAAGAGTAGAGGGTATGAGAAGTTTTGTCTTGAAGAATTATTGTAATAGAGCTCTACTTTACAGGAGGTTTCTCCCTCGAAGAGACAAGTGAACATTGTTTCCTATCAATAAAGGTATAATTTTGGTGTTGTGGTTCCATATAATTTGTTTTTCCGTTGTTATCTCTGTATTATTTTCATATTTTGTTGCTATCTCGGTGTTATTCTCTACATTATTTCTCTTTTCTGCTAATATAATAGACCCGATACCTTACAAGTGGTATCAGAGAACTTTCCTCTGCAGAAAATTGTGGGTTAATTTGTTTTAGGGTAGAGACGTATTCCAACGTCTTAAAGCTATATATATTTTTTGTTACGCGCATAAACCCGTATTCGGGGAGTAATACACGTAGGAAATACAAGTGGTACTTAAGCGCACATCTGTTGGTCACCCTTGTAACCCCTACTGGTACCCCTTCGAGTGGTAGCGCATCATACAACACCTGTATATGGATCAACCTAGATCTCCTGAAGCCCTCTATAGATAAATCGATTGGACTCTTGACTGCTATAGTGCCACCAAGAACAACACTCGAGATGATACTCTCTAGTACCTGGGTAGTCGGGTAGTATGTATAAGGGAACGATCTAGCCTCCTTAGTTGGTGCCTTGAGATATTGGGTCAAGTACTATTGTTGGACTCCACATGTATATCAGAGAGATATAACATAGGTCAAATCCATGTCTATAGAACCCTTGAATACCCTAACCCTTGGGAAGGAAACAGAGACAGAAAATACAAGACCTATTGTTGTGCAACTATGCCTCCTACATTCTAGTTGTGAAATTACTACATATTTCTTACTGTTAAGAATTTGGGCATTTTAGCACTGCAGTATTCTTCAACTCGGAGTATAACTCCGCAGGAGTAAAAAAAAGTATAGTGGTCCTACCAACACAATTATTTGGGACCTATCCCATTGGATTCCCCTTTTCTCCCTAATCGCAGTCCTGAATTACCTTATTATGTGCACCCCACCATCGTGCAAGTGTGTCCCTCAGTGTTATGTCCAAAACTAATAATCTTTAACTATCTAAAACTTCTGATTCGAACTCTATCAGGAAGTTTTCTAAATTTTCTTCTTCAGTAAATGTGGGAAATTTTCTTACTTCTATCCCAACCCATCTTACTGTACATGTAACTCTGGCGCACCTCCTAGTAGAGATTTCATGCAATCTTTGCTGCCAATTTTCTACTCTAGTATCAGAATCTGACATGTCAGAATTAATACTCCTCCAACTGAGTACTCCATCTGCAGTTCGATTCACATAGTATTCCTCTCGCGTAGTAGTCCTATACAACTGGTTTACATCATCCTCTAGAACACCATCAGGCACAGGTTCTATATATCTTTCACAATCCGAGGGATCTAAAGGTGCTACTACCCTAAAGTTCCCATCTTCAAATATCATATTTCTAGTCTTTAAATTAATTATGGCATAATTATCAAAGGCCCAATCAATTCCCAATAGTGTTGGAAATGGTATAGACTCATCCACCATATGCATCACTTAAAAATATGTTGTGGTGCGCACACCATCTAGATCTACTATTGTATTCTTCAATCTACCTATGGGAATCACTCTCTGTTGGTTTTCTAGCTTCAATTGGATATTGGAATACCATAGTGTAGGTTCTCCCATAGTGTAGGTTCTCCCATTGCTTCCCAAGTATTCTTTGGTAAAATGTTGACATCTGATCCTAAGTCTAGGATAACATTTCCCATGTTAAAGTCTCTTATATTTTCATTCAATCTGAACTCTCTGCTAGTTCTTTTCTTTCTATGGACTTGACTAATCTTCTTTGGTTCTATTCCTACCCCTTCCTCTATGTTATATTTCTCAAGAATACTTTTAAACAAATCCATGGCATTCTTATCATTAAGTAATTTAAAGCAAGATTCCAGGAAATCCTTTAAGTTACTTACTTTCTATGTTTTCTCTCCTTTGTAAGTATGATCCAAATACTAAGGCATATCAAACATCGGTGTATCATACATCGGTGTATTATTCAATGTGGAGGCTAAATTATCCTCCAATAACTCCTTCTTTGCTTCCTTGAAATTTTCCTTCTCCGTCTTTGCATCAAATTGTTGTTGTGGCTGAGTGTTCTTCTAAATCCATCACTAAGATTCCTTCTTTTGATCATGTGCATCTTCTCCTGTCTTCACTCCTCTAGTCACTATATTGATGTTCCTCCCAGGATCCCTTATTTCTGTAGCAATCCACTAAATTTTTTGGTTATTTAGATTCCTCTTTTCCTGAATCTTCGTCATTAACTTCATGCAATCTTTTGTCATGTGATTTGTTGTGCGACAGTACATACATGTTGCTGTTGGTTGAGAAAAATCTCTGGCGTAGTGTCCTTGTTGTTGACAATTATGGCAGATAATAGTCCCTCTTCCTTTTCCCATTCCTCCTCTTCCTCTACCTCTGAATCCTCCTATGTTCCCTTTTGGATCTATTTTCTGATATTGTGGTGCCTAATTATACTGTGGAGTTTGTTGAAACTGTGGCACTGCTTGAAATTGTTGCGTATTGCCAAAATGTGGCGCAATATGTCCTGCCATCAACTCAACCTGCATGTTGTATGCATCTAAGGTTCTTTCCTTCATTAACTCCAGAGTTCTACAATTTTTATCTTCATGTTCCACTGACTTACAAAAGTTATAGAAAGTACTCTTTGTTTCCGTCTTGTACTTCTTGTTGGTGCAAAAGTGTTCAGACCAGGGTCCTTCTTAGGTTACCAACAAAAGGTACCGAACTAGTCTAGAGCGCTGACATTTTCATCTTCCTGGGAGGGAAGAAGTCTCACCCAAAGTGAAACCAAGAAATGAAAGAGAGGGAAGTGTAAGGAGAATACTTAGACAGACCTCTAAGGTATCAAGGCTCACTGTAATCTTGCACAGAACAGACTAACCCTGTAACAATATTGAATAATTCCTAACTGGGAAATAAAGAAACAAAGTTCCATTTCCATTCATAAATACACATTTAGGTAGATCAAGAATAAAGGTAATGAAGAACAACATTCCATTCATGCCTTAATACTGAATACACAAGATGTAGATTCAAAATTTAGGCCTCTGTTTATATTGATAATACCAAAATACGATACATTCTTTGTCTGGTTCTCACCCAGATCTCCGTATTCAACTATACTATAGTATTGGACAATTACATCAGTGACTCTCATCACAACATCAGTATTCAACAACAAGAATAGTAATAGCTCTGGACTAACATACTTCAATAATGACATTACAACCCTTTCATCGACCTTTCACTATTAGCCTATCATTATTCATTATTAGCCTATTACAATCACATCGGTCTCCTATATATAATCCAATATTACTGGTTAGGAACTCAAGAGTTCTTTATTTTCTTGATCTTTCTGCTGATGTTGCGTTTTCCCTTTAACCATTTTTTGTTTCTTCCTTTCTTGTGCTATATAACTCCTCAACAACTTGCGCAACTTCCATTCTCCAAAATGAAGCTGCAATGTGTTTTGCGCAACTTCTAACCAACAAAATGAAGGGCCCAACACTTTTGCATCATAGGGAAATGATAAGGATCATTCCTATTTGTCTTTCATATTTCACACCAAGGTCCTCCTGTAGGCAATGGATTTGGCAGCTCTACTCCCAAGTACTGCACAAATGTTGGCCACTCATTGCTAAGATGTCCCTCTGATCTGCACAGGCTACACCACATTGCTTCTCTTTTCTCCCTACTTTTATTCTGGTTTAATTTCACTATCAATTTCTTCATGTCTTCCTTCAGCTCCTCTATAGTTGGATTTGTCTTCTTATATTGATTCTCCTCTAACTGCATCGCTGCTTGCAGTGCCTCTGCCTGGGTTTGAAATTTATGTTGTCTCAATGGATATTTGAAATGTGATAACAGAGAATTTATAAACAACTATATGTGATGCATGTTATAAATGGGATACTTCAGTTTACGTTTCAATGTATTGAACTTCTGATCGATGTCCCATACAGACTCTCCTGATTTCGGTCTAACCTCAATCATCTCATTCATAAACTTATCCTCTAATTTTGGCCTCTAAAACTCAGTGATTAGTGCATGCTTGATCTCTGCTACTGTTCCCGGTGCACCCTGTGGATTATTTACTGCTAGATTTGTGTACCAATCCAGCGCATGGTTTATGAATGTTATTGCTAGTTGCACTACTTTTGTTACCTCATCAATGATTCTTTTTGCTTCCCATATTCTCACACACATGAATAGGTGCTTCTCTGGGTCTTTTGATCCATCCCCATGAAACTTTGGTAATCTTATCGTTGGGTCTATGTCTGCCATTGTAGAGTGTGTTGTACCTGCTCTGTGCAGTACTACTATCTGTGTACTGTTGTTTGGACTTGAACTCCCATTGGTGTTGCTACTAGTACTTCCACTTGTATCACTACCTACATTGCTACTGATACTTCCACTTGTACCCTCACTTCTATTATGATCTCCTATATTCCTCTTACCATCAGTCATTGGTTCTCTAAACAACTCTTTCTTTGTTGATCTGTTAATCATACATGGGGTTGTAGGTTCTACACTGATTTGGATCTGGACAGGGATACCTGCTTCCTCATTAGATCCCACTCCTCTAGTCTTTCTTTCATATGTGGCACACAATATTTCTTCAATTTTATCCACAGCACGGATATCCTCTACCTCTTCCTCATCACTCTCCAAGCCTTCCTTCCCCTCTACTTCTCTTTCCTTCCTATTGAGCTTATACGGGTAGGGTCTGCCACTGCACGTCATTCCTACCTTCTGTAAAATTTCCTGGATCTCCTCTTGATCCATCATAATGGGATATTTCTATTTACTGCACTCTCCTCTATCCATTTCCCCCTCCATCTCATACCTTCCTCAGTGCTTTCCCTAACTCCCCCATGCATGCAGGGTAGTTTAGTTGTCTGATTCCATAGTTAATACCCCTTTATCATGCAATAATCTTTTGATTGAAGTGTACAATGACTAGTTGTACCTTCCCCTAGGGCCCTTAAGAAACTCATGTTCTGATATAATGTAAGACTTTGATGCACCTACTATAAACTCAGTGATATACCCCACTACAATGTCGCCTATCCATAAATCTACTGCGCGTGTGAATTTGGTATTCGCCCTTTTCAACTGCACGATATTCTCTTCTGTCCACTCCACTGATCTAAATCTATTTTTTGGATGGGTTTCTTTCAAACATGCTATCCACTCCTGCAATAGCATGGGAAACTCACTAAAGAAACTCTCATGTAAATCATTGAATACGTATCTCTCCAAGTATTGTCTTGGTTTAAACCCAAGGCTTCTATTATCTTTGTGGGAAAACTCTAGTTCCTGAACTGTCAACCATCTTTCAATCTCCGCTTTCATGGGGTTCCAACCTAAAAACATCCCCTTTCTTAAGCCATCGCACTATACTGTGTGATACATCCCTATCGATCTAATATTTTGAGTTCCAACTCGCAACAGAACCATTGTTGGCTATTATGGGCTGACCCAGGTTCTAACTATAGGATTACCAACAACCCTTCGACCATCGACCCTTCTGGATACCAGAAGGGAACACAGTGCACAAAGTGCACCGTGCAGTCTCAAAAAATATCGCTTCAATGGGTGGTCGTAGGAATCAAATTTCTAAAACCATGGGATGGCATGTGTTTCCCTCTTAGGGGTGTTAGATCTACTCACTTGTTAAACCTTGAATACCCATTAATTATGCTAACTCCAACTAGATGTTAGTTCTGACCATTGACACAACTATTCCAACAGAACTCCATTAACCATTATAATAGCATATACCAATGGACATATATTCATCTACTGTAGCATGAGATCCAGATCTGAATACTAATTATGGCATTCATCCATTTAGTGTTGTTCTATAGATTTCATCAGTTTATCCTTAGTGTGTAATATTATTTCCTTTACCATTCTAACATGTTCATCATAAAACTCATTAAAGAAAATATAATTAGAAATACTACACACATACACACATAACCTATATATATAGTGGCTCACCCACTCCTGGGGCTACGTCCACAAAGATGAGTCGCTTCAACTCTTTATTATTCTTCATGCAAAATCTAGTGCTATGCACTGTACATTTCTTCCTCCATTACAATTGATCTCCACAGATCACAATATTCCTCACAAGATTGAGAAATTTTAAACAATCTCTCAACAAAACCTCCTAACCAACTAAAGGACAACCTTTTCATAGTCTTAATACATTCTACTTATACAAAAAAATGGGACAAAGCCCTTACAAAAACCCTAACCCTAAGCGAATTAGGTTTTTCCATGATCCAACAATTATCCAAGTCGATGCTTGTCCACTTTCCAACTTCTCTGCAGTAGTTTTGTCCACTTTGTAACTAATTTTCCTCGGCACTAGTTTTTCTCTGTTTCCAGTGCTGCTTTTCCTTTATTTCCGGCGTGCTCCCTATTTTCCATCACTGCCTTGATTTCTTCAAAGTTCCTTGGTTTTCTTCCAAAATTGGCCTATGCCAACAGGCCCCCAACACTGACATCGTGACTCATCCTGAGTCACTTTTCATATTTCACTACTTGTGCCAGTGCTTCATACATTTATGCTTCTTACTGGCATTTCCCCTGAGCCTGGTTTCTCTTCTCTGCCATGGATTCTACCATCTACGTGGTCAATGGAGGTTTCAATACTTCTCCCCCCTCCAAGCCTATCTGCTCCACCCTTGATTTTATTGTGTCAATCTCCATGACCAACATTCAGCCTTTTCCTGCAGAGGCTCCAACTGAGCTTGCCTCGCAATATTCTCTACTAGCACTGCCTTTTCTTCTGACTGCAGACTCTTCATTTTTGCAGTTTTCTTAATATTTTCTAGCAGTGACATTGTCTTTTGTCTCTATTTCAATTCTTCCATTGATGTGTGGACCCTATCCTCCTTTCCTTGCATCTCCTGCAATCTTCCATCTTCTTGTACTTGTGTCCACAGTTGGCCACTTTGCTCCAACAACTCTGTCATCCTTTGTATAGCCTATGCTATATTTTCTGCAAATTATGTTGTGTCTTTCTCTCACTTCGCTCTTACTTCTGGACAGGTAGTGGGTACTGCGTGCTCCTCCAACTCCTTTATTTGTCTCTTGTATTGTTCCAAGGCCTGAGCTATTTTCTTCATATTTTATTCTAATGATGCTTCCTCTAATTTTGCGTTGTATGGGATGGTTTAAAACATTGCGCCAATGTTTTTCTCCATCTCTTATACCTTCTGCTGTGCTAAATGCTTCTCCTTCCCTTCTTGGCTAATGGCTTCCCTCGGTGTGATTTTCTCCTCCCGCTTTGTTTGTAAGTTTGTCACATCCAACCTTGCCCTGGACTGGATTTCATGTGCGACATTGATCTGCAATTTATATAGCGCCTTTTTACGAATATTGGGCAACGCCAAGTCCAATGTATCTATCTCCTTTAGAGGCTTTTGTGCCACCTCCTCATCAATGTACAATATATTTGGTGTTATCATGAAGTTTGTGCTCTCCTGCACTATGATATGTATTGTTTCCCATGCTAGCATTCCTTCCATAGCCTTTACTAGTGTGTCTTTCTACCGCTTCTCTGTCCTTATATTTAATTGCTCTAGTGCAGTTTTTACCTCTTGCACCTGCTCAATTATTGAAGCCCTATGTTTCGCAGCATTCTCCCAAGCCTCTAATAGTCGATCTTCAATGATTGTGGCTACTAATTCAACATCATATGCTGTCAAGGATGTATGAGGTGGTGTCCTATGGGCCTTCTCCTTCTTCCTTGAGCCGCTTTCTTGCTCCCCTGTTCTCTTCCTTTGGGAATATGATGGCTCAAATGTCTCTAGCATATCCATATCCACCCCTATCTTCTGTTGAACTTCTTCTTCCACAGGTATATCCTCTATCTTTGTTCTTACTTCTGCTACATACATTTGTTCTCTTGTAACTCCTGGTGTCTGTCATGTGTGTGGTGGGCCTTGTGTGGAACCACCCTATGGTTTCTTATGTTTCATGTGTTTCTTTTGAGTTGGGTTGTTTCCCCCCACTGGACCTTGTGTTGTCTTCTTCTTCTTGCTAGCACCATTTCTATTTGTCTGTTGCGCGGGGACTATTCTGTCCTGTGTCTAAGTCCGTACTGTTGGCATTATCTTTGGAATTATTGGCATCTTCCATTCATCAAGCCACTCTTGGATCTCCATTTGTATATCCTGTGTTGTCATGCAGTAGCTCAGTTTTATCCGCTCCTTTGCTAGATCCCTCTTCGCCTGCAACCACATGCTATGGTGTGTTTCCTGAAAGTTGGCAATCTATCAAAACTCTTGTACTGTCGCCAAAGAAATTCTCCATGTGTTGGCTAAGTGGTTCTCTATCTCTGAAAGGTATAGAGAAAATACATAGTTGTTCACCTTCTTCATCTTCGGGTCTGTTGTGCTCCTTAATGAAGTGTACCAGGCTGTGCCACACTTTCCTAATCTCTGAAGGAACATACTTTATGTCAATTCTTTCCAACCTACGAGTGCAAAGAGGATGAGTAACCACGAGTAGTGGAACTTAGAGCCCAAATCTTGCATATCCTTACAGTCTTCTAGGAAAGAATTAAGAAAATAAGGGGCCTAGCTCATTGAGCTCCCCTTCGCACACTACGTTGTAGCTTCTACCACTCCTGCTGGTACATCTTCCTTCCTGCATTTGCGCATTAATTTACATCCTAGAAATATTGTGGTGAATCTTGTCACCGGATCATTTATGTCACTGATCCTAATCCCCCTATTCCCTCTATCTGTGCCATATTTCACCTTAATTTCATCCGAAATGGCCTTTTCCTTAGTCTTATCTTCCAGATATTGCTCTAGCTTCTCCCCATACATGGGTAGCCTAGTGATTGTAGCTATTAAGTCCACATTGATAGGCACTAGCCTATCCATCCATAATATACCTCTGTGCACCTTTGTGAAGAGTTGTTTCATACATCCATTGATATGTTTATTGTGCCCAAAGTGTGGTATATCTAGCAGATTCATTATCCCTGTGTTATAGAGCCCCATGATCCACTACACAGGTTCCAACAGTGGTGCACCTGATGGGCCCTCTCCTCTACCTTCCATGTAGCTGTGTTGCGCCAAATCTGGGAATTTGATGGTGTCTTCTACGTCGTGGTCTGAGTAATTCATAGCATTCACACTCCCTATCATTTCATCCTCTGCTTTCAATCCCTCTAGGATTTTTGGCATTACTATTATCAATTCGTCCTGTGCATGCGGTATCCCTTGTGTACTGCTCTTAGCCCAAGTTTTCTATTTCTTGTTCTTCTTCCATCTCTAGGCCCTGCTGCACTAAACCCATGGCCCATTCTTCTTCCTATGGCCCTTTTCCTCTTGACGTGTCAGAATCTTTCCTTTCTGCATCTTCCTCAGGTTTCCTAACCTCCTGTGATGGGTTTCCTTCTTGCTCCACCTACGTTTTATGTGGCCCATACTCTGGAGTATGAATTTCATCCACATCGACTATTTTCGGTATGTCCTGTGTCCCTGGTTGCATCACTCAAGTGCTACTTCTCATATTTTGATCGAACCTTCTCAGCGCTCCAACTCATGGTGGTGACATCTTGCTAGAATCTGGACTCCTGTGCTATAAATATTAATTTGCTGTGAAGAAATCTCACTCTCTCACACTTAAGGTTCGCTCTTCTTTCTTCTCCTTAACAAAAAAAACACAAATGACTACATTTCCCCCCCTTTTCCAACTTTATAGTGGGACGACATACTGACAGTTGTTTCGCACTGACAGTTTTCACTTTTTCACTTTTTCCTGCACGCTACACTTTTTGAACCTATCTACTACATTTCAGCGCACAGTGTCTTCAACACTGGTTTTTCTGCGATGCACTATTAATGCTAACAAATCTATTACATCAAAAACCCTCTAATGTTCTTCTATCTTTTTGTCTTTTTAATACATTTCTTCTTTCTGTGTATTTTTGTCTTTTTCTTCTAACATCTACTATATACAATATGTACAATCATACCTTCTCTCTTTGTTTTTACCTCAAGTTGTTAGGTCGTCTGTCTTGATACAGCTTCAGTCGACTGCCATTCACCAGTCCTCTGAGATTCTTCCCTGCAATATCTTTCAGTTGCACAACACCTCCATTTGTGATGGTCTCTACCTGATAAGTCCCTAACCAGTGCATCTTGAACTTCCCAGGGTGTTGTAGCTACATGTTTTCATAGAGGAGAACTAGATCTCCTTCCTTAAATCTTTTCATATTTATGTTCTTATCATGCCAAGATTTATCCTTCGCTTTTTGTACTTCCTAGTGAAATCCTGCTAGAATTTTGTCTTCTTCCAGCTCCATCTGTTGATCCATTCTTTCCTACGCAGCACCTTCTTCTGTCATGTTGGTGATTGTTGCAATGCACCGACTAGGTACTAAATAATCCAATGGAACCATTGATTCCTTCCCATACACCAATCTTAATGGTGTATGTCCTGTAAGATTCTTGCATGTAGTCTTGTAATCCCATAACACTATTGATACCTTCAAGTCCCAATCATCCCTATTCACATTGCAAATCTTTGTCAATGCATTTTCTAGAATCTTTTTAAAATCTTATATTGTACCTTTTTTCCTGGGGATGGTAAGGTGTGCTCTTTTGATGATGTATCTCGAATACTTACGTCATAGCTTTGATTGTACTGTTAATAAAATGGGTTCCCTGATCACTCAACAATTTTCTGGGACATCCAAATCTGGTCACCATGTTCTCAAAGAGAAACCGCACTGCAGTGTCTACGCTGCAATCCTTCATTGGGGCTGCTTCTACCCATCTGGTTAAGTATTTTTTCACAGTGATGATGTATCTGGCTCTTGACCTCCTTGCTGGTGGGTTAATGGGTTCAATGAAATCCACAACCCATTTATCAAATACTTGTAAAGTTACTTGGGCCATAAGTGGAATTTCATCCCTTCCAAATGGTCTTCCCACCCTATGACATAAATCATAGGTCTGACAGTATTCCTTTGCATCCTTATGTACTATAGGCCACCATAATCCTACGTGCAACACCTTTTGTGTTGTAGGATTTCCTGCATATTTCCCTCCATCCATTCCTTCATGTGCTTATACTAACACCATGGAACGTTCATGCTCCATCACACATCTTCTGAGAATTCCATCTGCACCTAAATTGTATAAATGACTTGCAATCAGCTGATAGTCTGCAGTGCACACTACCAACTATTTTTTCTGCACGACAATAAATTCCTTGGGAGCCATTCCCGTGATAAAAAATCCAACAATGTCAGCAAAATAATCATTATCAATCTGAATAGAAAATAAGTTAGCATCAGGAAAATTATCCTCCAAGTTCTTGGCTCCTCTCCATTAGTAATTATTGACAGATGATCTGGTCCTGCATTCAGCTTCCTTGGTTTTACTATGATTTCAAAATCATATTCCTGAAACAATAACAACCATCTACAGATCCTCCCCCCCAACATTGGCTTGTTAACTAGGTACTTCAAAGTGGAATGATCTGTAAACATCTTAAAATGTTGACCCAATAAATAATGTCTGAACTTTTGTAGGGCATATACCATAGCCAGACCTTCCCTTTCTGTAGTATTATAGTTCTGCTCAGACTTCGACAACTTTCTACTAGCAAAATATATTGGGTGATTGATGTCTCCTTCACCTGGTTGTGACAAAACTACTCCAAGTGAAATGGATGAAGCGTCCACATGCACATGAAATTATTTTGTCCAATCTAGGAAGCTCAGAATTGGTGATGTCACCATGTTCTCTTTCAATATGTCCAAGTTCTCTTGGCATTCATCATTCCACTAAAACCCGATGTCTTTCTTCTGTAATTTTTCCATGGGCACAGTAATCTTTGCATAGCCCTTTATGAATTTCCTGTAGTACCCTATGTGGCACAATGTTTCTCTCAATTGGCGCACTGACTTTGGTGGTGGTAAATTGACAATAACAAAAATCTTTGCAGGGTCTACTATCAAGCCTTGTTTGCATACAATGTGCCCAAGTAGGATGTCAAACAGTGTGATGAATATACATTTCTCAGTGTTCAATGAGATCTGACACTGCCTACATCTTTCTAACATTAACCTCAGAATTTCTACATGATCCTTCAATAAACTGAATATTGTCCAATCATCCAGATAAACCTCTAAAAATTTATGTATAAAATCCTTGAATGTAGCTACTAATACTCTAGAAAATAGTGGTGGTGCATTATTTAAACCAAATGGCATTATTGTGTACTGATATGACCCCCACTCTATCAAAAATGTATTTTTGTACCTGTTGTTTGGAGCAATTATGATATGATGGTAACCTGAAAATCCATCTATGAAGGAGTACACTTCATGTCCTCCCACATTCTCTAAAACCTCATCTATAAATGGAGTAGGAAAAGGATCATGCAAACATGCATCATTTAACTTCCTCAGATCCACACATATCCTAATCCCTCCAGTCTTCTTTTCTTGGACCACCATTGGACTAATCCACTCTGATTCTTCCATAGGCTCTATGATTCCTGATTCTAGCATTCTGTAAAGTTTTGCCTTAACCTTTTGCTTATAGATGGGGTTTAATCTGTATGGTCTCTGTCTAACTGGTCTTGCCTTTGATATGAGGGGTATCTTCATTTCCCCAAGTCCTCCTTCTACCCCTTTCATCTCTAAAAATATGGCTGGGAATAAGTCAATATACTCATGCAGTAATTCAATTATCTTTTCCATTGTCTCATTGTCCCAGTAATCCCCAATGTTGGCTATCTTGGGCTTCTCTTCAGTCCCAATATTGACCTTTTTAATTTTCATAAGTGAAGTAAACTCTTATGATTGTAACATGGGTCTTTCCAACCCTCTTTCTCCTTCCCCTTCTAATATTTGTATGTCACATGGGTTTTCCTCTACTTCTTCATCCTCTGTGATCTGATAACAGTACACTAATTGTTCAAGTATTTATTTTTTGTAATCTCTGTCTATTGTTACTGTATCTACCCAATACTCTTCAAATATATTTCCTTTGATCCTATTAAATGCCATATCCACCCATGGATTCTCACTTTCAAATGTAAATGTCCTAATAAAGTTCTATTGCACTGCGCCCCAACTTACAATTTCTTTGTGCAGTTCCTACTCCTTGTACCAGTTACTAGGTATCCCTTCCAATGTATGAATAGATTAATGTGTCCATTCCTCTGGTGGAACCAATCTCCAATTAGTGACACAGTCATCTATGTGTTGTCTTGGGTTCCCTCTTCCATCATACTTCTGTAAGAGTCTATTCTGCTGACTCCTCCCAAATCTTATGTGCATCAGTCGTTACACTGATGCCAGTCCTAAATTACCTTCTTATGTACACCCCACCATTTTGCAGGTGTGTCCTTTAGTGATATATCCAACACTAATAATCTTTGACTATCCAAAACTTCTGATTCGAACTCTGTCAGGAAGTTTTCTAAATTTTCCTCTTCAGAAAATGTGGGAAATTGTCTTACTTTTGTCCCAACCAATGTTATTGCGCGTGTAACTCTAGTGCACCTCCGAGTAGAGACTTCATGCAATATTTGTTGCCAATTTAGTGTTTTTCTACATATTTCATCAGTTTATCCTTAGTGTGAAGTATTATTTCCTTTACCATTCTAACATGTTCATCATAAAAATCATTAAAGCAAATATAATCAGAAAGACTGCACACATACACACATAACCCAGATATACTGTGGTTCACTCCCTCCTAGGGATACATCCACAAATATGAATCACTTCATCTCTTTATTATTCTTCATGAGAAATATAGTGCTGTGCACTGCACATTTATTCCTCCATTACAATCGATCTCCACATATCACAATAGTCCTCACAATACTGAGAACTTTTAACCAATCTCTCAACAAAACCTCCTAACCAACTAAAGGACAACCTTTTCATAGTACTAATACATTCTACTTATGAAACAAAATAGGAAAAATCCCTTACAAAAACCCTAATCCTAAGAGGATTAGGTTTGTCAACTTTCCAACTACTCAATCTCGGCTAGTCCACGATCCAACCGTTCTCCAAGTCGTCCCTTGTCCACTTTCCAACTACTCTGGAACTGTTTTTTCCACTTTGTAACTGCTTTTCCTTGGTGCTGGTTTTCCTCTATTTCCGGAAATGGTTTTCCTCTATTTTTGGAACTTCTTTTATTTTATTTCTGGTGTGCTCTCCATTTTCTGGTGCTGCCTTCAATTCTTCAAATTTCCTTGATTTTCTTCCAAAATTGGCCTACGCCAACAACAAGTGTTTGGAGAAATATTGGAGGTGTTTTGCCTCTGAAAGGAAAAATCAATGGGCTCAATGGTTACCATTATTTGAATGGTGGTACAACACTTCTTACCATATAGCTACTCGCATGACTCCTTTTGAAGCAGTATATGGAAAAAATTCACCTTTTGTTATCTCCTACATGTCAGGTGTCTCTAAAGTCTAGCCAGTTAACCAAACGCTTATAGTTCAAGAGGTTATTCTCCATACCCTCAAAGATAATTTGGTCATGGCTCAGAATCGCATGAATAAACAAGTAGATCAAGGTCATTCAGAACATCAATTCGCTGAAGGAGACCAGGTATTTCTTCGACTGCAGCCTTGTAAGCAAACTTCACTCAAGGCCGAAAATTGTCAGAAACTAGCGCCCAAATTTTATGGTCCTTATACAACTATCAAGCTTGTGGGATAGGTGGCCTATCAATTACCTCTGCCTATTCCTTCTAAGCTCCATCCTTTTTTTCATGTCTACTTCTTAAAGAAGGTTATTGGAACTAAGTGCCAAACTCAAACAAACCTTCCCGAGTTAGATGAAGAAGGATCCATCTGGTTGCAGCCACAAGCATTTTTGGACCAGCGCAAGTGTCATCTTTGTCAGCGCACCATCAAGTGTTAGTCCAGTGAAAAGATACAACTCTGAAAGATGCCACCTGGGATCCAACTACCATTCTACAACAATTTCCTCATCTCCAGCCTTGAGGACAAGGTTGATTTTAAGGGGGAGGGCGTGTTAGGGACCTAACCTCCCTGACCCCTCAAGTGGGTAGAATAATATATTTCCATGTAATAAAGGTCAATATTAATAAGGCCTAGAAATAAAGAGGAATAATTCAAATGTAAGAATACCTAATAGAAGCTTCCTATTCTAGAAGGATCTTCCTCTAGATTATTCTTTTGGATAGATAGATTTAGTATAAATAGGAGTAGAGGGTATGATAAGTTTTGTCTTGAAGAATTATTGTAATAGAGCTCTGCTCTACTAGAGGTTTCCCCCTTGAAGAGGCAAGTGAACATTGTTTCCTATCAATAAAGGTATAATTTTGGTTTTGTGGTTCCATATAATTTGTTGTTCCGTTGTTATCTCTGTAGTATTTCTGTATTTTGTTGCTATCTCAATGTCATTCTCTAAACTATTTCTCTTTTCTGCAAATATAATTGACCTGGTACCTTACACCAACACAGTCAGGGTACAAGGATTTGCGACTCAAAATAGTTGAACCCTTGCAAGACAATCCTCATTGACCCTAATGGCCTCCCATGGGGGATGAAAAGATAGATGAAGGAGTAGGATATCCTTTTAAAATGTTTCTCAAGGAAGACCTCACACGACAAAGGAATGAGATGATGTATAATTTTGCATAGATCCTTCGACGAATTCCAACAGGTGATGCATCTTCATCAAGCAACCACCTTGGAGGTGCCACAGCCTTCAAGGTACAAGTGAGTTTTGATATTCCTATATTTGAATGTTAGATAGACGAAGATGTCGTAGACAAATGGTTGAATCTTCTAGAAGGGTAATTTTCGGTCCATAATTTTTCCAATAGAAAAACAATTACCTTTGCACTCCTTAAGGTCATCCACCATGTCAAGGATTGGTGGGAGACTTACCATGAGTAAAGGTCCACTAAGAAATATGCACTATTTACAATCACACCCAATTGGGATTCATTCAAGGATGTTATTAAGAAACAATACTACCCTGTTGGAAGCTATGATGACCAGTATACAAGATGGACTACCCTACGACAAGAAAGGGAATAGATAATACCTGAGTTCACAAATATTTTCCATACCTTCTGCACCAAGTTGGGTATGAAATACTCTAAATTCCATATGGTGCTCAAGTACCACAACTTTCTGCATAGATATAGCCAAACAGAAATGGATTTTCTGGACATCTCATCACTGGGCGCGAATTATTGATACGTCATCAAAATCGAGCATAAATTTAAATAGAAGAAGTGGGAGTTCAGATTTGTGAATTCCTCACAGCAGAAGTAGGGAAAAGACACCCCCACCCACAGAACAAAGGAAAAAGCAAGGATGGACCCTCTTAGGGAAACCAGTCCAAGCCGCAAACAAAGAAGGGTGTTGTGAATATGAAGAAAGACATTGGGAAGTGGTGTGAGTTCCATAAAATCCCTTGGAATAACACATATAAGTGTCGCTTGAAGCAGTCATTAGTGGCCGAGCTGAAAGCCTTAGAGTCAGAGGCAGGTTCTGACTCTGAATCAGATCTAGAAAAGGTGAAGTGGATCATTGATACAGAACCCAGTTCCATTGTCACTACCACTAAGGTCCATCCAAGTGCACCAAAAGAACCAGAGGAAGGTGAGTGCCTATTTCACTCGCATATATGGGTGAAGGGTATCCTGATGCATTTCATTGTCGATAGCGGAAGCCAAAAGAACCTGATCTTAGTCAAGGCCGTCAAGCAGTTGAACCTACCAATGACACCACACCCGCAACCCTACATCATCGGGTTGCTCCGCCAAGGGAGAGACCTCTATGTCAGCCAATATTGTTGCCTACCTTATGGTATCAAGCCATTCAAGGATGAGGTATTGTGTGATATTTCCCCCGTTGAAGTTTGTGATGTTCTTTTAGGCCAACCATACTTGTGGAAACTCCATGTTGTATATGAGTCTAGACCTCATAGTGTTATTAATACTTTGGGTAGACAATTATATAGGATACCAGAGGTAGCTCTACCTACCACCATTTCTTTGATCTATGCTAAGAATTGCAGGAAGGTCATTTCCCAGACAGGGAAATTTATCTTCTTCATGATTCTCTCTTAAGGTGAACAAAAGGTCGTCGCCACAGCCATGGCTTCTACACAAGGCCTCTCCATGCAGAAAAAACAGGTGGACAAGCTCATGGAAGAGTACAAAGACATCTTATTTTCACCCACAGAGGTATCAGTGCACTATTAGGTCAAGCATTCAATTGATCTAACCCCCGGTGAACCGCTACCCAATGGGCCATAATATCGCCACTCTCTGATGGAAAATGAGGAAATTAAGTGCCATATCCAAGAATTTCTTCAAAAGGGGAAGATCTGACCCAGCTTGTCACCCTGCGAGAGCCAAATTGTTCTTGTGCAGAAGAAATATGGGACCTAGAAACTCTATATTGACTACAAGGCCCTACAAAAAATCACAGTCAGAAATTGATACCCAATTCCCCGAATTAATGACCTTCTTGACCAGCTCAAGGGGGCCAAGTACTTCAGTAAGATTGATCTAAAGTCTGCCTACCATTAGGACCCAATAGAACATACTGATGTATGGAATATTGCTTTCAATTCCAAACAAGGTCCTTTCGAATGGATAGTCATTCCCTTTGGTTTAATCAATGCTCCAACAACTTTCATGAGGTTAATGGATGATATATTGCAGCCCTTCACCAATTATTTTTTGGTGCTATATCTGAATGACATCCTCCTCTTCAACAAAAACTTGGGAGGAACACTTGTAGCATATTCAACAAGTCCTTAACACTTTGCGGAAACACAAGTTGTATGCTAACTTGGAGAAATGCTCCTTCGGCATGAACAGGGTCCAATACCTAGGCTACATTGTTGATGAACATGGTGCGCATGTGGATCCAACCAAGATATAGGTCATTCATTATTGGCCAACCACAACCACAATAGTTGAGCTTCAGATCCTTTTAGGACTTACCAACTTCTATCGCAGGTTCATGTTGGGATTCTCCCATATTTCATGGGTCCTCATCCAAGTCACTAAGGGTGTTGGCAAGGAAAAATTCGTGTGGGGGAAGGCATAATAGAAAGCATTTGATGATCTAAAAATTTTATTGTTCTCAGCTCTAGTACTCTCCTTACCTGATCTACAACAACCCATCAAGATTGAGACTGATGCCTTAGACTATGTTGTGGACCCAGTTCTCACTTAACATGGACATCCAGTGGAATATCATAGCGATACACTTATAAATGTTGTTTTTAAGTACCCCACATATGAAAAAGAAATGTATTCCATTGTACAATCCTACCACCAATGGAAGCATTATATTCTTGAGAAGGAGACAGTGATTCACATTGATCATAAGCCTATGCAATTAATATAGGCACAAGGAAAATTGTAGAACGACCTCCATCAGAAGCGGTCCACATACTTGCAGTAGTTCCATCTCAACATCATATATAAGACAAGAAGCACCAATCGTGTTATTGAATTCCTCAATCGACCTCCAGTTTTCTCCCTCACCATGGTGCTCCACTTCTGTGGACATGAGGCCTCCAAGTGGCCCCAACTCTACAAGAGTGATCCTGACTTCACTACCATGTACCAATTATTGGGTACCAAAGTGTCTGTCATTGATTTTCACCTTCAGGATGGACTATTATGCCATCTTGGACACATCTGTGTTCCTTCAAGTGAGCGGGTGAAACTAATCTGGGAAGCTCACTACGGTCGGATGGCAGGACATATTGGAATTACTACAGAAGCATTTCTATTGGTCGAAACATCGACAAGATTTCAACAAGTATATCAGGTATTGCATCGCATGCACCATTTCCAAACTAACCACTAAGAAGCAAGGCTTCTACACCCCTCTACCTACTCCCAATAGGCCTTGGGAATCAATCTTGATGGACTACATGTCGGGATTTCCTTCAACCAAGCAAGGAAATGACTGTGGTTTTGTGGTCATTGATCGGTTTTCTAAGATGGCCATTTTGATAGCCTGTAAGAAGAGTATCACAGTGGAGGCCACTTCCAAGCTCTTCTTCGAATGGGTGTGGGTACATTTTGTGATACCACAGACCATCATCTCATATCAGGACAACAAGATCCTCAACACATTTTGGTCGATCATCTGGTCACTGTTGGACACCAAGCTCACCAAATCCACTGCCTTCCACCCCTAATATAATTTCTAGACACAGCTCATCAATCGGATGATCATGCACATCTTGTGCATGTACAACTCCAAGAATCCACGTAGATGGGATGAGAGTCTCCCCTATGTTCATTGCAGCTACAATAGAGATCTACATAACTCCTTTCAGGTGGGGTTGGGATTTTAACCATTGCGTCCCATTAATGTCGCACTACCCCTTGTGACCACACTGGAATAATATTCCCATGTTCATTCAGAGGCTGACAAAGCCACAATATTTATTGAACGGATTCAACACATCCACCAATAGGTCCATGATATTTTTTTGAAATCCAATGCTAAGTACAAGCAGTGCCATGATCAACACCGAGTGCCACACAAGTTTTAGGCGGGAGACAAAGTCTGATTGTATTTGCAGAAAGAGCACCTTAAAGGGCCCCAATAGAACCTTCAACCACTTCACTATGGGCCTTATACCATCACCAAGGCATTGGGTGACAATGATTTTGAGCTCATTATTCCCCCCTTCCTTGGCTTGCACCCTGTGTTCAGTGTGCACCTCCTTCGGCCATACTTCCCACCATTATTGGATAAATCAGAGATCACGGAGTAGTTGACACTTGTTGGATTAGCGAGAGGGGGGGGGGGTTAATCAGTAATGAGAAATTATTCCCATTATTAATCCTTTAAACCACAAAGTATATTATTTTACTTATTCAACCATGTTCATTTGTTCATCATCAATATCTTAATGTATTATAAGAATTAACATTCATCAGTGCATAATAAACAATAACAAACACATCCACACAATGCACAGTACACCAATATTTACATTGAAACCCAATGCAGGAGAAAACCACAAAATGTTTTTTTTATATGTCAAGAATTACATTAAACGAAGCACCAACTTCCAATTCTCTAGCTACAAATGGAAGGAGGCTCTGGCCCCCTGGTTTCTCAGGATACAACCTGAGGGAAGCTCCGATTCCCCAATTCTCTTGCTACAATCAAAAGGAGGCTACAACCCCCTATGTTATCTGGCTACAACCAGAAGGTGGCTACAACCACCTATCCTTTCCCCATCCAACCACCCTGAAATATAAATGCCAAATGTATAAAACATGTCACTGTCACTGAATCAACCACTGCCACTGTCAACCTATACCAATAACCTGTAACAACCTGTACCAATCAACCTGCACCAAACTTGTACAAATAACCTGTCACAACAACTTGTCCAAAAAACCTATCACAACAACCTCTCTTATCAATCTTATCAACCAAATCATATCTACTCACCAAGATCAATCACCAATACAAATCTCAACCATATGCACAATATCACCAAGATGTGCATCAACCAATCACAACAACTAATAATCATCACCAAGATGAATATGTGCTTCTAATAATATACCAAGACAAGTATGCTACATCATCCATAAATGATGTGTCAGCAATACT
>ML797332.1:166151-192188 GCA_009831015.1 Picea engelmannii | reverse complement strand
AACTTTTCAAAAAGATTCTTTTTCTTTTCTTTTCAACTTTCACAAGATTTCATGCAGCAATCCTACAGAATTTTCGCTCAGATCTACGAGCTACTTATACTTTGAACTGTACTGAAAAAACTTATGCAAAAAGACTTCTTTCCGAGCCACTGACGCAACAACAAAATCTTCAAACCAAGAAGACAAAAAAAAAAATCTTTTTTTTTTTATTTATTTATTGCAAAATAATGCAACTAGGAAAAATGATGACAAGATAAAAACCAAGAGAATGAAAAGATAACTCTAGCTTAAAGTGCAGATCGCAAACAGAATCAGAGCACAAAAATGTTGAAAAGCAATCAAGACAACACCGATTCGAACACTTGCCTAAAAACCATGAAATGAATATTTTTTCTCTTTTGTCTTTTCTATCAAAAAATCAAATAACAAGCACAAGCCAAGGGAGAAATGCCCTAACCTGCTGACTGTGCAGCCCCAGACTCTAAACTCCTGAGAGGAGCTCTTCTCACCATAGGAGGGGATGACTGCCCCACCCAAGCTGAAAAGCTACCTAACAGACCCGCGACTGTCACCAAGACAGCCCGCATGTAAACGCGTGCTGCACTACTACAGAGCATGGGTACACGCGTGCTAAACCTAAGCAGGCCGCGGGTATGTTTAAAAACTAAGATAAAATCAAACACAGACAGTCTAGTCCTGAAAAAGGCTTCTGGTACTGACAACCAGAGTCTCTGGCAGGCTGAGATGCTATCACTTTAACAGAAAAAACAAATTTGCAAAAAATAAAAACCAATGTGAAGAAACACACAACAAGAAAGACTGAAACATAAGACAATAAACAAATCAAGACCCAGACAGGATCCAGAAATCCCCCTGAGAAGATAAACTTCTGACAGGGAAGAAGAGACTGCCTCTCTAGCTTCCTGAAAACTACACGCTATTGAAACTACTATAGCCCGCGGATACCCGCGTGCTGTAGACAGTTAGGGCGCGGGTTACCCGCATGCAGGCCTCTTGCAGGCCGCGGGTACCTCTGTGTGTCCTGAGACTAAATGTCAAGCGTCAGTTAAGGAAAACTGGTATTGATGACCAGGTTCCCTGCTAGCTTTTGACTAACAGAAAACAAAATAAGCAAAGAAAATGAAGCTCTACTTCTTTGATCTACCCAAAAGATCTTTAACCAAATCCGGAAACCCTAAGAGTAAGACATTTCCCCAGTGGAGTCGCCAATTCTGTTGTGGGGTATTCTACCCTACGGACTAAAAAGCTAGGGCTTTAAACTTGTACGCAGATCATGACCCTTAAGACATAACTTTTAACCTTCTACCCGCAATCTCAACCCCTTTTCTCATGCACACATGGGAAGAATCAACTAACCTTTTTATCGATGGTTGAAGTAGATCCTTCGTTGTGCCCTTATCCCCTTGCTGTTGCTGCTCCTTCCACAAAGCTTTCCTGCAATCAAGACAAAACTACACATGCATGCTATTGATCTACTAGGGGGTTAGAGATAAAACATAAATCAAATAAAACATATGAGACTCATGTATTCGGGACGGGAAAAGTATCTTTTTCATTAATCTCAATATAAACCAACTTACAATGATTTCTAAGATCGGCCACCGTTCCTCGATCCTGATCCTGAGCTCCTCCTCTTCTTTGTCCTCCAACTGCTTTTCTTGAACTTCTCCTAAATCTTGAGGAAAGGCTAAAGGGTTGGGACAATAATGGACTTGGCAATTTTGGCAGAGTTTCTTTGCTATGATTTTCCTTCTTGAATAGTACCCCTACCCCTCCTTTTATAGGCTAGAAGGAGCTAGGGTTTTAGACGAACTCTCGGCCATGCATGGCAGAGATTTCTAGTTAACTGACCAAAAGATTCTCGTTCCGTCGGCAACTTTCCATTTTTTGTGATTCTGAAGGCACCCGCGGGCTGTAGTAGGTCTGCTAGCGGGGCCCCCGTGGGCTGTAGTGGGCTTGCTTGCGGGGCCCGCGGGCTGTAGTGAGCCTGCTAGAGTTTTCTTTTTAAAAATGGAGTTTTTAGAAGAGTTGTTCAGTAGTTTTTTGGCAAAGAAGGGATATGAGTTGGCAAGATGCCAGGTAAGCATGTGTGGTGCAATTTAGGGTTATAACATCAAGGAATTACACAATAAAGTGAGAATATCTTTATGGGAAAGGGGCATGCCACTATATCATATTAATTGAAAGTAAAGATTACAACCTGATCGCCTTGATGTCGCAAGCTTCCTTTCGATGGCTCTTGGCTCCAACACACACACTTGCTCGATCCTTGCATGAAGAAGATCAAAACCTCTTGATAGACTTTGCTAGGGTCTCCAAGCTCCTGTTTAAGCTAAATCCTTCACACAATTATTTCACCAATTCTCCAATGAATCTTGCTTAACCTTTTCCATGAGAATTCCATCAATATATAGGAGAGAATGAGATGGTTACTTAGATAAGAATGATCCCATAATATCAGGGAATCTAGTACAAGGATAACCATTCGAATGCCAACCCATTCTTCTAGAAGATTCCCTTCTAGAACCATCGAGAATTCATCTTTTTCCATGCTTTAGAGAAGGTTCTCATCCTAGCTATGTAACACAGTGCGAGAAGTTCACATCCTAGATTAAGGCAGCCTACGAGAATGGGTCATTCTCGCACCCTGGTATATTGGAAACCTACGAACTCTCTTCAAAAGTATGTTTTCTGGGAAGAGATGAATGCCAATTTACTCAGGAGAAAGTTCTTATGAGGAGCCTGAGTACACCATCATCAATACATCATCATGATGACCAAAATCATGGGTAACAGAATGCCCCCCAAAGTATGAGGCCGGAACCAGTGACAGCCGAAAGACTTTGTAAGTTGCATGTGTGTGTTGGAAACCAAGAGCGCACCTAATCGAAAACCTGTGAAAAATGAAGCATCTGCAGAATATCAAATATACCAATTTTGAGGTAGGAATTCCCATACTCAGATCACAAATGGATGACATTTTAGACATAGGTCATGGCCACCAATCATACACTGTGGATCCATGCTGTCAAAATATAGCATAGCCACTAGGAATACATTGTGGATCTATGCGAGAAATTTCAAATTAAGATGGCATAGCCACGAGACATACAAAGTGGATCTATGTGTCACAAATTATACATACTCCATCGCAACCTAGAAAAAGAGATGATATCCAGGGTCTTTAATCTCATCGCCCAAATGTACGAATCTAACCATGTGATTACATGTGTTGAAGTCAAACATGGCAGAAACCACTTGATTATCGGTCATTGATGAAACTGTTAACAAGTGTAAGGGAAATCATCATTGATGTCAATGACTCCCAAGGTACTCTAATACAATCCATCAAGTGTGAATGAGTGAGTTGAAGTTGAACATCCGATGGAATCTTTTGATCAGGGGTCAATGATGTAAACCCACTGTCGAAAGCGAGGAAACCTGCCATTGAGGCATGCAGGTTCCAAGGTACCAACAATTTCTAAGTCTTGATTCCGGATAATGAGCTGAAGTCGACGGAAAAAAACTCGTCACAAGAGGGCCTTGATGTATCCCCCATCAATGACATGAAATGAGTAACAGATTTTGAAGGTGAAACAGAGTATGATGTAAATTAAACTAGACACAGGGAAGGCTGACACAGAGAGAATGGACAACTGCAGATGGCCGACTCAATCGAGGTTTCAGATGGACTTCTTTTGAACATATGAATGACACGACCAATGATTTGGCAGCATTGACTCAAAGACAACACAAGGAATGACCTTGTAGCAAATCGAATGAGAGACAAATGGATTTCCCAAATTGGCTTCAAATATAATGAATAGGGGGTGTCATGTTCAAGAGCGACACTTACTGCCAATCAATACGAAGATGATAACATATCCCTTTCCCAAATTTTCCCCCACCATTTCTGGCAAGTACCTCTTTATTTTTACGCAAGCTTGAGGAGGATAACATATGCTTGTTGATATAAGCTTATCCTTTGGATAAGTCCTTCAGAGTATGTTTAACGAACCCTAAGAAGGAGTGGTTCGGTCCCATTACAGATCTGTCAATGTTTGTTTAACGAGTCCAAAGATAGAAAACTCGAAGTTTTTTCATGATTATAGAGTTTGGAAAAACACTTAAAAGAGAACTCTCTCAGTTCCTTTTTTGTAAAGTAGTCTGATGAGACTGAAAAAGAGATAAACTATCGCTCAACAGACGTTTTCTTCAAATACTTTAACGAGCGTGAAAAGAACAAGATCGCTCGACAATCTTTTCATGTTTAGAGAGTCTAAAAAGAGCTTAAAGAGGACTCCAGGGGGGTTCCTTTTTTCGTATAACCTTGTTGAGCCCGAAAAAGTGATAAAAGTATGCTCGATCGCATTCTCATGTATTTTTGAGCATGAGAACGGACAAAGACCACGCTCGAGGTTTCATACAAAAACCATAAAAAACAATCAAAACATGGATGAAAAAGAAAAATTATGCCTGCATCCCTGTATATGAACATCGAAGTCATTACGCCTGCAAAAGTTACACTCAAAAGGACATTAGGGATTAGGGTTTAATAGATAAATAATCATAAAAAACCAAATAACATGGCAAAAGTAAATATAAAGGAGTAAAACTTTTTTTACCATATCATTTTCACTTTTCCACTATTTGAGCCCAAAAACCCCTCTTTTACCCTCGAAGTTCGGTGTCAGATTGCGGGAGTTACGAGCGTCCATTCGTCAAGAAGTCAGGGATAGTGAGGTAGGCTCTTTGTCCTCTACTCTTTCATGGTTTAATTTTGCATTTTCATTGGTTAAAATTCATTTTTTGAGTTGGTTTTGTGAGCCCTACTTGCGCTCAGCCATTCTCGCAAGTGGGCTACACGGGACCTGCGAGAATGGGTCATTCTCGCAAGTGAGTCCACAATAGCCTGCGAGGTTCTCGCACTGTGCCTAAAGGTCACCTGTGAGAACCGCAAAGCACAAAAGTTTTTTAAAAAATTACTCAATGAAAGAGAACCAATTCATGAAAAGAGTTGCTAATCCTCTTTTTGTGCTTCTTATGCAGGTAATTGGCCATAAAAATGGTTCTTGAATGGTGTGAAAGGGAACACGAAGAAGACAATGCCATTGCCAGAAATCATCCACCCACTATTGCTACTTTGAGAAATTGTGGCCTTCTGAAGTACTTTCGTATCCCGGGCATGAGGGCCCAAGTCAGGTTATTAGAGTACCTTGTGCGTATGTGGGATCCCGATCAGCAGGTATTTCATGTAGGGGTCCACACATTGTCCTTAGATATTGAGGACATTTACTTCTTGACTAGATTGTCATGGCGTGGGTACCACATGAGCCTGACTGGTAGCAAAGGTGGTGGGTTGCCCATGAGTGAGTAATGCCGCTTACACTGTGTTCCCGAGGCAGAGAAGAAGAAAGGGAAAGTAGCTATTTGGGGAGTATGGGATTTGACCCTCCATACTATCTTGTTCACCATTGCTCGGATGGCTGGGAGCTTCGCTCCTCACATGGTGCTCCAGAGTTACTTTCAGTATGCTATTGAGTGTACTGAACCTCGAGTTTTTAACTGGGCAGATGCAGTGCTTCGTAGCATAAAAACACAGTTGACCAAATGCAGATGAGGCAACTTGAAGCAATTCGGGTACGGATCTTTGTTAGTGTCCTTCTTTCTCAAGAGGGTTCCATTACTGAGGCTGCAGGTGGAGTGGAATTTACCAGCTCCAAGGGATCCAAGAATGTTGAGATGGTGTCAACTCATGGCCCGACACGCATCTGGACCAATAATCAAGTATGATGATACCTTCTTCGATTGGCTACAACCATAGATGTTGATGGTTGACGATTATGCTTATGCCAGGTTGGATTTCCAAGGAGATCCAGACTTAGTCCTGCCAGAGGATACTCAGTGGGGGGAACTTGGTAAGAAGTACACAATTTTTTTCTTTTTAAATGTTTTTGTAAATTTTATCATATTCAAATGTTTTTTATATGTTCGTCCAAAAACTAAATACAAAATTCATTGTTGATGACACAGATGTGGGACCTTATCGACCTCCTAGTACTTCTCCCATTCAGCGACGAGGAGAAGTAGCGCCAGTGCCATAATGGGAAGTCGGGGATTATCAAGCAGTGGAACAAAACCTGGAGGGTTTGACAATAGATATACCAGACATGCCTCTTAGAGAGGTTCCATGACGTGATCAACGTCATACAGTAGGAGTGTCAGAGTCCATGAGTCGACTGCTTCGTAGAGTTTCCCGGGCAGTCGTGTGTTACCGTGAACGTCATCCATGATGTCACCTTGTAGAAGCTATGAGCTTCAGATTTTGACATTTTGGTCTTCGGACAAAACTTTTTTGTAAAATACTCTTTTGATCATTATATATACAGACGGCTTCTACCGGTTTACCTTGTATTGTGTGAAAATTGATGTGATTGATTTATAAATGATCCAAATATCTGTCTAATACATATTTAGCCAATGCATATGTTAATGTATTTAGACATCTAGGAATATGTTGATATTCAATGTAATCAAAATAACGTTCCAAGAGGCGAATTCGCAAATACACCCGTAACAAAGTAGGACTTCGAATAGTATATACATTACTTAATTGTAGTACTACAAGCTGCGAATCGAGTCACACAACCAAATGATAGATTCCAAGCGAGATATCATCAACCAACAATTCAATAACGACGCTATACTCTGCAATGTTGTTGGTCACACGGCCGAGACAAACACATCGTAAGGAGACAAGTTCGTTTGTAGGGGCATAAATTGCCCATGCAGCGGAAGCAAGGTTCTGAGTACTACGGGTAGTGCCATCAACGAAGCCAATATAGGGTAGCGAAGACTCCGACATCTGGAAATCAAACACAACGTCACATAAGGGCAGAGACCAGATAACGACAAAAGCAAGCTATAGTAACACACAAGAAGTATGATACAATAAAAATACAAGTACTCGTGCACAGATGATTTTATACATTGTACTTCTTCAAGTACAACCCATTCCTGGGTTCACTCAAAGGGATACCATTGTAAGCTACTAACTCATAAGCTCCTTTTTCCAAAACTCATCGAATGATATAAGGACCTCACCACATGGCTTCGAATTTTCTAGCTCCTAGCGTATCTCAATCTTGATCATAGAGGAGAACGAGATCTCCTTCGGAGAAAACGTGAGGCTTGACATGTTTGTCGTATTGGGCCTTGACACGTTTCTTCTGAGCTTCTATAACTAGGGTAGCATCGCGTCGAGTTTCGTCTAATCGCATAAGATACAATAGACGTTCTTCCTCAGCATAAGTGTTTGGTAGGAGTTCAACAGCTAGTTTTAAAGAGGGTATCTCACATTCAATCGGGAGAATAACTTCCACACCATAGACTAACCGGAAAGGTGTAAACCCAGTGGCAGATTTGACGGATGTCTGGTAAGCCCACAATGCCAAAAACAACATTGTGTGCCAACTTGTTTTGTGAATCCCTATCATACGTCAGAGCATAGTTATGAGAAATTTGTTGATTGCTTTGACTTGGCCGTTGGCTTGTGGGTAATAGGGTGTTGAGTTATCATGGCGAAGACCCAACTTTTCAGTAAGTTCGGACATCATGAAGTTTCTGAAGTGGCTACCGTGATTAGTGACGATAGCTTGGGGAACACCAAAATGAGCTATGATGTGATTAAAAATGAATAATGTTGTAGTCTTTCCAATGTTGTCAAATGTCGGCATCGCCTCGACCCATTTCGTAAAGTAATCGATGGCTACAATGATGTAACCATGCCCCTCGACTGAGTGAGGGTGACATGCCATGAAATCGATGCCCCATTTCGCAAAGGGACCAACTGAGACCACAGGGTGAAGAGGAGCGAGATGTGACCGTATCTTGTGATTATAGGTCTGGCAAGCATGGCATTTCTGAACGACGATTATGCAGTCGTTAAATAAAGAAGGCCAAAAATACCCTGCTCGTAAGATCTTCTGGGCAGTAGCATACCTAGACATATGACCACCACATGCTCCAGAATGGTAGTCATTCAGATCTTTCTCAGCTTCATCGAACGTTAGGCAACGTCAAAAAACAGATTCAATCCCCCGACGATAAAGAGTATCCCTGAGGATAATGTATTGACGAGCTTGAGAGCATATGCGACGTCGGTCAGTACTAGACAAAGTTGGCCGGAAAGTCTAGGTTTGGAGATATATAATGATATCACCATACCAAAGATCATCAGTGCTGATAAGGAAAAGAGATTCATCGGGTAATGAATCAGCTGCTACTATTTCCATTTCAAAATGGGGAAAGTCGCATATCAACTCAGCAAAAACTAAGGACTTCTTGGACTTGGCGCGTTCAAATTCTGAGTCAAACTCCTAGAGAATTACAATCCATTTTGAGTATTTTCCCCCTAGCAATTGATGTGTGAGAATGTGTTGCATAGGGTTGCAATGAGAAATCACTATAGTCTTGTGCGAGAGGATATAGTGCCGGAAGCACTGGACGGCTTGGACGACAGCCAAGGCCAGTTTTTCAACATGTAAATACTTGATTTCAGTAGGCGTTAGACTTCGACTCAAGTAGTAAATCACATGTTCGTCCTTAGCATCATCCTCTTGGACGAGAACCATACCAACGATGTAATCTGAGGCAGCAAGGTAGAGGAAATAATCGCGACTGTAATTGGGGGGAAAGAGAAGTGGAGCACGCATTAGGGACAATTTCAAAGCTTCAAAAGCATTGTTGGCAATGGTATCCCAGACGAACTCTGAACCCTTTTTTAATAGCCGCGTAAATCCACGAGTTATCTTGGCATAATTTGGGATAAAACGACGAAGAAAGTTTGCTTTCCCCTGCAAACTTTGTAACTGGCGGAGAGTAGAAGGAGGAGGGAGATTAAGGACCGCCTCAACCTTTAAAGGATCCACCCGGATCCCTTGACGCGAAATGATAAAACCTAGAAGGCGGCCAGATTCCATGCAGAAAATGCACTTATGAGGATTTAAATGTATACGGTAGAATCGACGGCGGACGAAAATGGCACGGAGGTATTTTGGGTGATTGACTCGGTGCATTGAGTGAGCGGGTAAATCATCCAAATATGGTTGAACAATGTGCTTGATATCATGGAAAGCATAAGACATAGCGCGTTGAAAAGTTGCGCCAACATTCTTGAGACCGAAAGGAAGTTTTCGATAGGCAAAAGTACCCCAAGGACAAATAAAAGCAGTCTTATGTTGATCCTCGGGAACAATGTTGATTTGATTATACCCGGAGAAACCATCCATGAGAGAGAAGATTTCACTTCCGGCGCAATCGTCGACAATTTGATCGACGAAGGGGGTAGGAAAGTTGTCTTTGGGACAAGCTTTGTTGATATCCCTATAATCAACACATACACGAATGGTGCCTTGTTTCTTGTCACTCGGGACAAGATTGGAAACCCAGTCCGTGAGAGCCACTGGATAAATAAAGCCAGCTTTCAGAAGTTTCTCGACTTCGAGCTTTATAGCAGCCACTTTACGTGGGTGAATTGGACGAAGGCATTGCTGAACGGGTTTAGCGTCAGGGTATGTCTTTATCTCATGTATCACAATCTCAGGGTCAATACCCAACATTTCTTCATAGCTCCATGCGAAGATGTCACAAAACTCTTTGAAAAGGGATGTGTAGGTGACGATTTCGTCAGAAGAACACGAAGCTCCGATATGGACATTTTTGAGAATCCCAGGTTTGATGGATATGTCAAGGGGAATAGTGGGTGAGATATTGCTTAAGTTCCCTTTGGAAAACACATCGTGTGTAGACTTGGGAACAGTGGAGATGACGAAAATGGTCGATGGGGTCGAGATCCGTTGGTAGTTCTCAATGGTATGTTTCTCCAGAAAGAGGATGGAATGATGATGTCCATCGTCCCAAGGGGTGTCTTCCATGAAAGACATGATCATCTCGTCTATGGGAAAAATGGCATGAAAAGGATCAGGAGACAACTCACCAAGAGAAGGGGTAGAAGGCGTTGTCGATTGAATGGCCTGATAGGCGGATTCAACCGGACTTAACGGCATCGCGTCGCCGAAACGAAGATGATTTCCAGGGTCAGGTACTATCCAGGGGTCATGAGATGCAGGAAGTTCATGAGGCGAGGTGGAGATCATGTTGATGGAAGCAACAGACGAGCGTGGAATATCGGGCGGTGGAATGGGGAAAGTACCCATTAACGAAGAGTCTTTTAGAAGGCCTACACCGACGTTCTCATAACCCGGTGGGGTTTTAGCGATGAACGGGACATTGCCAATATGGGTATCTGAATTAAAGAAGGCTAGTTGGTCGATGGTGATGACTTTACCTTGATGTGGGAAATGTACCACACAGAAAAGGGTCGACACAACTGCACGCATGGAATCGATCCAACTGCAGCCAAGCAGAAGATTGTAATCAAGGGGAGCGTCAAAGACTTCCACTTCGACTTGGACCATTTTTCCTTCTAACATGATGGGAAACAAAGGAAGGACACCATAGGGCTTAAAACCAGAGTTGTTGAAGGCTTTAAGAGTGTTCTAGGATTCATTCAAAGAAGGAGAGCCAATGGCTTTCCATCAAGAAAGATACATAACACACGTCGAGGCACCCTCATCGATAATGGTTCGGAAAATGTTTTTGTCAGAGACAATCACTTGGATCTGGAATGTGAGTTGAGGGGGTAACCTTGGAATGTGATCTTCCAAGTCAAAGATTATCAAATTCGTATCCGTCGGTTCGATTCCACCGATAGCTTTCAACAGTGCCTTCCGTTGTGCGGGACAAGTTTGAAGGACTTCAAGGGCTGACATTGTAGAAGGTGCTTGGGCTAGATCTTCAACAATGTTGTAGTTCTAGGCAGCACGAGCATGAGGATTGAAAGCCAATTTCCAAATGACGCCCTTTGGGGGGGGTCGCAGAACTGTGTCAAGGCTCGGTCGTTCAAGATGAAGAGAACCATTGGTAGGTGGAGTCGCAAGAGAGGGTTGTACTGAGGAAGGCGGTAGATCATCAACCTTCTCTTTAGAGGCAGAATAATATTTGGCTCGAGTAGTGAGTGCAACGTCGCTCTGTTTTGAATCGCCAGTACACATCAAGACATATGATGTAGTAGAAGATGAGGGTTGGTCATGGATGACCAACTGAGCCTATTGTTGAGACGAGAAGGGTTGGGACAAAACGGCCAGTGCAGGGGGTGTTGGAGCTCCTTGAAGGAACTTAGTGACCTTGGCGCGTCATGGACAATCCTTCGTGTAGTGATCATCACCACAGATAAGACAAGGGTATCGAGGTTTGCGCTTATCCCAATTTTCAATAGGGGTAGTTTTGGCTTGCTTTGCTTGAGAAGTATTTTTTCCCTCCTTATTCTTACCTCTCCTCATTTTAGATTTGTTTTTACCGGCTGGGGTAGATTGAACTACATTTACCTCGGAAGTCTTGCTGGTGGGAGGGGTAGGAGATGGAGCATTTTGAACATTAGAAGAAGCAAGTTTGGGGTTTGTGCTTAAGGCAGAATGTGGTTGGGCATGGAAAGTGCCAATCACACCGTTAGCTGCATGCGAAGCAGCTGGAGTAGTTGAAGTGGAAGGACGAGGTAAGTCAGGTAGTAAATCGTAAAGGGTTCCCGTTTGCGAGTAAACGAGGTCAAGATATTGAGCATGACTTATGGCATGTTGTTCTGTGACTACTCCACCCATGGCAATGTCATGATTGATGTCATTCACAAACAATTTGGTGAACCATTCTCCCAACAACTAATCGGGGAGTTCGAGTTTAATAAGACGTCGTCATCATCACCACTCATGAATGTGATCGGATATATGAGTGGCCTTGTTATGTTTGAAAGAAGTCAAAATCTCGGTCCCCGTGTCATAACGAATCGGTAACTGGTAGTGTGTGAGGAAAGACATAGCTAGGGTGTTGAAGTCAGAGAAGAAACCTCGTGGTAATTTTATATACCACTTCGCAGCAGAACCTGTGAGGGTTCGTTGAAAAAGACGTAAATGAATAGAGTCATCCATCAATGAGTTGGATGAACACCATAGGTGAAAAGTCATAACGTGATTGTTGGGGTCCTCTCCTGTTTTGTCGTCGAATTTGGGAATGTCCGATGGTAGCTTGGCGGGTATAGCAGGTCATTGGGGAGAGTGGCGAATTGGGTCATTTAAAATCCTTGACAAATCCAGAAGATCCAAAGTGGCTATGAAAGGTAACTGTCGATTCACCTGCGAGTACTGGTGGCTTTGGGGAGGAAGCCCTGTCGGCAAACCAGTAGGACCATAAGTAGTCTGCATATAATGTGAAGACCCAGGCGGATTCGGTGGTGGTTGGAGAAGATAGTAGCTCATAGGATTATACCCTGGAACAGGGACTTGAGTTTGAGCATTCGCCCCCAAATGGGATTGAACGAACCTGGATATGGTTGGCCCATACAAGGGGGTATTACGGACGCAGCTGGAAACTACTGCCCCCCAGTCAATTGAGGAGGATGTTGTATCAACTAATTCCAATACTGGGCCAAGGAGGGAGGTATGTTTTGCCCATAAGGTGGGGTCGGTCCTCCTATCTAAGGTGGTGTTCCAATTGGGGGAAATGTTCCAATTGGGGGTTGTGTTCCAATTGGGATTTGCGTTCCAAAAGGAATTTGCCCGCTGAGAGGGGGTTGAGTCATACCACCTTGGTGAAATTGTCCACCAACCGGAAACTGGTAATTTGGAGTGAATGACGGAATAGTGCCACTAGGATTAAGACTGCCAGTGGAGGATGAGGAAGGTCCTCCAAAAGGAAATTGAGGGAGTGTTGGAATAAAACCGGGAAGAGAGTGCCCAGAAGAAGAAGGACCACCAGGAGAGCCAGATGGGGTTTGTGTAGGAGTGTGAATGGAAGCATTCAACACACGGTATCCAGGTGGTAGTGTCAGAGTGACATTGGGCATTCGCAGGGTGTTGATGGGAATAAGACTAACCACAGTAAACTCGATTGGAACACTCGTAGTATCTGTGAGATGGGCCATTTCGACAGGGATGGTAAAGTGATAAGTAGTAGTCAACGGTACTATCTCTGGACTAGAGATTTTGGAAATCACAGGTGGGTTGATTTTGGAAATCACAGGTGAACCTAGAACAAAAAGGTCCCGTCAGAAAACACCTGTAGACCAAAAAATATCTTGGCCTTCTATGCCTGGAAAGGGTCCAACTGGGGATCTAGAAGACGTAACAACTAAGTCTCCGGAAGAATTTAGTCGCATAAATGGTCACCCAGAATCACGGTGAAGTCGAAAGTCCTCTCGAGTATTTGTAATTCGAAAATGTTCTAGAGAGTCAATGCGTTCCACTTGTGGCATGGTGACGACTGTGACCTCACTTTGCCGAGGAGAGCCCTCAGGTGTACTTGTAGGCAAGGGTTGAGAACCTTCCAGATGCTCTGGAGATAAACCCTGCATTCTACATGAATGACGTGGAGGAACTATTGTAAACGAGTGACAAACTTCACGAAGAAAATCTTATGGTCAACTTTGGTAAACAAACAACACGCGCTAATAAAAAAAATCTAGGAAGCAACACCAAGCAAACAAGACCTTCTAATTCCGAAGTCACTAGTTGGTGATGAAATCCAACGTCGCAACAACGAGACAAGAAGGGGCTGGGCTAGGGTGGAAAAGTTACACTGACGACCTGCTTAACGGACTTACACCCTGGTGCAAGCTCCCACACATAATCGTGGGTATACCCTCCAAGGAGATCGAGTGAGTTTGGTCAACGTCAATTCTAGGTACCGTGAACACTTTCCCCTTCATAGTCACCTCGTGTAAGAACCTAGAAAGATAGGCCACTAAGGTTACCACCAACAACAATAAATCCTAGGGGGACAATCGACAGTCCGATCCACACGCAAGGGCAGGGTATCTAGCCCGAAATCAACTCAAAAGGCTTCCACTCATCATTGTGGGTATACCTCCGAGTGATCCCCATAATACGTGTAATCTCTACATTGATATCAACAAAGCAGGGTGAGTAACTCTGTCAATATCAATGTGACCTCGTGTTTGACCCTTGTGTGAGAAGGGCTTCCCAGGACAAGATGTTGCAAATGGAATTTAACATTCCTTAACACAAGATGCTATTGTGTGTTTTTTGCTTTGAAGAGTGTATCTCTCTTCCTACTCCAAAGTGCTAGCCTAGCTAAATGTTGGTGTAATAGAGCTCTAGAAAAGAGTTACTAGATAAATTTTACAATTGCGCAGTGTTGTTAAGAGCTGTTGTTTACTCAAAGGAAATGGAGATGAAACTTAATTTGTATAAGACTCTGACCCAACGATGCATGGATGAGAATGAAATATATCAATTTACGTTCAATGAATCCTATGTATAGGAGGGAGAGAGAAGTTTTCCGGATCAAACTTTGAACTACAAGACACAATTTCCTTTAAAATGCAAATGCAACAAATCACGCATCAATAACAATTCTCTATTGTTTCTTTTTCAATAATTTCAACAATTGATTTTCAATGTGTTCAAAAATGAAAATGTTTTTGAAAGAAAAACTTTGTTCAGTTTTCCAAAAGGACCTACACCATGATGGTGAGAGTGACAAAAATAAAAAACCAATGAACAAGCAAAAATAAAAAACCCAAACCACTCTTTCAATGGAAACAAAAATACCAAGCAAACCAAACTAGTCTTTTCAATTGCATAAGAAAAATGATCTTTCAAACAATGGGCAAATGATAAAGACAAAGAAACTCAACTTTCAACCGATCATCGGTCCTTAACCAAAAAAGCACACACAGATTATGAAATCAAAGAGTATGGCTTTGCCAAGAAAAGTCAAGAAACAAAAGTCAAGAACAACGAGATAGGAAGAGCCTTTGAAATCCTAAGATTGTTCATGCATGAAAACGAAGACAAGAAAGACATCAATCAATGGTCTAAGAAACTCTTTTGAGGCACCTAAATTGATCTGGGCAAGTCAATATGCAAAAACTCAAATCTAAAACTTTGAAAAAATGAGTTCGCATGCTGGCAATATTACACAGTGCGAGAATTAGTGATTCTCGCAGGTGGGATTTAAGCAGAGTGCGAGAACCTCACACTGAACCTAAAGGGAGGGTTTGAACTTAGTATGTTCTCACAGGCTACTATGGAGTACAATGCGAGAATGTCTGAAACTAGTCAAATTTTTGGAAAAAGACACAAAATTTGAAGAGGCCTCTGGACTCAGAGGGTCTATTAGGGTATCTTGAAGACTCAGAGATTGATATGAAAGGAGAAAGGTAAGACAAGAGCAAATGGCCAAGGAAAAATACCAAAAACCACAAGAAAATGGGTTATCTCCCCAGTGGAGTCGCCATTTTTGTTATCGGACTAATCGGTAGGTGCAGACACTAACAGATCTCCCTAAATCCACCTGGATCTAGAACAAAACAGGACAGGACATGACTCTTTCCCTAAGTTTTGACCATTGAATTAGCTAATAGGAAGGAACAAGTAACATACCTTAGTATCGCTTCCTAGGGTCTTTGTTGCTCCCGCTTCGCTACGGTGCTCTCATGAGGTCAAGACCAAGACAACACAAACCAACCAAAGTGAAGATAGCAAAATATATTCAACTGTCAACTTATGTGTATGATCAAGGAATTACACAATAAAGTGAGAATAGCTTTATGGGAAAGGGGCATGCCACTGTATCATATTAATTGAAAGTAAAGATTACAACATGATCGCCTTGATGTCGCAAGCTTCCTTTCGATGGCTCTTAGCTCCAACACACACACTTGCTCGATCCTTGCATGAAGAATATCAAAACCTCTTGATAGACTTTGCTAGGGTCTCCAAGCTCCTGTTCAAGCTAAATCCTTCACACAATTCTTTCACCAATTCTCCAATGAATCTTGCTTAACCTTTTCCATGAGAATTCCATCAATATATAGGAGAGAATGAGATGGTTACTTAGATAAGAATGATCCCACAATATCAGGGAATCCAGTACAAGGATAACCATTCGAATGCCAACCCATTCTTCTAGAAGATTCCCTTCTAGAACCATCAAGAATTCATCTTTTTCTTATGAGGAGCCTGAGTACACCATCATCAATACATCATCATGATGACCAAAATCATGGGTAACAACCACCCTAGTTTCTCTGGATGCAACCAGATGGAAGCTACAACTCCCTATGTTCAAGCACCCACTTGAACCTCTGAGGACAACAATCCTCCCTAGCACCTCCCAACCACCTTGAAATATAAATATTTGCTACTAAAACTAATTACAGTGATATAATGTTCATCAATGGCTTACCAGTCTCATCATTGTTCTGCTACACTGCCCTGTTCTATCTGCCTCACTGTCTTCCTACACACATGCCTTGTGCTTTCTGTTCTTCTTCCTTTTATGCTCTGTGCACCATGTCCATTCAATGCACCATTCCTCTTCTGTGTATTTCAGTTTCTGCACACTGCCTCCTTCTACACGCATGAATCAATCTCAACAGCAACCAATTTCTTCTTTGTTCTACGTTTTTATCCTCTCTGTCCTTCTTCTGCATCCTCTATTCACAATTCTTCTACATGCTCTCCCCATGTTGAGTGCTCTGCCTGATCATCATTGCAACTCTTCAACTTCTCTGGCGGTTAAACCCATGCATCCATCATCACTGGGTGTTATGCCAAGATTCCTTAGCCTCTCCAGCAATCGAGAGTCTTCGTCTTCTCTGTCACAGTCAAGCTCATTCCCTCTGTTGTAGTTCTAGGCTCCAACAGTCTTACATCTGTCAATAGCCTTTATGAACAGTCTTCATTGCATTGGAAGATGCCTCGAGACTCTTCATCTTCTCTGGCGATCACCCTAAAGCCTCTTCGAGTCCTCTGGCAAAAACCATCAGTCGTTTCTAGCAGTTACACTATGAACCTATTGAGCCTTGTGCCTTTGGCACCTTTCACCTTTCCTTTCACATGTGCCCTCAGGCGGTGACCACATGCCTGTTCAGAAGGTTCTTTTGTGACTCGCATTTCGTGGATCTAGGGATGCGGTATCTCAACTCTCCAAGTTGCGATCTATGAAATGGAGCTTGGTTGCACTAGCTCCTTCGTCCATCTTCTGCAAATGTGACCACTGGCTATGACCATAGCCTTATTCGAAACTGCATTTCCCAATTTCGCATTTCATGAATTTGTTGCGAGTCACTCTGACTCTTCCAACCCTCGATCATGAAATGGAGCCTTGCAACTTGCAAGCTCCTTCCTTCACATGCCCACAATTGTGACCAAACATTTATCCATAAAGTGCTTTCGCGATTTCACATTTCGACATTCCTATGATGAAGGATCTCGACCCTCCAAGTCGTGATCACCGAAAAGATCTGAAGGTATCTCGGCATTTCGCACTTCACCGTTTCAAAATTTCTGTGATGAAGTGTTTCGACACTCCAAGTCACAAACCCTGAAATGATCTGAAGGTATTTTGACATTTCGCATTTCAGCGTTTCGGTATTTCTGTGTTGAAGTGTTTTGACACTCCAAGTCACGAACCCTGAAATTTTCGGTGTTTCGCATTTCGGTGTTTCGACATTTCTATGTTGAAGTGTTTTGACACTCCAAGTCATGAACCCCGAAATTTTCGGCGTTTCTCATTTCGCAGCTTCAGGACTCCTATGATGAAGAATCTCGACTCTTCATGTTGCGATCACCGAAACTCCAAAATCGAGTCAGATCAACGGTCCACAATCTTGATGATTCGACGGTTCAGATATTTTCATGATTTCGCATATCACGAGTCCCTTCCGTGAGTTTCTTCCTTGACTCCTCCAACTCCCAGTATCCGAAACTCCAAAATGGGTCAGATCAATGGTCCACAATCTTGATTATTCGACGGTCCAGATCTTTTCATGATTTCGCATATTGCAAGTTCATCATTCTTGTCATGAGTGTCCTTGACACCTCCAACTCCCGGTATCCGAAACTCCGAAATGGAGTCAGATCAAAGGTCCATGATCTCCCTTTGATCAATGACTCAGATTAAATCATGGTTTCGCATTTCGCAATTTCGAGAGGTTAGGGCACCTCCTTCCTTTGACTTTCCAGTCAGTGAAATGTTGATCTGTGACAATGTGTCCTGCCCAAATATGGATGGTCCTCCTGCTTTCAGGATTTTGTAAGCCCACTTCTCCTAGTACTTTAAAGAACATGGAGGTTCTCCTGGATCCAACGATGGTCAGACCCTGCGCTCGGATCTAATGCCCGATATTTGTCCTCCATCTTTGCGCTCCTCCTGTTTGGATTCAGATCTGACGGTCATCGGGAATTATGAATGGGATCCAACGATCATTGTTTCTCTTCATTGTTACACTTCTGATATTTCCATGCCATCATCACTGTTGTTCTTCCTTGCCTGCCTATTTTCCATTGTTGTTTCCCAACTGTAAACCTGCCAACATCGCTACTATTCTTTCCTATAACCATACCTTCATCATCGTTGTTCTTTCCATCAATAACTGTAAGCATGCTATCATTTCTATTGTTTTTGCCTGTATACATGCCATCGTTGTTATTGTTCTTGCCATTAATGACAAGAATGCTCTTCTTGTAAACATGCCAACAATCCTCCCCTTTGGCATTGATGGCAACCCTGAATGGTTGCGCTAATCTGTTTGGACCTCCAATTGTAGCATCCGGTCCAGACCACTCCTTTTCTCCCCCTTTGACATCAATGTCAAAGAAAACATGCTCCCCCCGAGCTGTTGCAGTATGTTTAAGAGGTATCAGATATTCAACCAACACAAACTCCCCCTAACATGATGGATTTTCTTATTTGAGTCCTGCAGAATATTTGTATCTAAACCAGAGTCTTCTCCTTCTGATTCTTGGACCTGTTCATCTTCAACTTCCACTGTATCTTCTATAGAATAATCAATATTTCTCACCTCTCTTACTGGGACTCCTTCATCAACCTTTTCTTGTCATAACTGGATGACCCCCCCTGTCATTGTTATCTCTCTACTTCTGACTATTTTCCCCCTTTGTTCCTAAAAGGTTAGCTTTCCTTGACAAGGTCTTTCCTCTTGTTATCTCTACAGGATGTCATGTATATCATTTTGTAAAACAAAATGCTATTGTTGAAGATGTTGTTGTCCTACTGAAAACTTGCGTAATTGTAGCTCGTACTTTTCAAACAACCCTTGGATCTCCCCATTGATTCTCATCGATCTCTATTACTGCAATTTCATTTTTCTTCCATGATGCATACAATCCAAGGCTTTTATGACCATATTCAATCACAAGAAAAAACCGCTACAACCACTTTCATACCTTCTTTTCTTTTTCACAGACAAAGGACCTCTATCAGGTTTCTTAGAAGTACTGATTTCTTCCTTATTGTATCCAATACCAGATTTGTCATTTGGTGATATCTGACTATCCAAGAGCTTATCCAGGGTCATGGAGCTATTTAAGAACTTTCTTTGGGTGTTTGACTTCTCAACCTTCAAAAATTCATCTTCCATCTTATGACATGATTCTTCTTCTACTTCTTCCATGGGATAGATGTTAACTGAACATTATTTTATTGTATCTGTGTCTTCTTATTTACTTGTAGGGGAGGATTCAATATCAACATCATTAATTTTCCTTATGCCTTTATTCACCACTTGTTCTAAGTTTACATTTACCTTACACTCTTTGTACGTGAACACCTCTTCACTGCCTCTGTCACACTTTTGACTTGTACTGAGAAAATTATGTTTCAGACCATCCACAAGCAGAACGTACTGGGCATCCCCTTCGTCATTACTCAAACTCACCATCCCTCTATCCTTGATTTTACCTGGTTCATCATTTTCAAGGATCACATTTCCTATTTTTCTTTTACTTATGGACATAAGCTTATCCTTGTCTCCAGTCATGTGCTTGGAAGATCCACTATCTATATTCTCGGAGGCCTTTTGTTTTTGAGTTGAAAGTGCTAGAACACATTTTTCACTATCTTTCCTTTTCCATGTGTTGGCCTTTCTATCTAAGAACTTTATCCTTGGATCTTCTTTGTAATTCTTCAGATGGAAGTTTGCAACTTTGTGGCCAAAGTTGTGACAATTATAGCATTCAATCTCATTTTTCAATAGGTCAAAGTTATTGTTGCAGTGTTGTCTACTCATTGACTGTTTATTATTTCTTGACCTCCTCAGTTGCATGTCTCTAGACTTAATTTGGCAATTTGAAATATGTGATGGTTTGTTACTTAGTTGTATCATTCTTTGTTGTGGCAGATATTTATTCCTTGGAAATCTTAATTGCTCATGTCTAAGTCTTAAGGAACAATTTACAGCTTTGTGACCAAAGTTAGAACAGTAGAAACAATATCCATAGAAAAATTCTTTGTACCTGGAAAATGGTTGTCTTCTTTGAGCAAATCGATTTCTTCCATGTTGATGATTTCCTTGAGCAGGGAGTGTATTATTTCCTTGTTCTACAGATTCAGTTCTGGCACCTTTTTCTTTACTCCTCCTGGGCGTTTGATTATCTTCCTTTGTTTCTGCAGGTTTGTTGTCATCATTGGTTGTAGATTTGACAAACTTGATGAAGTCTTTGTTGCTTGGTTGACCACTACTTGATCCCTCTTCATAACCCAAACCTGTTTTCAAATTTGGATTCCTTTGCTGATTCAGAATGGTGGCTAATCCTTCTGAGGCTTTGATACTTGACAGATTCTAATGATACAAGGCTTGAAACTTCTCCAACTCTTTCCTAGTTTTCACTACTTCTTCTTCCCGATCTTTGCATCTTGCCTTCTTTTCTGATAACTATTGTTTCAGAATGTCCTCAATTTTCTTTGCCTCTTCTAATTCCACTTTTAGTAGGGCAAAGTCTTCATCAAGTTGTTTACTGTCTTTCTCGAACTGTATCAACAATTGTTTTTTCTTTCTGTTCTTAATTCTAAGTCTGTCAATCTCTTCTAGTGCACTGATCAGTTCTCCTTCCATATCAACCATAGCTTCTTCTTCATTAGCCTCACTTCCTGTGATTTTATTATCATAATCATCTTGGGCCATAAGCATGGAGTCATTGTCCTTATCTTCACACGAGGAGTCACTATCTGTGTCTTCTGAAGAGTTAACATCGTTTACACATAAACTTTTCTTTCTGCCAAATCTCTTAGGTTTGAACTTCTTTTCACCTTCAGAGTTTTGATCATGTTTCTTGTGTGGACATTTATTTGCAAAATGACCTATCTTACCACAGTTGAAACATTTGAAGGGCAACTTACCTTGGTACTTGCCTGATCCTTTCTTTAGTCTTCTCACGAACTTTGCTTCAATTTCATCAGGCTTAGAATCTTCATTCTTATCTGCTTTAAATGATGCTTCTCTAGAGGTGGGTTTATCTGTAACTATCCTAAGTTTCATATGCAGTCAATGTTCCTAGAAGTTGATCAAAATCCAAATCCTTTATATCATTAAGTTCTTCTATAACTGAGACCTTTGGGTTGAACCTATATGGCAGATATCTCAAAATTTTATGAACTAAAGAGGGTTCATCTATTTTTTCACCAGGTGCTTTCATTGCATTTAGTAGTTCTTCAACTCTTAGAAAATACTTCCCAATGGTTTCATATTCTTTCATCTTTAGCTTTTCAAACTGTACTCTGTAGGTTTGAAGCTTGGCATCTTTTACCTTCTCATCACCTTCATAACTGCTAATGAGTTTGTCCCACATTTCTTTGGTAGTTTCTAAATGCATAACTTTTACAAATTCTGCTTCTACAAGCCCACTCAAGATAACATTCATAGCCTTAGCATTGAAGCTGAATTCTAGCTTGTCATCCTTATTAGCTAGTACAACTGGCTTTGCATGACCAATATCTACCACATCCCAGACATCTGCACCTAAAGTCATTATGTAGGTTCTCATTCTAACTTTCCAGAAGGCAAAGTTTGTTCCATTTTACAGAGGGGCCTTATTGGTTGAATTTCCTTCATGGCTTGATATGTTTAAGCTCTAGGATCTACCCTTAGATAAAAGGGGTCGACTCTAATACCAATTGTTGGACAACTGAGAGGGGGGGTGAATCAGTTGTTACCGTGCTTAAACAATTATGCTTATTTTAAACTCTTTTTACATAGCACTCAATGACAATCACAATAATGCAGGGAAGTAAGCAATAGAACATTCAACATCATTCACACATATGAGATACACAGAGACAGATATTTCCTGAGGAAACCCATAAAGGGTAAAAACCTCTTCTTCTTTATATGATAAGTAATCTTTACATTCTATATGTTATCATACTTATGAGAACCAACTCATAATTAGGCTACAACCTCTGTTTTGCAAGCTGCTACTTGCTAAGAGCACCAACTCTCTGGATTCTCTAGCACCCACTAGAAGGAAGAACCAACTCCCTGGTTTCTCTAGCACCCACTAGAAGGAAGCACCAACTCCCTGGTTTCTCTAGCACCCACTAGAAGGAAGCAATAACTCCCTAAGTGTTCCAGCACCAACTGGATGGAAGCACCAACTTACAGTCACACAGGCATCAACCTGTATAACAGAGAACAATAGTTCTCCCTTGCACCACCCTAGTTTCTCTGGATGCAACCAAATGGAAGCTACAACTCCCTATGTTCAAGCACCCACTTGAACCTCTGAGGACAACAGTCCTTCCTAGCACCACCCAACCACCCTGAAATATAAATATTTGCTACTGAAACTAATTACAGTGATATAATGTTCATCAATGGCTTACCAGTCTCATCATTGTTCTACTACACTGCCCTGCTTTGTCTGCCTCACTGTCTTACTGCACACATGCCTTGCGCTTTCTGTTCTTCTGCCTTTTATGCTCTGTGCGCCATGTTCATTCAATGCACCATTCCTCTTCTGTGTATTTCAGCTGCTGAACACTACCTCCTTCTACACACATGAATCACTCTCAACAGCAGCCAATTTCTTCTCTATTATGCATTTTTATCCTCTCTGTCCTTCTTCTGCATGCTCTATTCACAATGCTTTTGCATGCTCTCCCCATGTCGAGTGCTCTTCCTAATCATCATTGCGACTCTTTAGTTTCTCTGGCAGTTAAACCCATGCGTCCATCATCACTGGGTGTTATGCCGAGATTCCTTAGCCTCTCCAGTAGTCAAGACTCTTCGTCTTCTCTGTCACAGTCGATCTCATTCCCTCTATTGTAGTTCTAGGCTCCAATGGTCTTACATCTGTCAATAGCCTCTATGAACAGTCTTCATTCCACTAGAAGATGCCTCGAGACTCTTCATCTTCTCTGGTGATCACCTTGAAGTCTCTTTGAGTCCTCTGGTAGAAACCATCAGTTGTTTCTAGTAGTTACACTGTGAACCTATTGATCCTTATGCCTTTGGCACCTTTCACCTTTCCTTTCACATGTGGCCTCAGGTGGTGACGACACTCCTGTTCAGAAGGTGCTTTTGTGACTCGCATTTAGTGGATCTGGGGATGAGGCATCTCAACTCTCCAAGTCACGATCTCCGAAATGGAGCTTGGTTGCACTAGCTCCTTCCTCCATCTTCTGTAGATGTGACCATTGTTTGTGGCCACATCCTTATTTGAAACTGCATTTCGCAATTTCGCGTTTCGCAAATTTGTTGCAAGTCACTCTAACTCTTCCAACTCTCGATCACAAAATGAAGCCTTGCAACTTGCAATATCCTTCCTTCACATGCCCACAATTGTGACCAAGCATTTATCCATAAAGTGATTTTGCGATTTTGCATTTCGGCATTCCTATGATGAAGGATCTCGACCCTCCAAGTCGCGATCACCGAAATGATCTGAAGGTATCTCAGCGTTTCGCATTTCGACGTTTGGGAATTTCTGTGATGAAGTGTTTTGACACTCCAAGTCATGAACCCCGAAATAATCTGAAGGTATTTCAACGTTTCAACATTTTTGTGTTGAAGTGTTTCGACACTCCAAGTCACGAACCCCGAAATTTTTGGCGTTTCGCATTTCGATGTTTTGGCATTTCTGTGTTGAAGTGTTTCGACACTCCAAGTCACGAACCCCGAAATTTTTGGCGTTTTTCATTTCACAACTTCGGGACTCCTGTGATGAAGAGTCTTGACTCTTCATGTTGCGATCGTCGAAACTCTGAAATCGAGTCAGATCAATGGTCCACAATCTTGATTATTCGACGATCCAGATCTTTTCATGATTTCTCATATTGCGAGTCCCTGTCGTGAGTTGCTTCCTTTATTCCTCCAACTCTTAGTATCCGAAACTCCGAAATGGAGTCAGATCAATGGTCCACAATCTTGATGATTCAACGGTCCATATCTATTCATGATTTTGCATATCACGAGTTCATCATTCTTGTCATGAGTGTCCTTGACACCTCCAACTTCCAGTATCCGAAACTCTGAAATGGAGTCAGAACAATGGTCCACGATATCCCTTTAATAAACGACTCGGATTAAATAGTGGTTTCGCATTTCACGATTTCGAGAGGTTAGGGAACCTCCTTCCTTTGACTTTCCAGTCAGCGAAATGTTGATCTATGACGACGTGTCCTGCCCAAAGATTGGCATTCCTCATGCTTTCAGGATTTTGTAAGCCCGCTTCTCCTAGCACTTTTAAGAACGTGCAGGTTCTCCTGGATCCAACAATGGTCGGGCTCTACGCTTGGATCTAACGCCCGAGATCTATCCTCCATATTTGTGCTCCTCCTATCTGGATTCAGATCTGATGGTCATTGGGAATTCTAAATGGGATCCAATGATCATTGTTGCTCTTCATTGTTACGCTTCAAATATTTCCATGCCATCATCGTTGCTGATCTTCCTTGCCTTCCTGTTTTCCATTATTGTCTCCCAACTGTAAACCTACCAATGTCACTACTATTCTTTCCTGTAACCATACCTTCGTCGTTGCTATTCTTTCCATCAATAACTATAAGCATGTTATCGTTGTTGTTGTTTTTTCCTGTAGACATGCCATCGTTGTTGTTGTTCTTTCCATCAATGACAAGCACGCTCTTATTGTAAACATGCCAACATTAGCATGTTACTGAGCCAATAAAAGGGCACATACAAAGGCAGGACACTAACCATGGTACTTTTTAGGACCAAGGCACCCCTAGATCATTGATTTCATTCTTGTGCTTGTGCTAGAAATAAAGGTAGCAACCACTAACTTTCCATCTAGCACAAGCATAAGTGCATTGGTGGTGACAACATCAGAACACTAACCTTGGTTATGGTGAAATCACCTCCTTGCTTTGTCTAGAGACTAACAAGCATGGCTCATCATGCAAGGAAAATAGAAGTAGGGCTAGGGAAAATCATGTTCATATTGCTACACGGGCTTGTGGTAAAAGGGCATGCTAAGACAAAGTAATCCTGAGCAATGGCACATACTTGTTCTTGTTCCTAAAGGAAAGCTAGTGACTGCTAGCTCTCCATCTATGAAAAAACCAAATGTGGAGCCCACAACAACATTATATTTGAATATATTTCTTGTTTCATAATCATGATTTAAGTTAGCTTGTTCCAAAGCCAATAAAAGCTTGAAACCCAACATTCGACACTTAAAAGGCATAGTAGGAGGGACCAACTAGGCATTGATATTGCATACAATGGAATAATAATACTATTCTTCAAGTCTGATTCTAAACACTCAATGAGACAACCAGAACCAAAGGCATTTCTTTAAATTCAAAGTTGAGAAGCCCTTATCATTGTCCCTCGAAATCCAAAATCAACACAACTTCACATTTTTTAATTTTTCAATGTAGGAAAATGAGATAGCCAATCATTTCAAATTTGAGGTTGTATAATTCACTTGGTTTTAATCATGCAATTACAACTCAATACCTAATTGAAAGAAAGCATTTTCTACTAGACTCACTTGACCAAACAACGAGCATTTGCAAACTAGACTTGGACTCAAAGATCGAATTAATAAACAAATTTTTTTAAAGGATTACACAACCATTTTATAACATGCAACCAAAGCATGATTGTCATCTTCT
>ML797332.1:133265-159079 GCA_009831015.1 Picea engelmannii | reverse complement strand
AACTAGCCAAGCTACAATCTCAAGCCAAATTTCCAATCTCATCCAAGCTCAAGCCAATCTCCAAAGCTAATCCCAAAAGTTGAAGCTCAAGCCAATCTCAAAATCCAACTTTCTCCATGAGAGATCCTCTTCTTTTATAAGATCAAGAGGATAAGGTGAGGAGGTTAGGATGATGCCACTAAATCATGAAAGAGAGTAAGATCCAAGACATTCGGATGCCACCTCACCATAGAAGCGTCTCCTTCTAGAAGCATGGAGAAGATGCTCATTTTTCCTATGTGAAGGCATTTTCGCACCCTGGCTATAGTGCAACCTGTGTAAATATTCCTTAATAGGGTTTTTACAAAGGAAAATACAACTTCTTCTCTCAGGCAAAGTTCTTCTCCCTTTCTTCTTCAGGAATTCAGGCCACTGATCCTTCTAAAGACAAAGGATAGGTTTACATCATTAACGGTCATGAGGGTGGCAAAAATAATGTGTAACATCTAGGCTTCTCTAAAACCATTTAAACTATCAGACTCTGTCTATGCTTCTGCAAGCATTAAGATTGTGATTTTTTTACAACATTTAAGAGGACTCAAACTTATACAACATCTAAACATAATTCCCAACAAAAATTCAATGAATTTCTTTAGTTGCATCCATGAAAATTTATCAAATGCCCAATAAACAATTTTCAAAGATAATACTATTATTGAACATCTATAAAATTCACAAATCTGAACAATAAACTTGAGTAGCATGGTTCAAGTGTAAGGTTAAGGTAGCTTTCTTTTGTAGCTCAACATTGGAATGCCAATCAACCATGTCTTCCAAGTCATGAAACCATTATGTCACCATTACAAAGATAGGTTAATTCACATGGTGTATTTATAGAGGTATCCAAATAGTTGATTACAATGCAAATAAACTTATTATCCCATCAATCAAAACTCGAAATTACCAAAAATGTTTTTTCATCATGCCAAGACTTGGGAAGTATTTAAATGTTAGATATTAACTTGCAAAAATTATTGCAAGCCAATCCAACCCTTTGACTTCATACTAAGGTATATAAATTTCCTTCTTGCACAAGCAAAAGCACATTTCAAACAACATCATTCCACAATGTAGGAAAGCAAGCACGTGCTAGCTTTCCTACTTACACAAGCAGAAGCAAATTTCGAACATCATTCGACTGTGTAGGAAAGCTAGTGCATGTTAGCTTTCCTTCTTACACAAACAAAAGCGCATTTTGAACAATAGCATTCATGTAGAGGAAAGCTAATGCGTACTAGTTTTCCTTGTTTCACAAGAAGAAACACATTTCAAACAAAATCATTCTACTATGGATGAAAGTGTTAGTTTTCCTTCTTGCACAAGCCCAAGCGCATTTTGAACAATATCATTCTATTGTGGGGAAAAGCTGGTGTGTTCTAGCTTTCCTTCTTACACAAGCAAAGCGCATTTCGAACAAATAAATTCACTATGGTGGAAAGCTAAGGCATATTAATTTTCCTTCTTGCATAAGAACAAATGCATTTCGAACATCATTACATTGTGGGGGAAAGCTAGCAAGTGCTAGTTTTCCTTCTTTCACAAGCACAAGCACATTTTGACCAACAACATTCCATTACGGAAGAAAGTTAGCGCATGCTATCTTTCCTTCTTGCACAAGCACAAGTGCATTTCAAACAACATGCCACTATGGAGGAAAGTTAATGCATGCTAGTATTCCTTCTTGCACAAGTACAAGAACATTTCAAACAACAACATTCTACTGTAGAGGAAAGCTAGTGTGTGTTATCTTCTTTCATGCACAAGCACAATCGCATGTCAAACAACATAATTCCATGGTGGAGGAAACCTAGTGCGTGATAGCTTTCCATCTTGCACAAGCACAAGCGCATTTCAAATAACATCATTCCATTATGGAGGTAAGATAATTTGTGATAGCTTTTAATCTTGCATAAGGACAAGTGCATTTCAAACATCATTCCACTATGTAAGAAAGCTAGTGCGTGTTAGTTTTACATATTACACAAGCACAAGAGCATTTCGAACATCTTTCCACTGTAGAGGAAAGCTAACGTGCTATATTTCCTTCTTTCACAAAGACAAGAGCATTTCGAACATCATTCCACTTTGAGAAAAGCTAACGCATGCTAGCTTTCAACATCATTCTACTTTGGAAGAAAGCTAGTGCATGCTAGATTTTGTTCTTGCACAAACACAAGCGTATTTTCAGTAGCATCATTCCACTGTGGAGTAAAGCTAGTGTGTGATAACTTTTATTTTTTCCCAAACACAAGCGCATTTTGAACAACATCATTCCACGGTGGAGGAAATCTAGCATGTGCTAGTTTTCCTTCTTATACATGCACAAACATATTTCAAACAACAACATTTCATTGTGGAGGAAAGCTAGCACATGCTAGTTTTCCTTCTTGCACAAGAACAAGCGCATTTCAAACAACATTCCATTGTGAAGGAAAGCTAGAGCATGTTATTTTTCCTTCTTGCACAAACACAAATGCATTTTGAACAACATTCCACTTTGGAGGAAAGCTACTGCATGCTAGGTTTCCTTCTTGCACAAGAACAAATACATTTTGAACAACAACATACCACTATGGAGGAAAGCTAGTGCATGTTAAGATTCCTTTTTGCACAAGCACAAACACATTTCGAACAACAACATTCCACTATGGAAGAAATCTAGCATGTGCTAGCTTTCCTTCTTACACAAACACAAGCACATTTCGAACAACATCATTCCACTGTGGAGGAAATCTAATGCATGTTAGATTTCCTTCTTGCACAACAACAAGCACATTTCGATCAACATCATTCCACTATGGAGAAAAGCTAGCGCATGCTAGGTTTCCTTCTTGCAGAAGCAGAATCACATTTCAAACATCATTCCACTATGGAGAAACGCTACCACATGCTAGCTTTCCTTCTACACAAGCAAAAGTGCATTTCAAACAACATCATTCCATAGTGGAGTAATTCTAGCGTGCGCTCTATTTCCTTCTTGCACAAGCACAAACGCATTTTGGACAACATCATTCCATTGTGGAGGAAAGCTAGCACGTGCTAGTTTTCCTTCTTGCACAAGCATAAGTGCATTTCATACAACATCATTACACTATGGAGGAAATCTAACACATGCTAGTGTTCCCTCTTGCACAAACACAAGCTCATCTCGAACAACATCATTCCACCATGTAGGAAAGCTAGCTCGTGCTAGCTTTCCCTCTTGCACAAGCACAAATGCATCTCAAACAACATCATTCCATAGTGGAGGAAAGCTAGTGCATGCTAGCTTTCCCTTTTACACAAGCACAAGCGCATCTCAAACAACATCATTCCACCATGGGGGAAAGCTAGTGCGTGCTATCTTTCCCTCTCGCACAAGCACAAACGCATCTCAAACAACATCATTCCACTGTGGGGGAAGGCTAGAGCATGCTAGATTTCACTCTTGCTCAAGCACAACCACATCTCGAACAACATCATTCCATTGTGGGAGAAAGCTAGTGTGTGTTATCTTTCCCTCTTTGCATAAACACAAGTGCAAGTGCATGTTGAACAACATCATCCCATTGTGGGGGGTGCTAGCTTTCCCTCTTGCACAACCACAAGCACATTTCAAACATCATCCCACCATGGGGGAAATCTAGTGCATGCTCACTTTCCCTCTTGCTTAAGCAAAGATGCATCTTGAACGCTAGCTTTCCCTCTTGCACAAGCACAAGCGCATCTCGAACATCATCCCATCATAGGGGAAAGCTATCACATGCTAGCTTTTCCTCTTTCACAAGCACAAATGCATCTCGAAAAACATCATTCCACCCTCGGGGGAAGCTAGTGTGTGCTAAGTTTCTCTCTTGCAGAAGAACAAGCACATCTTGAACAACAACATACCACAATGGGGTAAAACTAGTGCATGTTAGGTTTTCACCTTGCAGAAGCACAAGAACATATTGAACAACATCATTCCACCGTGGGGGAAAGCTAGCATGTGCTAGCTTTCCCTTTTTCACAAAAACAAATGCATCTCGAACAACATCATTGTAGCATGGAGGAAAGCTTGCACATGCTACCCTTCCCTCTTGCACAAGCACAAGCGCATCTCGAAAAACATCATTCCACCATGGAGGAAATCTAATGCATGATAACTTTCTCTCTTGAACAAGCAAAAGCACACCTCGAACATCATTCCACCGTGGTATGCTAGCTTTCCCTCTTCACAAGCTCATCTTGAACAACATCATTCAATGTGGGGGAAAGCTAGAGTGTGCTAGTTTTCGCTCTTACACAAGCGCATCTCAAACATCATTCCACCATGGGGGGAAGCTAGTGCATGCTAGATTTCCCTATTGCAAAAGAACACACACAACTTAAACATCATTCCATCATGAAGGAAAGCTAGCACGTGATGGCTTTCCCTCTTGCACAAGCACAAGCTCATCTCAAACAAGACCATTCCACCATGGGCGTGCTAGCTTTCCCTCTTGCACAAGCACAAGCGCATTGCGAACAACATCATTTCTCCATGGGGTAAAACTAGCGCATGCTAGGTTTCCGTCTTGTAGAAGCACAAGTGCATCTTGAAAAAAAACATTCCATCGTGGGGGAAAGATTTCACATGCTACCCTTCCCTCTTGCACAACCACAAGCGCATCTCGAACAACATCATTCCACCATGGAGAAAAGCTAGTGCATGCTATTTTTCCCTTTTGCATAAGCACAAGTGCATCTCAAACATCATTCCATCGTGGGGGATAGCTAGCATGTGCTAGATTTCCCTCTTGCACAAGCTCATCTCCAACAACATCATTCAACATGGGGGAAAGCTAGCACTTGCTAGTTTTCCATCTTGCACAAGCGCATATCAAACATCATTCAACGATGGGGGGGAGCTAGTGCATGTTATCTTTCCCTATTTGCACAAACACAAGCACATATTGAACAAAATCATTCATCCTTGGAGGAAAGCTAGTGTGTGCTAGCTTTCCCTCTTGCACAAGCACAAATGCATCTCAAACAACATCATTCCACCATGGGGAAAATCTAACACGTGCTAGATTTCCCTCTTGCACAAACACATCTCAAACAACATCATTTCACCATGGGGGAAATCCATCACGTGCTAGCTTTCCCTCTTGCACAAGTACACACGCATCTCAAACATCAATCCACCGTGAAGGAAATCTAGTGTGTGTTGGCTTTCCCTCTTGCACAAGCACAAGCTCATATCAAATGACATCATTCCACCATGGGCGTGCTAGCTTTCCCTCTTGCACAAGAAGAAGCACATACTGAACAACATCATCCCACCATGGGGGAGATCTAACGTGTTCTAGCTTTCCCTCTTGCACAAGTGCATCTCAAACAACATCATTCCACCATGGGGGGAAGCTAGTGCATGCTAGTTTTTCCTATTGCACAAGCACATCTCAAACACCATCATTCCTCCATGAGAGAAAGTTAGTGAGTGTTAGTTTTCCCTCTTGCACAAGCACAACCGCATCTTGAAAAACATCATTCTGTCGTGGGGGGAAAATATCACGTGCTAGCTTTCACTCTTGCACAAGTAGGACCACATCTCGAACAACATAATCCCACCATGGGGAAAGTTATCACATTCTAGCTTTCCCTATTGGGCAACTAGGATCACATCTTGAACAACATTATCCCACCGGTGGGGAAAGCTAGCGCATTCTAGATTTCCCTCTTACCTAAGCATGAGCACATCTCGAATAGTGTCATCCCATCGTGGGGGAAAGCTACAAAATTCATCTCGGACAATATCATCCCACCATGGGGGAAATCTAGTGTGTGCTAGCTTTCCCTCTGGCACAAGCATGAGCTCATGTCGGACAACATCATCCCACTATAGTGGAAAGCTAGTGCATGCTAGTTTTCCCTCTTGCATAAGAACGAGCTCATCTCAAACAACATCATCCCACCATCAGGGAAAGCTAGCACATGCTAGCTTTCCCTTTTGCACAAGCGCAAGCTCATCTCGGACATCATCCCACCTTGGGGGAAAGCTAGCGCATTCTAGCTTTCCCTATTGGATAAGCAGGACCACATCTCGAACAACATCATCCCACGGGTGGGCAAAGCTAGTGCATGCTAACTTTCTCTCTTGCACAAGCACAAGTGCTTCTCGAACAACATCATCCCAACATGGGGGAAAGCTAGCGAACTCATCTCGAAAAACATCATCCCACCATGGGGGAAAGCTAGCGTGTGCTAACTTTCCCTCATACACAAGCACGATCTCATCTTGGACAACATCATCCCACTGTGGGGGAAAACTAGTGTGTGCTAGCTTTCCCTCTTGCACAAGTGCAAGCTCATATTGGACAACATCATCCCACCGTCGGGGAAAGCTAGCATGTGCTAGCTTTCCCTATTGAACAAGCACGAGCTCATCTCGGACATCATCCCACTGTCAGAGAAAGATAGCGCATGCTAGATTTCCCTCTTGCACAAGTGTGAGCTCATCTCAGACAATATCATCCCATCGTCAAGGAAATATAGCACATGCTAGCTTTCCCTCTTGCACAAGCATGAGAACATCTCTGACAACTTCATCCCACCATTAGGGAAAGATAGTGCGTGCTAGATTTTCCTCTTCCACAAGTACGAGCTCATCTCAGAAAACATCATCTGACCCAAGGGAAAATCTAGCACGTCGCTAGCTTTCCCTCTTGCATAAGAATGAGCGCATCTCAGACAACATCATCCCACCATGGGGGGAAGTTAAAGCATGTTAGCTTTCCCTCTTGCACAAGAACGATCGCATCTTGGAAAACATCATTCCACCATGGGGGAAAGCTAGTGCGTGTTGGATTTCCCACTTGCACAAGCACAAGCTCATCTCAAACATCATTCCATCATGGGTGTGCTAGCTTTCCCTCTTGCACAAGCACAAATGCATCTTGAACAATATCATCCCACCGTGGGGGAAAGCTAACATGTGCTATCTTTCCCTCTTGCACAAGCAGGAGCACATCTTGAACAACATCATGTCATCGTGGGGGAAAGCTAGCATGTGTTAGCTTTCCCTCTTGCACAAGTAGGAACACATATCGAAAAACATCATCCCACCATGGGGGAAAGCTAGTTCGTGCTACTTTTCTCTCTTGCACAAGTGCATCTCAAACAACATCATTCTACCATGGGGGGAAGCTAACGCATGCTAGCTTTTCCTATTGCATAAGCACAAGTGCATCTCGAACAACATCATTCCTCTGTGGGGGAAAGCTAGTGTGTTCTAGCTTTCCCTCTTGCACAAGAACAAGCGCATCTCGAACAACATCATTCCACCATGGGGGGAAGCTAACGCATGCTAGCTTTCCCTATTGCACAAGCACAAGTGCATCTTGAACAATATCATTTCTCTGTGGGGGAAATCTACCACATTCTATCTTTCCCTCTTGTACAAGAAGGAGCGCATCTTGAACAACACTATCCCACTGGTGGGGAAAGCTAGCACGTGCAAGCTTTCCCTCTTGCACAAGCAGGACTGCATCTCGGACAACATCATCCCACTATGGGGGAAAGCTAGCAAGTGCTAGCTTTCCCTCTTTCACAAGCATGAGTGCATCTTGGACAACATCATCCCACCATGGGGGAAAGCTTGCACATGCTAGCTTTCTCTCTTGCACAAGGACGAGCCCATCTTAGACAACATCATCCCATGTGGGGAAAGCTAGCATGTGCTAGCTTTCCCTCTTACACGAGCACGAGCTCATCTCAGACAACATCATCCCACCCTCGGGGAAATCTATCCCATGAGGCTAGCTTTCCCTCTTGCACAAGAACGAGCTAATATCGAACAACATCATCCCACCATGGGGGAAAGCTAGTGCATACTAGATTTTCCACTTGCGCAAGGACAAGCTCATCTTGGAATACATCATCCTACCATGGGGGAAAGCTCATGCATGCTAACTTTCCCTCTTGCACAAGTGCGAGCTCATCTCGAACAACATCATCCCACCATGGGCTCTAGCTTTCCCTCTTGCACAAGCACGAGATCATCTCGGACAACAACATCCCACCACGGGGGAAAGCTAGCGCGTGTTAGCTTTTCCTCTTGCACAAGCATGAAATCATCTTGTACAACATCATCCCACCATGGGGGAAAGCTAGTGCATGCTAGCTTTCCCTCTTGCGCAAGCGCAAGATCATCTTGGACAACATCATCCCACCCTGGGGGAAAGCTAGCACGCGATTTCCCTCTTGTGCAAGCGCGAGCTCATCTCAGGCAACATCATCCCACTGTGGGGGAAAGCTAGTGCGTGCTAGCTTTCCCTCTTGCACAAGCCTGAGCTCATCTCGAACAACATCATCCCACCATGGGGAAAATATAGCATGTGCTAGCTTTCCCTCTTGCGCAAGCACGAGCTCATCTCGAACAACATCATCCCATCGTGGGGGAAAGCTAGCATGTGCTAAGTTTCCCTCTTGTGCAAGCGTGAGCTCATCTTCGACAAAATCATCCCACAGTGGGAGAATTTTAGCGTGTGCTAGCTTTCTCTCTTGCACAAGCATGAGCTCATCTCGGAAAACATCATCCCACCGTGGGGGAAAGCTAGCTTGTGTTGCTAGCTTTCCCTCTTAAACAAGCCCAAGCTCATCTCGAACAACATCATCCCACCATGGGGGGGAGCTAGTGCGTGCTAGATTTCCCTCTTGCACAAGCACAAGAACATCTCGGACAACATCATCCCACCGTGGGGGAAAGCTAGCACGTGCTAGCTTTCCCTCTTGCACAAGCACGATCTCATCTCGGACAACATCATCCCACCATGGGGGGAAACTAGTGTGTGCTAGCTTTCCCTCTTACACAAGCTCGAGCTCATCTCGAACAACATCATCCCAACATGTGGGAAAGCTAGTGCATGCTAGATTTCCCTCTTGCACAAGCTCGAGCTCATCTCAAACAACAACATCCCACCGTGGGGGAAAGCTATTGCATGCTAGCTTTCCCTCTTGCACAAGCACGAGATCATCTTGGAAAAATGGGCTAGCTTTCCCTCTTACGCAAGCATGAGCTCATCTCGAACAACATCATCCCACAGTGGGGGAAAGCTAGTGCATGCTAGATTTCCCTCTTGCACAACCCCAAGCTCATCTCACAATATATCATCCCACCATGGGGAAAATCTAGTGTGTGTTCTAGCTTTCCCTCTTGCATATGCATGAGCTCATCTCAGATAACATCATCCCATCATGGGGGAAAGCTAACACGTACTAGCTTTCCCTCTTGCACTAGCGCGAGCTCATCTCGAACAACATCATCCCACCATGGGGGAAAGCTAGTGTGTGCTAGATTTCCCTCTTGCACAAGCACAAGCTCATCTCAGACAACATCATCCCACCGTGGAGGAAAGCTAGCACGTGCTAGCTTTCCCTCTTGCACGAGTATGTGCTCATATCGAACAACATTATCCCACCATTAGGGAAAGCTAGCATATTATAGCTTTCCCTCTTGCATAAGCGTGAGCTCATCTCGAACAACATCATCCCACTATGGGGGAAATTTAGTGCATCCCACCATGGGGAAAGCTAGCACGTGCTAGCTTTCCCTCTTGCACAAGCATGAGCTCATCTCGTACAACATCATCCCACTATGGGGGAAAGCTAGCAGCTAGCTTTCCCTCAAGAACAAGCTCATCTTGGACAACATCATCCCACATGGGGGAAAGCTTGCGTGTGCTAGCTTTCCCTCTTGCACAAGAATGAGCTCATCTCGGATAACATCATCCCACATGGGGGAAAGCTAGCGCCTAATATCTTTCCCTCTTGCGCAAGCATGAGCTCATCTGAGACAACATCATCCCACCGTGGGGGAAAGTTATCGCATGTTATCCTTCCCTCTAGCGCAAGCATGAGCTCATCTCAAACAACATTATCCCACCATGGGGGAAAGCTAGTGTACTAGATTTCCCTCTTGCATAAGCACAAGCCCATCTCGGACAATGTCATTCCACCATGGGGGAAAGCTAACGCATGCTAGCTTTCCCTCTTTCAAAAGCACGAGCTCATCTCAGACAACATCATCTCACCATGGGGGAAAGATAGCACGTCCTAGCTTTCACTCTTGCACAAGCATGAGCTCATATCGGACAACATCATCCCACTGTGGGGGAAATCTAGTGTGTGCTAGCTTTCCCTCTTGCACAAGCATGAGCTCATCTTGGACAACATCAACCCACCATGGGGGAAAGCTAGCATGTGCTAGCTTTCCCTCTTTCATGAGTACGTGCTCATATCGAACAACATCATCCCACCATCGGGGAAATCTAACACGTTCTAGCTTTCCCTCTTGCATAAGCGTGAGCTCATCTCGAACAACATCATCCCACTATGGGGGAAATTTAGTGCATCCCACCATGGGGAAAGCTAGCACATGCTAGCTTTCCTTCTTGCACAAGAATGAGCTCATCTCATACAACATCATCCCACTATGGGGGAAAGATAGCACATGCTAGCTTTCCCTCAAGCACCAGCTCATCTTGGACAACATCATCCCACATGGGGGAAAGCTAGAGTGTGCTAGCTTTCCCTCTTGCATAAGCACGAGCTCATCTCGGATAAAATCATCCCATGTGGGGGAAAGCTAGCGCCTGCTAGCTTTCCCTCTTGCGCAAGCACAAGCTCATTTGAGACAACATCATCCCACCGTGGGGGAAAGTTATCGCATGATATCTTTCCCTCTAGGGCAAGCATGAGCTCATCTTAAACAACATCATCCCACCATGGGGGAATGCTAGTGTACTAGCTTTCCCTCTTGCATAAGCACAAGCTCATCTCGAGCAACATCATCCCACCATGGGGGAAAGCTAGTGCGTGTTAGATTTCCGTCTTTCACAAGCACGAGCTCATCTCAAACAACATCATCTCACCGTGGGGAAAGCTAGCGCGTTCTAGATTTCCCTGTTGCACAAGCACGAGCGCATCTCGGACAACATCATCTGACCATGGGGGAAAGTTAGCGCATGCTATCTTTCCCTCTTGCACAAGTGCGAGCTCATCTTGAGAATCATCCCACCGTAGGGGAAATCTAGCGCATGCTAGATTTCCCTCTTACATAAGCACGAGCTCATCTCAGACAACATCATCCCATCATGGTGGAAATCTAGCACATGCTAGCTTTCCCTCTTGCACATGAACGAGCTCATCTCGGACAACATCATCCCATCCTGGGGGAAAGCTACTAGCTTTCCTCTTGCACAGACAAGCTCATCACAGACAACATCATCCCACCCTGGGCGAAAGCTAATGCTTTCCCTCTTGCACAAGAAGGATCTCATCTTGTACAACATCATCCCACCCTGGCGGAAATCTAGCATGTGCTAGTTTTCCCTCTTGCACAAGCACAAGTGCATCTCGAACAACTTCATCCCACCGTGGGGGAATGCTAGCGCATGCTATCTTTCCCTCTTGCACAAGCACAAGTGCATCTCAGACAACATCATTCCACCATGGGGGAGAGGTAGTGTGTGCTAGCTTTCCCTCTTGCACAAGCATGATCGCATCTTGAACAACATCATTCCATTGTGGGGGAAACCTAGTGCATGTTAGCTTTCCCTCTACATCAAGTTAGACTATGATTACATTCAACACTTAGAATAGTTGCACAAGTAAACACTACACACATGTACACAGCCAAGATATTATGTAAAATCAGGCAGCCTCAACACAACCTAACACCCGAAGTATTGTTACGACATACAATAGTTTACAAGAGTGAGTAGATGGTACAAGGAACCAAATGGTTCACAAGGATGTGTGTCTCAACATATATATACAATCAACCTATAGTTGGGACTCTTCCCTTCGTCACAACTCTCATCGCAGAATTCATTGCACCTTCACCTCAAACTCTCGTTCACTACTCATGTTCTCCCATATACACTCTACCCAAGTCACACCTCAATGAATTCACGATCCTACGGTCATCCACGCACTTCACTGAGTCACCGTGCCCTTCGCACACTCTTCCTCGGCTCCATGTCGAACTCTACTACAGACTTCACCAAGTCGGGCCTCCACCAAATTCACCAACAGACCTGTGGTCTTGTCTGTCACACAAACTCACCCAACTCTGTCCCAACCACCTCATCAGTTTCGTACAAAACTGCATTCGCCTAACCCAAACTTTTGTGTGCTAAGAAAAGTCTCTTTGTAGAAGAGTCACACCGGGCGATCCATCCAACCAAATGGTCGCACCTCAGACCACTCCAAAACTCATCCACGTGTTTTCTCATCAACATATTATGCTTGACATGGGTATTGTATCCATATTATATTTGGTTACTATAGTTTAACGCTTTAGCTATTTTTCTTTTTTGTAGAATAGTGATAGGAGTTTCTTTTGCACTCCCACCATGTACTTGCACTAGATTATGTGAATCCACTAAAACCCAGCAAGGCAAACTAGGAAACTCCAACAATATTTCACTCAGAAATTATTAAGAACATTAAAAATTCTGAAATTGTCTTTCTTAGTTACAGCTAGGGTTTCTTCACAAATTAAATTTGCACAACAGAAATAGAAACTAGGAACAATGTAGAAGATAAAAACAATCACATCACATGAGGTACACAATTATTTTTGGGTAAAATAACCTCTGGAAAAATCCGATGTGGGAAAACCGGTTCTTCAGTTTCTGGATTTTATTATGTAGCAGCGTATATGAAAATTCTTACAGATCAGATCGATTTACATCAATGGCTAAGGAAACCCCAACAATTTTCCTTCCCAGCACCTGTACAGCCTTCTCCAAGCCAAATCGAACCCAACAACACAAAATCAGCCTAGCAAACTAGCCTCTATGCAAATCGTATGACGACCTGCGTCAACCTGTGTAATACCCCTAGGTTGAACCCCAATTGTACATATAAATGTAAATGAACATATAGGCTAGTGAGTCATGGGTATTGATTGTAAATGTAAATGTAATTATACATATAAGCTGGTGAGTTGATGGTACAAGGTCTTTGGTTCAGTTCTGCGTCTATTGAGTCAGTGCACGGGAATCTCGTACCAAAGGAGTGCACACATTTTATAATGTATCACACACCTGTGTAAGTGTGCGAGGATTGTGCACTAAAGGAAGGATGTGCACCATCTTGAGTTTTGCATAAAATGGAGTAAGTGCGCGGTTTTGGGGCAAGAGTGCCTTTGTGTATATGTATTTTGAGGCTAGAGTGCCTGTGTGGTTATTAGGATGGAGAGCCAGATGTTAAATGGCCAATGAGCCATCATTGTAATACGTAATCACATGTGAATATTAATGAAAACACATCACTGTTGCAGACCAACCATGTAAAAAAATAAGGGTGGCTAAAATCCACTAGTTAGGGAAAGGGGGCTAAAAGTTAAGGATAAGGGGCTAAGCTAGGGGGGATTAAGCCCAAAGGAATATTATATTAATATTCCTTAAAGTATAAAGTTTTGATAATTATTTTATCCTAAGTTCTAAAAATGGGGACAAGTGGGCACAAGGTAGTTCTCAACATGACAAGTGTCAAGTTGAGAACATGTATACATCTAGTTTGGACTTAGTTCATTTTTTGATCATTCTATCATCATTCCTTCACTCACTCAGCTGTCATTTGTACCCTGTTGTTAATATAAATGTACCTGTACATGTACCCTAGTTAGCTTGGGAGTTGGACTGAAGAAGCGGGTTGTCATGCCCATAGGATATTGAAGAGATGGATTGTCAGGCCCATGAGCATTCTCTCTAGGTGAGAGAATTGTTGGGAATTGATTTTTGAAGGTGCCAAACTGCAGCTACAAGGCTCTGAGACTTCCTGTTGAGCCTGTTGTTGAAGCCCCGAAAAGGAAGTGGGGCAGCTGAGGGACTATTGAGCAGATAAGAGGCACACTTCCTTGGGTGGGATAGGCATGTGGGGAATGAGGGACTGTAGGTTGTTAGTTAGATTTGGCACCTGTGACCGAGTTTCCTATTGTCTGAGATACCTTAGCCTGGTTAGGAATCCCTTACCCAGGTAGAGTTTAGACCCAACTTGGGGGTGATCCACTGCTGAGATTTATGTGCAATGCGGTCCAAGGCTGGGAGGAACGTGGAAGATCTGCACACAGTTGGTGTTCTTTTAATCAAAGATAAGTGTCAATTGTGTGTTAATTCATGTGCTGCATTAATATTTATGCAATTGTTTTCATGGGTTTTTCCTATGTATGTTACATGCATATTCAGTTATTATCTTGTATGAATTTGTGCATTTGCAGAGTATTTTTATGATTTAAATTAGTATCAGAGTTCAAAATTTTAAGTGGCATAGCCCAGTTGGTGACTAGGGATGCTACACCCTGTACAACTCTCTTCAGATATGAAGTTTCGGCCTCTGCAAATGTTGGGGAAGCAAGTCTATCCACCTGCAAATTCTTTCCTCTGTCCCTACTACAATCTCTCTCCAGCAAACCCTCAAGCAATTCACTTCTCTCCCTGCAAATTGCCCTCTCTGAAGTGAATAATGTGCCCCAACCACTATGTAGATTTATTTTATCTCAATGAGAAAGTGAGAACCCTATATCCAAAGAGATCAAGGGCTGAGATCAACCCTCACTCTCTCAATGAGATAGATGGCCAAGATTAAAAGACCATCACTTAAATTATTTTCACTTTTAACTTTAGAAAAAGTGTTCATTAAGTCAACATTAAAGTATAACACATTTAATGTATTTTTTCTAAGTTAGACTTAGAAAAAAAAGATTTAACCCATCAACATGGCTAGTTTCATTGTCCCCCTCCATGCTAGGACACCACCACATCGAAGAAAACCTTTTGATTTACTCTTCTCTACAGATTGTACTTCGGAGTCCCATTGACTTACTGTTGTAGTCATTTTTTAGAAGGAGATTAATAAAATCATCTTATTAAGAAAATTTTATGAGTTGACTTACACACACAATGTCATGCAATGCATCTCAGCTAAGTTGCTAACATAATAATTCCTCATTTGATGGTTATGTGCATTTTATTGTTTGCATGTTCAAATTTTAAGTGCTCACCCCTGAACATTCATATATAATTTCTAACTATACTTTTCCAACCCTTCACTAGCTTATAAGGGGAATGAGAAGGACCTATTGCATCATTGCTTGCACTGGCATCACAGGAAGAATTCCAAACTTCCAGAAATACGAGATATCCCTTAACATTAGGAGCTAAAACGGAAATACATTTAGCATTGAAATAAAACTGCAATTTCAGGATTAAACTATATGTGATAACCTGTAAGAGAGCGTGTTAGCGTTAGAAGTCACTCCTGGATTGCAGCAGAAGCAGAGCCCAACACCCATTAGTTTTATGTCACGAGTCATTTTAATGGGGGTGGTCGGATGGATAGAGACACGGGAAGATATCGTTTTAATTCAGAAAACTAGGCCTGGCATGCAAGAACAAGTGAGGTCTTGATCTAACTTCCGTCAGTAGGTTGAGTATAAAATGAGTAGAGGGAAGACTTGGTAGGAGAAGTGAACAAGACTGCTCTGGGCATCATACCTTCCAACAGTTTGAGGAGGAAAAACTTAGAAGACAAGCTCTTCTTGGTTCAGAGTTTCATGGAACTAAAAGGCGACTTGACTGAATCTTCCAATTCCAAGTCATTTGGCACTGAGACAATACAAGAACTGATTAGAAACGGTACAGCTATCACAATGATCAAACATACATCATCCTATAACAATGCAACTCGACTAGATCATCCAAGTCCGAGCAGTTCTAACACAGTGGTAACAAAGAAATGGAAAGAGGCTGACATTCATAAGACAATAAATCTCAAGTGCCAATGCATAACCAGAGCAACCAGTGCTTCATCAAAACTTTACAATCTGGAGCTTAGCTCAACCATCGATGCTTTCAAAAATGGAAAAATTGCCTACATATACCCAAAGAAAAAACAACAACAAAGAAAATGAGACACTACAATGAAGACCTTGTGTCTGCATGTCTACTGGCAGTTTGTGCATGCAGTCCCTGAACGATCGTGCGCTTATGTTGGATGCAATCAGATTCCTGGCAGCTCTGTGAATGAATCGACAAGCCTTTAATCCTTTGCCGGAATTTCCATTTATGGTGGATATGATGTCTAACCAACACCAACAACTTCAATAACTGCCTCCTTGGGATCGAGAACAGCCCTGGTCAACTCTGCCTTTCGGGACATGGAGGTCTTCTTACGGTGCCACCTGGATCTGCCAACCGGTTGCATGGAAAGACTTGAAAGCAGGTGCGATGAATGGGGCACATGATGGGAAGCGTTGCACGAATGAAGGCTAGGTGGGGATGATTTAGCATGCTCGACGTGGAAGTGGGAAGGGAAGTGGACGGAGGTGACATGTGCACTGCATCTTCACAGGCTAGTGATGAGGTGGCACAGAGTGAGGGGCAATGGCGGCTGAGAAGGTGACAAGGGCAAGACACATGGCAGGAGGAAAGAAGGTGATAGACGAAAGGAGAAAAGGTGATGGGATATGATAGGTCAAGGGAGGACACATCGCTTATGACGGGACGACGTAGAAGGGAGAGGGACAGATGTCAGAAGATGAGAGGGAGTGAAAGGGGAGAGGGCCATGCCACAAGGATGAGTGGAGAATCAGATGGCAAGGGAAGAGGGAGGTAGTAAGCGGCAAGTAGAGGTGGGAAGCAGTTTTCCAGATAAGGGGGTCGACGACCCAGGAGGCAACATGATAAGAGGGGGCCCCATGACAAGACCACCCCATTCTGCACCCCCCCGTTAAAGGCAAAAGGGAAAAGGGGGTCCGAAATCGAATGTGCATTGCAGATATGGGTGCCCCAATCCATACTGTTCAGATATGCATGCCCAATTCTACCCCCCCCCCATTAAAGGTAGAACAACAAGGAGGGTCCATAATGGAACTTCGGTGGCAGATCTTAGTCATCCAGATCTGTGTATTCATTAAAATAATGCACCCTCCCTTTAAAAATTTGGGATAAATGGGTTTTTTTACTAACTCTTGACCTTGTTTTTGCCAAAGGGAACATTTATTTTAGGAAAATACCATATACATGATTATGTGCTAACATTAGGCTCCAAGGGGGATGACATGCCCCCTCTGGGCTACCGAGAACTCTTTTGTAGATTCAGTGCCTTGCTGTTGGGCTATGGAGGTGTAGAAAAAACTTAAAGATAAGAAGAAAAACAATATTTACAAACAAAGAGGAGCCGTGTGTGGCTCAAGAGAAACACTTCTTTAGGAAATGCCCATTCATAGGGCCGTTGAAAAATCCTTCACCCTTCAAATTCTACAACATGTAGGTATTATTTGAAAATACTTCAGAAATTTTGAAGGGCCCGATCCATAGGGAGTCGAATTTTCCATGCTTGCCCTTGTCCTGTTTGGGAGCATTCCATTTCAGTACCAGAGCTCCCCGCTGGAAATCCTCTTTCTTGATCTTCCTATCAAATGTCTACTTGATCTTCTGCTGATGACTATGAGCTCTGTCCATTACCTTCTCTCTGACCTGTTGTACTTCTACCAGCTGATGGGTTCTTCTAATTGTGTCATCAGTTTCTCCCTATTAGTCCTGAATGAATTTTTCCATAGGAAAATCTAGGTGAGAAGGAAAAACAACCTCTGTCCCATAAACCAGTTGGAAAGGGGAGACGCCTATGGATCTCTTTGTGGTCACTCGATCAGCCCACAGAGAAAATTTCAGCTTTGAATCCCATGCCTTTTTGTTGTCATCTAACAATCTTTTGATGATCCTTACTAAGCTTTTGTTAGAAAACTTTGCTAAACCGTTTCCCTAGGGATAGTATGGGGTAGAATGAATCAATTTGATTATGAATTTCTCATAGAATTTGAGTAATGGTTCATCTTTGAAAGATGTTGCATTATCGGTGACAATCTTGCTTGGGCATCCGAATCTTGTGATCATGTCCTCCAGGATTCCAATGATTTCTTTATGGGAAGCACTCCTGGTGGGGATAGATTCTATCCATTTGGTAAAGAAATCTATGGCAATCATAATCCACCAGTGTTTCCCACTAGAGGCAGGATGAATTTCCCCAATAAAGTCTAGGCCCCACTGCTGGAAAGGTCCTAAAACAACCATAGGATTTAATGGTAGAGATTTGAGTTGCTGCTTTCCTGAAAATTTTTGACATTTGATGCATGCTCTAACTTTTTTGCAGACATTAGTAAATAAGGTGGGCCAGTAGTACCCAGCCCTGAGAATTTTGTAGGCTGTGGTCTTCCAGAAATGGTGCTCTCCACATAGGCTGTCATGAAAATAAAAAATGATCCTTTGGGCCTCTTGTGGATTCATACATTTTAAAAGCACCCCCAGGGGATCTCTCCAATACAAAACTTGATCAACAAGGCAGTATTTGACTGCTTTGAGCTTTAGAGCTCTTGCCTTGTTCCTTTGTAGGCCATCAGGAGGCCACAACTCTTGTAGAAAATATATGACATCCTTGTACCAAGGACATCGTGCCAATGGGGGTTCTACTTGAGGGTTTGCATCAGACAGTTGATCCCACTGACTTTCTAAACATTCATTTATGAAATTTACCCCCAAAGCTTTGCAATTTGCTTCATCCAACAACTTGGCTAAACCTTGATCTTTGATCAAATTGGTGGGCTTTATCTCCAGATCAAACTCAAGGATCTTGGCGATCCATTTACTCCTTCTCCCATCTATGTCAGGCTAAATGAGAATCTCCTTCACGGCAAGTGAAGGAACGTATGCAATGACCTTTGAGTGCAAAACATAGATTTTGAAAGCTTTGAGAGCTTTCACTAAGGCATAGGTTTGTTTCTCCATGATGTCATATTTGACCTCTGCGTCTCTTAGTGCCCTGCTGAAAAACGAAATAGGTTGCTCCAGCCCCTCTGCATTCTTCTGTAGCAAGACAGCTGCCACTATGTCGAATGAAGCAAAAGAGAAGATAAGAAAATCATTTGAGTAATCAAGACTGACGAGTACAGGTGCCTCAGTCAATACTTTCTTAATCTGCTCAAAGGAATTCTGAGACTCAGAAGTCTACCTGACTTCATTTCCTTTTCTCAACATGGTTGTTATAAGCTTCACCAACTCCACAAAATTTGAAACAAATCTCCTCAGAAAATTAATCTTTCCCAGGAAGGACTGGACTTCCTTCCCGGACCTGGGAAGTGGTAGTGTTTGGATTGCCTCCACCCTACTGGGATCAATTCTGACCCCCTTGGCTAACACTATATGGCCTAATAACTTCCCCTCCTTCATGGAAAACAGAGACTTCTTAGGATTCAAGGAAAGGACAAAATTTCTGCATTTTAGGAAAACTCTTTTCAAGTGCTCATAGTGCTCTTTATCAGATCTAGAAAAGACTATGATGTCATCCAGATCGATGACCACAAACTTATCCTTTTCCCCAATGGAAGCTATATCCATGGCTCACTAAAAAGTTGCCCCTGCATTCATCAATCCAAATGGAATTTTGGCATACATGAATGTACCCCAAGGAGTGGTGAATGTTGTCTTTTCTCTGTCCTTAGGCAGAACAGATATTTGATTGTAGCTAGAGAAGCCATCAATCGTGGAAATCCCGGATGCTCCTGTTACCCTATGCAATATATGTTCCATATTTGGCAGGGGGTCACTATCCTTCTTTGAGCTCTTGTTCAGGTTCTTGAAATCAACACAGAGTTTGATATCCCCATTCTTCTTCCTCACTGGGACTAAGTTGGCCACCCACTCTGAATATCTCAAAGGCATGGTGATCTGGGCATTTAGCAGCTTCTTTACCTCTCTCTCCATGATAGGAAGCAACATAGGATTGATCTGTCTTAGTTTCTGCCTAAATGTCTTTGCCTCCTTTTTCAATGGGATTTTATGCTTGATGACAGAGGTGTCATAAGTTTTGACGTCTTTATAGGTCCAGGCAAAAACATCCACAAATTCCCTCAATAATTCAGTGTATTCGACCCTCTGCTCCTTTGTTAGGCTGCTTGACAATTTGATGAACTTTGGATCCTTCTCAGTGCCAATGTTTCACTCAGTTGTATCAGCATCATCATCTGATATTTTTCCCTTTATCGCCACATCATTTCTATCAAAAAGCCTTTCCAAAGGAACTAGTCCCTTTGGAATATGATTGCTTGGCAGTTGCACAATGTCATGCTCTGCAATATTTCTCAGAAAATCACCAGCATAAGGGTCGGTTTCAGAAGCATAATCTTGATCAATATGTAATGTTGAAAACTCCTCAACAGTCTCCAAGAATCTTTTGATCTCAAGACCATCCTTGAGCACATTCCAATGCTTGACATTGTCGGGTATGGAGGGTTTGTATTTTACTTCTACATCATACCTGAGCTTGGGTGGCAGGGGCACTTTGAAATCGCTCATTGATGTAGCCAAAGAATCAACCATTGTGTTCTCCTCTCTTGGAACAAATGAAATGTTGAATGCTAAGAAGAAACTGTCGATTAGGTCCCATACCTCATTTATGTAACTTCTGAGTCGAGGGTGCTTGGCCTAATAAGAGTTTCTGATCTATTGGACTATCAATTATGCATCTTCGAACACTACTACCTCTCCAATTCCCATTTCCTTTGCAACCCTTAAACCTAAAACAAGAGTTTCATATTCTGCCACATTGTTTGTTGTTTCAAACTCTAGCTTGTATGATAGAGTTATGTTTTCCTGAGTAGGTGACACAAAAACCACTCCGGAACTAGCGCCTTCCCTAGAAGAGGCTCCATCAAAGAACATTTTCTAGACAGAGGTGGTGGGGTAGGAATCTTCACGAGAAACCGTGGGATGTTTTCTGAGTTTTAGAGGAGGTTCGGGAGCATCAGTGAGCTGCAGTATACTGGAACCCAAATCAGCGTCAAGAGAAAAGATAAGATGATTGGTAGGATTGGTTTCATCACTGATTATGTAGGCCAATTGGGCTTCTCTGTATAATCTCCTATGTTCCCCCCCATATACTGGAATAGTATCATAGGTGAGGTCCATTTGCAAGGTTCCCCCAAGTCTTTTTATCCAGGATCTTGATAACAACATGCCAAACTTGGGGGGAACATCAGCCACTACAATGTCCATGACCACACTTTTCATCGGCAGCTAGAAAAGGGTCACAACCAGATCTTTGATGACTCCTAGACATTGGACTTTCCTAGAGTCAAAAGAATAGAGGTCATGATAGGCTCTTGTGACTTCTAGTCCTAATTCTTCCATGACAATTTTGGGCATGAGGTTGTGGGAAGCTCCTGAATCCATCAAACAATTGTGCAGCACCTTGTCATGTATGTTCAAAGATGTGTAGAATGGAGGGGATGACTCATTTATGTCTTCTACCATAGGACCTAGGATGACTGCAGGCTTTTCATCTTGTAAATTCATTGATTCTATGGGATGGTATGAGGGTTCAGACTGTAAAAGCTCGGAGAGGCGTTTTTTGAACACTTCATGTTTGACCAGTTCAGACAGGGGTACAGGGATTCTGATTTTCTGAATTTCATGCTCAAAGTTAAAAGAGGACGCGAGCTTTGATATTTCCCTTACTTCAGGAACATGAATCTGAACTATTGGAGAGAGGGGTTGGACCTTCTTACCTTTGTTGCTATATGCTACCTTATTAGCAGGTTTCTTTGTACCGGTCGGCTGCTTAGGAACATCAGGTGTTCCCATTTTCTTCTTGGATCTAAGATCATATTTGTTTTGGCTACTGCTATCTTTGTCTCCCTTACTTAGCTCATTAAGTTGGTTGTCCATGAGAGACTCCTCGTATGATGATCGAGTGAGATGAGGAAAAGGAGAAGTATCCCCAAAGCAGTGGATTTCAGGATCAAGCCCGTCTATTTCCCTTTCTTCATAATTAGTTACAAAATTATTTGTAGAGGAGATTGAATCCTTTGATCTTCTCTGTCTCTTCCCCTCTGGTCCCTTTGCATCATCTAGGGAGCATTATTATTCAACCTCCTGAAATTTCCTCTATTTTCATCATTTTGAGGAACTTTTTATGTTTTTTTTTCCCTCCACCTTCATTTTCTCCATCTCTACAGACAGGGACTTTACTATCTTGTTCAATTCATCTACTTGAGGGTGAGGCACAGAGGGGATAGAAGTCAAGGCTTCAGATCTTCCCTTTCTCTTGTCTGTATCAGCTTTACTCCTGAGCCCGTCAACTGCCAATACATTAGATTCCACTTCTATGGATGCATCTTGAATTTGAGCTAGGGAGGTATCTCTTCTCTCTCTCAACAAAAGGAAGAAGTCAGGGTCAAATGCATTAGCATAAGATATTTTAGTAGAAGCTTCTGAGGGCTTTATCTCAGCAGGAATATTATTGTACATTTTATTGAATCTTTTGGAGAAGTCAGAAATAGACTCTCCACCCTCTTTCTTCAAGGATCCAAACTCTGTCATATAATACATGAATTTTTTTTTATCTCCCCACTGTCTCAAGAAGACATTATCAAGTGCTTCAATCTAGCAATGGAACCAGGGGTCAATCCCCTAAACCATTTCCTGACCTCACCATCAAGGCTCTGGACAAAGACTCTCATCCAGACATCTTCATTTTCAATGTTCAAGTTGTCTGCATAATTGTAGAAGGCAACAAGGTGCTCTTCAGTAGTTATGTCCTCTTCTCTCATGAATTTAGGCATATATTTCAAGTAATCTCCAGCAAGGAGAGGATTCATGGGTTGAGGTAGGATTAAGGGGGCATATATGGCAGCCACTATGGCATCCATTCTGTTTACAGGGGGATTAGCACCCGCCATAGGGACAATAGGTGTAGGAGAACTAGGAGGAGATGAGGTTCGAATCAGGAAGACAAGAACTGAGCTTACAGGAAGTAAGGGGAACAACCGAGAATTTGGTGGACAAGATTGAGGGCTAAAAGGAACAGAAGTTTCCCTTGTTTCGACAGTAGTAGTAATAGGAGAAGGGGTGGTAAAACCTGGGGTAGGAAAATCTTCTGAGGTGTTGGGCCTGAACCAGGGTACCACCTCAGGGGAGAGGGGAGTGAGAAGAGTTTCTCCTTCCATAACAAGACCAGGAGGAGAAAACTCAATAGGAACACTCCCAAAATTTAAACTGCGGGAAACTCCAATAGAAGGTAACAAAACAGAATGAGATGCAGGTGTTGTGGTTTCTACAGAATCATGAAAATCATCAGAAATACCTAGTTTAGCAGTAGAAGAACTTCTTCCTGAGGCCTTTCCCTTTCTGATAATCTTCTCTGGGTCAGATTCAGGTGGTGCTAAAGGAAGCTGAGGAGTAGACCTTGTATGTCTGCCTTTAGAAGCCATGACTGAAACAGTGGAGTCTCTTGTGGGTTCACATCAGTGGAGTCACCCCAGTGGAGTCGCCAGGTGCACAGTAGCAATCTTAATAGTTCTGATATCTGATGCACCTTTAGAATCAATTAATTGTTGTCATTCAATCCTAGGGAAAATATTCAACTTCTTCCCTAGAAATGGTGCCATAAATGTTAGCATTAGAATTCACTCCTGGATTGTAGTAGAAGCAGAGCCCAACGCCCATCAGTTTTATGTCACGATTAATTTTAATGGGGATGGTCAGATGGATAGAGACCTAAGAAGATATCACTTTAATTCAGAAAACCAGGCCTAGCAAGCAATAACAGGCGAGGTCTTGATCTAACTTCCGTCAGTAGGTTGAGTATAAAATGAGCAGAGGGAAGACTTGGTAGGAGAAGTGAAAAAGACTGCTCTGGGCATCAGACCTTCCAACAGTTTGAGGAGGAAAAACTCAGAAGACAAGCTCTTCTTGGTTCAGAGTTTCATGGAACTGAAAGGTGACATGACTGAATCCTCCAATTCCAATCCATTCAACGCTGAGAAAATACAAGAACTGATTAGAAATGGTGCAACTATCACAGTGATAAAAAATACATCATCCTATAATAGTGCAAATCGACTAGATCCTCCAATTCCGAGTAGTTCTAACACAATGGTAACAAAGAAATGGAAATAGGTTGACATTCATAAGACAAGAAATCTCAAGTGCCAATGCATAACCAGAGCAACCAGTGCTTCATCAAAACTTTACAATCGGGAGCTTAGCTCAACCATCGATGCTTTCAAAAATGGAAAAATTGCCTACATATACCCAAAGAAAAAACAATAGCAGCGAAAATGAGACATTGCATTTAAGACCTTGTGTCTGCATGTCTACTGGCAGTCTGTGCATGCAGTCCCTAAACGAGTGTGCGCTTATGTTGGATGCAATCAGATTCCTGGAAGCTCTATCAACTAATCGACAAGCCTTTAATCCTTTGCCGAACTTTCCATTTATGGTGGAGACGATCTCTAACAACCACCAAAAAATTCAATAACTGCCTCCTTGGGATCGGGAACAACCCTGGTCAACTCTTCCTTTTGGGACGTGGAGGTCTTCTTACGGTGCCACCTGGATCTGCCAACCGGTTGCATGGAAAGACTTGCAAGCAGGTTCGATGAATGAGGCACATGATGGGAAGCATTGCGTGAATGAAGGCCAGGCGAGAATGATTTGGCATGCTCGGCGTGGAAGTGGGAAGGGAAGTGGCCGAGTGGATGAAGGTGACATGCACACTGCATCATCACAGGCTAGTGATGAGGTGACACAGAGCGAGGGGAAATGGCAGCTGCGGAGGTGACAGGAGCGAGACACATGACAGGAGGCAAGAAGGTGATAGACGAAAGGAGAAAAGGCGATGGGATATGATAGGTCGAGGGAGGACACGTCGCTTATGACGAGACGATGTTGAAGGGAGAGGGACAGATGTCGGAAGACGAGAGGGAGTGAAAGGGGAGAGGGCCATGCCACAAGGATTAGTGGAGAATTAGATGGCAAGGGAAGAGGGAGGCGGTTAGCGGCAAGTAGAGGTGGGAAGTGGTTTTCCAGATAAGGGGGCCGATGACACAGGAGGCGACATGATAGGAGGGGGCCCCATGACAAGACCACCCCATCCCGGACCCCCCCCCCCATTAAAGGAAAAAGGGCAAAGGGTGTCCGGAATCGAATGTGCGCCGCAGATCTGAGCACCCCAATCCTGACCGTTGAGAGATGCGCACCCAATTTCGGACCCCCCCATTAAAGGTAGAACAGCAAGGGGGGTCTGAAATGGAACTTCGGCTGCAAATTTGGGCGCATAGATATCGATCGTGTAGATTTGCGTGTTCATTAAAATAATGTGCCCGCCCTTTAAAACTTTGGGATAAATGGGTTTTTTGACTAACTCTTGACCTTACTTTTGCCAAAGGGAACATTTCTTTTAGGAAAATAACCCATACATGATTATGTGCTAACAGAGCGGACTTGTGTATTTCGAAATGGAAGCATGTTAGGAAGCATTCCTTGCATGGGATATGATATTCCTAGAATTTGACCTGTGTATCCTTAAACAATTAAATGACCAATATGACCATATCAGTGCGTTAAATTCAAATAGATCCATCCAAATAACATATATGACAAAGAAAGAATAAGCATCCCATCAATTCTATTGTTTCAGACAAGTGCCAGTAGACCAACCCAAAATTTTCCATAATCAAGAATCAAATTAATCATTTTGATGGAATAAACTTTTTTCACATAGGCCATCCAGTTCCTAAATCTGAAAGGTTGATAAAAAAAAGTATCTAAAATAGAACACACTCAGATAATGTTATTTGTCAAGATCATAGAGAAGTAGGCATGTTTAGGACAGAAATGAACATAAAAAACAGTTACAAGGGTTAAACAAAAAGAATTAAACCCAAATTGTGGTTCATGCTAAACAATACTTGGCATCAACTATTGTCA
>ML797332.1:106115-132062 GCA_009831015.1 Picea engelmannii | reverse complement strand
TTTGTAACATTGTTCCTGCTGTCCCAAAGGATGATGATGTTACATAATTGGAGTTTTGTAAGGAGTGTGAGGAAGATGATAACATACTCGCTGGTGGTTTTAATGGTCTCAAAGCAATGTCAACATAACAAGTTTATATTGTTATTAAAGAGCAATTCCATGCTCCAGTGGTTGAAGCTTATGAAAGGGGGATTCTGGATCAGATTTATGGTAAAGTGTTTGATGATGGACCAGACCTTATGACAGGGTTACAGTCTGCAGATTTAACTTTATTCGATGATGAAATTATTATTTTCCAAGAAGCTCAACAAATCCTGAACGTGGATTGCAGTCCTGAGGTAAAGAAAAGAGAGGATTCTATTGTTGACCTAGGTCGAGCAATATCACATTTCTATACTTTTACATCTGGTCGTGAAAGTGAAACACATGAAGATGACAGGGGATGTGATCATGAAGTGAAACCTGATTTTTAGCCATCACCATATAATTTTGAAGACTTTGTTCTGTTCAACTCAAGAAGAGGCCCCTTCTTCATTTCTTTTGATGAAGACCCTCATTGTGATAAGAATGGTAAAAATGAAGAAGGCAATGCTAATATTATAGATCAAGAATAAAAATACCCCAACAACCCTGATATACACCCAGATCTAGGCTCATTCTTTGGCAGGCACAATCACAATTTTGATGCCATAAAAAGCAATTTTGAAGAGCCTAGCGAATATGATAGAACAAGCCAAGAATTACTATGTGGGTATGAACCTTTTGCTGATGAAACCCAATGTTTGTCACTGCGATAACAAAAGTATAAAGGTAATTTTGGAGATCCTCCAGTAGAGGATGAATATGATGACAATACCAGTAGTGTGAAGGCCTGCAAAATAGCAGAGGGGCAAGCCGATGATGAAGCATGTGTTGCAAAATTTATAGAAGGATCAAATGGAGTTGAGACATATGTTAAATGGATATTTTTTGATGAATTCCCTCCATCAAAAAAGTAATCTAATAGTGTCCCTGGCATCCTTGAGAGTGAACATAATGGAAATGTCGATAATTTGGGTTGTCATTTAGAGATGGATCATGACCGACCTGGTTGGATGGTTTTGATAATATCTTTGTTGAAGATCCCTCCAATAAAAGTGACATATATGGCTTTGAGGAGATAAAAAATGAATTTTTTGGGGGGGTTATTGATAGATGCCTTGAGGGTACCAGCATCCTCAGCTCTGATGAAGAGGTTGTTCTAATTGCAAATTCTGAACTTTTTTTTGCCGCCAACACTGATGCAGATAAGGAGCTTTTTGATACACGACACAACCATACCAGAAGAGATATCAAATGGGCTGCTACTAATGAAAAATAAGGACATAACTCGTTTTCTCACAATCCTGGTTGTTCAATTTCAAATACCCAAATTAATGACAATAACGGAAAGGTTTGGGAATCATTGGGAAAGCGAGAGGAAACTTCATGGTCCAGCTATAATGACAACATCCCCATCCAAAGAGGCATGAAGAACACATATGCCGGTCATCACCAGGATGAATTTCAAATGCCCAGGTTTGTTTTAGACTCAACAGTGATGGGTAAGACAACCTACCAACACTCGAACTTCTATATTTCTCTGTTTTCTATGGAAATCAAGCACAGGGGTAAGAAAGATTGCATTGATGGAGTTTTGAAGGTTTGGTGGTTCTAGGATTCTCGTGCACTTCTGTGAGGAGTACACGGCCCCAAGTAGGAGCCAGATGTTACCACCAATTTTGTATGAGACAAAATGAGCATTATTTGCAAGAAAATCATGAGAGGCACGCCCCTGGACTTTTGTTGCAAAGGGAAATGAATACTAGAAGAAAAAGTGGGTCCTTTCCACAAGTAGAAATTTGTCAAGACTCAGAGGGTTGGGTCAGTAGTTTTTGAAGGTGCAAGGCTATCCCTGAGAATCAAAATTAAAAGGGCGAAATAGGGTACATTTTGTAGGCAACAACTCTGCAACAGCCATTGAAATGGCATTGAGGAATTGATCTAAAGGGTTTCTTTAGAAAAAGAACCTACAGGTTAAATTCATTCTTCATCATCAAGTAAAATATCAGAAATGTGCCCCAAAACCTTGTGCCCTTGTCTTGAGTTGTTTATGACTAGTAAAATGTCCAAATTTTAAGAGTTGAAGATGAGAAGGGATTATTTTTTGATGGATTTGCCATGAAAACACACAGCAGACCTAAAAAACACTTGTTTGGATTATAAAATGAGCTTGTATGTCAGGTCTGGTGATTCTCTTGACATATCCCCATAATATGGAGAAGCCATGGAGGGTGATGCATTTGTTTATAATATGTATGACTAAGATTTTTTCACTATATGCGTCAAGACTATTACATGTGTTATTGATGAAGATAAACTAACTGTTGAAGGTCTTCTTCACACCAGTGGTTACCAAATTAAGGAGTCAAATAGCAGCAAAACATGTGGTGTAATATTTGTTATTGGATAAATCCGTAAGTGCGGACACAAACCGATCTCCCCAGATCCACATGCATCTAGAACAAAGCAAGACAGAATAAGACTTTTTCCCTAGATTCTAACCATTGAATTAAATAGGAGGCAAGAACAAAGTACATACCTTATTATCGCTTCCTTTGGTATTTTTTTCTCCCGCTTCACTCCAATGCTCTCGTGCAGTCAAGACCAAGACAACACAAACCAAGTGGAGTAAAGAAAGCACAATCTATTCAACAGTCAATCTATGTATATGATCAAGGAGTTATACAATAAAGTGGAATTAGCTTTATGGGAAAGGGACATATTACTGTATCATATTAATGGAAAGTAAAGATAACAACCTAAGCCTTGATGTTGCAAACTTCCTTTCAATGGCCCTTGGCTTCGACACACAGACTTGCTCACTTGCATGAAGAAGATCAACTCCTTTGGATGAACTTGCTGGAGTCTCCAACCTACTGTAGCATTAGTCCTTCACACAATCTTTCACTAATTCTCCAATGAATCTTGCTTCTAACTTTGCTTGCTTAACCTTTTCCATGAGAATTCACTCAATATATAGGAGAGAATGAATTAGTTACTTGGATAGGAATGATCCCAAAATATCAGGGAATCCAGTACTAGGATAACCATTCGAATGCCATCTCATCCTTCTAGAATATTCCCTTCTAGAAGATTCGAGAATTCATCTTTTTCCCTTCTTTAGAAAGAGTTCGCAGCCTAGCAGTTCAACATAGTGTGAACTTCTCACACCCTGGCTTAAGGCAGCCTGCGAGAATCATGCATTCTCGTAGGCAAATATACTAGCAGCCTGCGAACAGTCCTCAAAAATGTGATTTCTGGAAAGAGATGAAGGTAACTTTTCTCAGGAGAAAGTTCTAATGAAGAGCCTGAGTACACCATCATCAATACATCATCATGATGACCAAAATTATGGGTAACAGAATGCCCCCCAAAGTATGAGGTTGGAACCAGTGACAACCGATAGACTTTGTAAGCTGCATGTGTGTGTCGGGAACCAGGAGCACATCTAATTGGAAACCTGCGAACAACCAAGCATCTGCAGAATATCATATATACCAATTCTGAGGTAGGAATTCCCATACTAAGATCACAGACTGATGACATTACAAACATGGGTCATGGCCACCAATCATACACTGTGGATCCATGCCGTCAAAAGCATAGCCACCGGAATACACTGTGGATCTATGCGAGAAATTTCAAATCAAGACGACATAGCCACGAAACATACACAATGGATCTATGTGTCGCAAATTATACATACTCCATCGCAACCTGGACCACAAAGATGATATCTAGGGTCTTCAATCTCGTTTCCCAAAGTACGAATCTAACCATGTGATTACATGTGTTGAAGTTGAACATGGTAGAAACCACCTGATTACCGGTCAATGATGAAACCATTAACAAGTGCGAGGGAAATCACCATTGATGTCAATGACTCCCAAGGTACCATAGTATAATCCATCGAGTGTGAATAAATGAGTTGATGTCGAACATCCGATGGAATATTTTGATTAGGGGTCAATGATGTAAACCCACTGTCGAAAGCAAGGAAACCTGCCATTGAGGCATGCAAGTTCCAAGGTACCAAATAATTTCTAAGTCTTGATTCCAGATAATGAGCTGAAGTCGACGGAACAAAACTCATCACAGGAGGGCCTTGATGTATCCCCCATCAATGACACGAAATGAGTAACAGAGTTTGAAGGTGAAATAGAGCATTTTGTAAATTGGACCGGACACAGGGAAGGCCGACACGAAAAGAATGAACAACTGTAGATGGCCGACTCAATATAGGTTTCAGATGGACTTCTCTTGAACATATGAACGACACGACCAATGATTTGGCAACATTGACTCAAATATGACACAGGGAATGACCTTGTAGCAAATCGTATGAGAGACAAATGGATTTCTCAAACCGGCTTCAAATGATGAATAGGGGGTGTCATGTTCAAGAGCGACACTTACTACCAATTAATATGAAAATGAAAACATATCCCTTTCCCAAATTTTCCCCCACCATTTCTGGCGAGTACCTCTTTATTTTTACGCAAGCTTGAGGAGAATAACATATGCTTGTTGATATAATCTCATCCTTTGGATGAGTCCCTCGGAGTATATTTAACGAACCCTAAGAAGGAGTGGTTCGGTCTCATCACGGGTCTGTCAATGTTTGTTTAACGAGTCTAGAGATAGAAAACTCGAAGGTTTTTCAAGATTATAGAGTTTGGAAAAACACTTAAAAGAGAACTCTCTCAGTTCCTTTTTCGTAAAATAGTCTGGATGAGACCGAAAAAGAGATAAATTATCGCTCACCAGACGCTTACTTCAAATACTTTATCGAGCGTGAAAATAGCAAGGTCGCTCGGCAATCTTTTCATGTTTAGAGAGTCTGAAAAGAGCTTAAAGAGGACTCTAGGGGGGTTCCTTTTTCGTATAACCTTGTTGAGCCCAAAAAAGTGATAAAAGTATGCTCAATCACGTTCTCAAGTATTTACAAGTGCAAGAACGGACAAAAACGACGCTCGAGGTTTTATGTAAAAACCATAAAAAACAATCAAAAACACGATGTAAAAAGAAAAACTATGTCCATATCCCGATATTTGATCATCCAAGTCATCACACCTGCAAGAGTTTACACTCAACATAACATTAGGGATTAGGGTTTAATTGACAAATAATCATAAAAAACCAAAATGATATAGTAAAAGTCAATAAAAGGAGTAAATACTCTTTTTTACCACACCATTTTACATTTCCACTATTGAGCTCAAAAAACCCCTCTTTTACCCTCCAAGTTTGGCGTTAATTTGTGGGAGCTACAAGAGACCATTCAGTGAGCCGTCTATGACATTAAGGTAAGCTCTCCGTCCTTGACATTTTCATGGTTTAAATTTTTAATTTCATTGGTTAAATGTTTAGTTTTGAGTTGAGTTTTCAAGCCCTACAAGCGTGCTGCGATTCTCACAAGTGGGCCATACGGGGCCTGCGAGAATGAGGCATTCTCGCAGGTGAGCCTTAAGCCACCTGCGAGGTTCTCACACTGTGCCCATGGGGCACCTGCAATAATTGCAAAGCCCAATTTTTTTTTAAATTTTTAGCCAATGAAAAATATCCAAAGCATGAAAAAAGTTATTAATCCTCTTATTGTGTTCCTTGTGCAGATAATTGGCCATAAATATGGTGTTAGAGTGGCGTGAATGGGAACATGAAGAGGATAATGCAATGGCTGAAAATCATCCACCTACCATAGCTTCTTTGAGAGATTGTGGGCTCTTAAAGCACTTTCGTATCCTGGGCATGAGGGCCCAAGTCAGACTACTAGAATACCTGGTGCGTATGTGGGACCCTGATCAACAGGTGTTTCATGTGGGGGCTCACACACTGTCCATAGACATTGAGGACATTTACTTTTTGACCGGATTGTTCCGATGCGGGTACTATGTAAGCCTGACCGGTAGTAGAGGTGGTGGGCTAAAGATGAGTGAGTACTGCAGTTTATATTGCGTTCTCGAAGCTGAGAGAAAGAAAGGAAAAGTGGCTATCTGGGGGGTGCAAGACTTGACCCTCCGTACTATCCTTTTTACTATAGCTCGGATGGCTGGGAGTTCTTCTCCTCATATGGAATTACAGAGTTACTTCCAGTACGCCATCGAGTGTACTGAGCCTCGAGTATTCAACTGGGCAGATGCTGTGCTATGCAGTATCAAAAAGTAATTGACCAAATGTAGGAAAGGTGACCTGAAGCAATTCGGGTATGGATATTTGTTGGTGTCCTTCTTCCTTGAGAGGGTCCCTGTATTTAGACTATAGGTTGAGTGGAACATACCGGGTCCTAGGGATCCAAGGATGTTGAGATGGTGTCAGCTCATGGCCCGACATGTAGCAGGACCGATCGTCAAGTACGATGATATTTTCTTTGACTGGCTTCAAACCTAGATGTTGATGGTTGATGACTACGCTTATGACGGGTTGGATTTCCGAGGAGATACGGATTTATCACTGCCAGAGGATACTCAGTGGGGTGACCTTGGTAAGAAGTACACGCATTTTCTCTTTTTAAATGTTTTTTGAATTTTTATCATATTCAAATGTTTTTGTTTTATATATTCATCCAAAGACTAATACAAAATCATTTGTTAATAACATAGATGTTGGACCGTACAGACCTCCCGGCACTTCTCCCATCCAGTGGTGAGGAGAGGTAGCGGCAGCACCACAGTATGCTGAGGATTATCAAGTGGTGGAACAAAATCTAGAGGGACTGACTGCAGACATTCCAGATATGACTCTGGAAGAGGTTCCACGACGCGATCAACGTCATACTGTAGGGGTATCAGCAGCTATGAGTCAACTGCTCCGTAGGGTTTCTAGGGCAGTCGTGTGTTACCATGAACATCATCCATGATGTCACTTTGTAGAAGCTATAAGCTTCAATTTTTGATATTTTGGTCTTCGGACAAATTTTTTGTAAAAAACTCTTTTTATCATTATATATACAGACGGCTTCTACCGGTTTACTTTATATTGTGTGAATTTTGATGTGTTTGATTTATAAATGATTCAAATGTCTATCCAATACATAATTAGCTAATGCATCTGTTAATGTATTAAGACATCTAGGAATATGTTGATATTCAATGTGATCAAAATAACGCTCCAAGAGGTGAATTCGCAAATAAACCCGTAATAAAGTAGGACTTCGAATGGTATAAACATTACTTAAATGTAGTACAACCAGCTGTGAGTCAATTCGCACAACCAAATGACGAATTCCAAGCGAGATAACATCAACCAATAATTCAATAACGGCGCTATACTCTGTAATGTTGTTGAATGCACGGCCGAGGCACACACCTCGTAAAGATACAAGTTCGTTTGTTCGGGTATAGATTGCCCACGCAGCAGAAGCAAGGTTCTGAGTACTACGACTATCTCCATCAGTGAAGCCAACATAGGGTAGCGAAGACTCCGACATCTGGAAATCAAACACAATGTCACATAAGGGCAGAGACCAGATAACGACAAAAGAAAACTATAGTAACACACAAAACGTATGATACAATAAAATACAAGTACATGTGCACAGATAATTTATGCATAGTACTTCTTCAAGTACAACCCATTCCTGGGTTCACTCAAAGGGATACCATCGTAATATACCAGCTCATATGCTCCTTTTTCCAAAACTCGGCGAACAATATAAGGACCTCGCCACATGGGTTCGAATTTCCCAGCTCCTAACATATCTCGATCCTGTTCATAGAGAAGAACAAGATCACCTTCGGAGAAAACGTGAGGCTTGACATGCTTGTCATATTGTGCTTTAACACGTTTTTTCTGGGCTTCTATTACTAGAGTGGCGTCACGTCGAGTTTCGTCTAATTGCATTAGATATAATAGACGTTCTTCTTCAGTAGAAGTGTTGGGTAAGAGTTCGACAGCTAGCTTCAGAGAGGGTATCTCGCATTCTATAGGAAGAATGGCTTCCACACCATAGACCAATCGAAAAGGCGTAAACCCAGTAGCGGACTTGACAGATGTCCGGTACGCCCACAATGCCGAAAACAACATTGTGTGCCAACTTGTTTTATGAATCCCTATCATTCGTCGAAGCATACTGATGAAAACTTTGTTGACTGCTTCAACCTGGCCATTAGCTTGTGGATAATAGGGCGTTGAGTTATCATGACGAAGACCCAACCTTTCTGTATGTTCAAACATCATAAAATTCCTAAAGTGGCTACCGTTATCAGTGACGATAGCTTGGGGAACACCAAAATGAGTTATCACATGGTTAAAAAGAAACAACGTTGTGGTCTTTCCAGTATTATCAAATGTCAGCATCGCCTCAGCCCATTTCGTAAAGTAATCAACGGCTACAATAATGTAACCATGCCCCCTGGCCGAGTGAGGGTGACATGTCAGGAAATCGATGCCCCATTTCGCAAAAGGACCAACTGAGACCACAGGGTGAAGAGGAGCAGGATGTGACTGGATTTTCTGATTATAGGTCTGGCAGGCATGGCATTTCTGAACGGTAGTAATGCAGTCGTGAAACAAAGAAGGCCAAAAATAACATGCACGTAAGATCTTCTGGGCAGTAGCATACCCAGACATATGACCACCACATGCTCTGGAATGGCAGTCATTCAGAGCTTTCTCAGCTTCGTCAAATGTTAGACAACGTCGAAAAACAAAGTCAATTCCCCGACGGTAAAGAGTATCCCCAAGGATAATGTATTGACGAGCTTGATAGCGTATGCGACGTCGTTCAGTACTAGACAAGGCAGGCCGGAAAGTCTGGGTCTGGAGATATATAATGATATCCCCATACCAAAGATCGTCAGTGCTAATAAGGAAAAGAGATTCATCAGGTAATGAATCTACTGCTACATTTTCTGTTGCAGAGTGAGGAAAATTGCATATCAACTCAGCGAAAACTAAGGATTTCTTGGACTTGGCGCGGTCGAATTCAAAGTCAAACTCCTGGAGTATGACAATCCATTTGGAGTACTTTCCCCCAAGCAATTGACGTGTCAAAATATGTTGCATAGGGTTGCAATGAGAAATCACCGTAGTCTTACGTGAGAGGATATAATGCCGGAAGCATTGGACGGATTGCACGGCAGCCAAGGCCAGTTTTTCGACATGTTGATACTTGATTTCAGTTGGTGTGAGACTTTGACTCAAGTAGTAAACAACATGTTCGTCGTGCGCATCATCCTCCTGGACGAGAACCATGCCAATAGTGTACTCCGAGGCAACAAGATAAAGGAAATAATCATGACTGTAATCGGGAGGAAAGAGAAGCGGAGCTCGCGTGAGGGATAACTTTAAAGCTTCAAAAGCATTGTTGGCAATGGTATCCTAGACGAACTCCGAATCTTTCTTTAGTAGCCATGTAAAACCACGCGTGATCTCGGCATAATTAGGGATAAAACGACAAAGAAAGTTTGCTTTCCCCTGCAAACTTTGCAACTGGCGCAGTGTAGAAGGAGGAGGGAGATTAAGAATCGCCTCAACCTTAATAGGATCCACCCAGATCCCTTGACGCGAAACGATAAAACCTAGAAGACGCCCGGATTCTACGCAAAAAATGCATTTATGAGGATTTAAACATATACGATAGAACCGACAGTGAACGAAAATGGCTCGGAGGTGGGTAGGGTGATCGACTCTGCGCATAGAATGAGCGGGTAAATCGTCCAAATAGGGTTGAACAATATGCTTTATATCATGAAAAGCATAAGACATAGTGCGTTGAAAAGTTGCGCCCGCATTCTTAAGTCCAAAAGGAAGTTTCCTATAGGCAAAAGTACCCCAAGGACAAATAAAGGAAGTTTTATGTTGGTCCTCGGGAGCAATGTTAATTTGATTATATCTGGAGAAACCATCCATGAGAGAGAAGATTTCACTTCCAGTGCAATCATCGACAATCTGATCGACAAAAGGGGTAGGAAAGTTGTCTTTGGGACAAGCTTTGTTAATATCCCTATAATCAACACATACACGAATATTGCTGCCTTTCTTGTCAATTAGGACAGGATTGGAAACCCATTCTGTAAGAGCCACCGGATAAATAAAGCCGGCTTTCAGAAGTTTCTCGACTTCGAGCTTGATAACAGCCTCTTTACATGGGTGAACTGGATGAAGGCATTGCCGTACAGGTTTAGCGCCAGGGTATGTCTTTATCTCATGTACAATAATGGCAGGGTTGATACCTGGCATCTCTTCGTAGCTCCAGGCGAAGATGTCACGAAATTCTTTGAAAAGAGACATATAGGTGACAATTTCGTCGGAAGAACACGAAGCTCCAATATGGACATTTTCAACAATCCCAGGTTTGATGGATATGTCAATGGGAATCGTGGGCAAGATATTACTTAAATTCCCTTCAGCAAACACATCGTGTGAAGTCGTGGGAACCGTCGAAATGACAACAACGGTCGACGGAGTCGAAATCCATTGGTAGTTCTCAAGAGTATGTTGCTCTAGAAAAAGAATGGAATGATGATGCCCATCATCCCAAGGGGTGTCTTCCATGATGGACATGATCATCTCTTCAGTGGGAAAAATAACACGAAAAGGATTGGGAGACAACTCATCAAGAGAAGAGGTAGAAGGTGTGGCCAATTGAATGGCCTGATAGGCGGATTCAACCGGACTTAACGGCATTGTGTCGCCGAAACGAAGATGATCTCCAGGGTCAGGGACAATCCAAGGGTTGTGAGACATAGGAAGTTCGTGAGGAACGATGGAGATCATGCTGATAGAAGCAACTGACGGGCGTGGAACATCGGGTGGTGGAATGGGGAAAGTACCCATTAACGAGGAGTCCTTTAAAAGGCCTACATCGACGTTCTCATAACCTGGTGGGGTTTTAGAAATAAACGGCACGTTTCCAGTACGGGTATCATAATTGAAGAAAGCAAGTTGGTCAACGGTAACAACCTTTCCTTGATGAGGGAAACATACTACACAGAAAAGTGTCGACACAATGACGCACATGGAATCGATCCAGCTACGGCCAAGTAAAAGATTATAATCAAGGGGATCGTCAAAGACTTCCACTTCGACTTGGACTGTCTTACCTTCTAGTGTGATAGGAAACGAAGGAAGAACACCGTAAGGCTTAAAACCAGAGCCATTGAAGGCTTTAAGAGTGTTTTTGGATTCATTCAAAGGAGGAGAGACAATGGCTTTCCAACAAGCAAGAGACATAACACTAGTCAAGGCACCCTCGTCGATAACAGTGCGACAAATGTTTTTGTCAGAGACAACCACTTGTATTTGAAACGCGAGTTGAGGGGGTAACCTTGGAATGTCATCTTCCAAGTCAAAGACTATCAAATTCGTACCTGTCGGGTCAATTCCACCTATAGATTTCAATAGTGCCTTTCGTTGTGCAGGACAAGACTGAAGGACTTCAAGGGATAACATCGTTGAAGGTGCCTGGGCCAGATCTTCAACAATACTGTAGTTCTGGTCTGCACGAGCATGAGGATTGAAATCCGATTTCCTAACGACACCTTTTGGGGGTGGTCGTAGAACTGTATCAAGGCTCGGTCGTTCGAGATGAAGAGGACCATTAGTAGGTGGAGTCGCGGGAGAGGGTTGGACCAACGAAGGAGGTAAATCGTCAACCTTCTCCTTAGATGAAGAATAATCTTTGGCTCAAGTCGTGAGTGCAACGTTGTTCTGCTTAGAATCACTAGTACACATCAAAACATAGGATGTGGTAGAAGAAGAGGGTTGGTTGTTTATGACCAACTGAGCCTGTTGTTGAGACGGGAAGGGTTGGGACAAGACAGCCGGTGTAGAAGGTTTTGGAGCTCCTTGAAGGAACTTTGTGACCTCGGCACATCATGGACAATCCTTCGTGTAGTGATTGTCACCACAGATAAGGCAAGGGTATCGTGGTTTGTGCTTATCTCGATCTTCAACAGGAGTGGTTTTAGTTTGCTCTGCTTGATTATTATTTTTTCCCTCCTTATTCTTACCCCTCCCCTTTTTAGAATTGTTTATTATCGACTGGGGTAGATTGGATAACATTTACCTCAGAAGTCTTGCCAGTGGGAGTGGCAGGAGACGAAGCATTTTGAACATTAGAAGAAGCAGATTTAGGGGTTGTGCTTGAAACAGAATGGGATTGGGTTTGAGAAGTACCTATCACACCATCAGCCGCATGCGAGGCAGCTGGAGTAGTTGAAGTGCTGGAAGCACCAGGACGAGGTAATTCAGGTAACAAATCATAAAGTGTTCCCGTTTGTGAATAAACGAGATCAAGATACTGAGCACAACTTATAGCCTACTCTTCTATGACAATGCCACCCATGGCAATGTCCTTACTGATTTCGTTCACAAATGATTTTGTAAACCATTCGGCCAGTAACTGATCGGGGAGATCAAGTTTAATGAGACGTCGTCTCCTTCGCCACTCATGAATATGATCCGATATATGAGTGCCTTTACTCTGCTTGAAGGAATTCAAAATCTCAGTCCCGGTATCATAACGGATCGGTAACTGGTAATGCGTAAGGAAAGCCATAGCTAGGGTGTTGAAATCAGAGAAGAAACCTTGTAGCAATTCAATATACCACTTCGCAGCAAAACTGGTAAGGGTTCGTTGAAAAAGATGTAAACGAATAGAGTCATCCATCAAAGAGTTGGATGAACACCATAGGTGAAAAGTCATAACGTGATTGTTTGGGTCCTCTCCCACTTTTCCGTCGAATTTAGGAATGTACTATGGAAGCTTGGTTGGAATAATAGGCCACTGGGGAGAGTGACGAATAGGATCATTTAAAATCCTAGACAAATCCGACAAATCCAAAGTAGCAAGAAAAGGTAATTGTCGATTCACCTGCGGGTACTGGTGGCTTTAGGGTGGAAGCCCTGTCGGCAAACCAGTAGGACCGTAAGCAGTCTGTCCATAATGGGAAGACCCAGGAAGATTCGGTGGTGGTTGAAGAGGATAGTAGTTCCAGGGATTGTAACCTTGAGTTTGAGCAGGGACCTGAGGTTGAGCATTCTAACCTTGACCCCAAATAGGATTAGGTATACCTGGATATGGTTGGCCTATAGTAGGGACAGGCAACTGCTGCCCCCCAGTCATTTGAGGAGAATTTTGTATCATTTGATTCCAATACTGGGCCAAAGAGGGAGGTATATTTTGTCCAAAAGGTGGGGTTGGTCCCCCTATCGTAGGTGGTGTTCCAACCGGAAGTTGTGTTCCAATCAAAGGTTGTGTAGTAATTGGAATATGTCTGGTAAGAGGAGGTTGAATCATACCACCTTGTCCACCAATGAGAATCTGTAAGTTTGGTGTAATGGATGGGATAGTGCCACTTGGATTAGGATTGCCAGGGGAAGATAATAAAGGTCTTCCAGCAGGAAATTGAGGGAGTTTCGGAATAAAACTGGGAATAGGGTGCCCAGGAAAAGAAGGACCACCTGGAGAACTGGATGGGGTTTGTGGAGGTGTTGGAATAGAAGCATTCAACAAAGCATTCAACGCATGGTATCCGGGTGGTAGTGTCGGAGTGACATTGGGCGTTCGTTGAGTGTTTATAGGAGAAATATTAGCCTCAGTAACTCCGGTTGGAACACTCGTAGCAGCTGCAAGATGGGCCATTTACGCAGGGAGAGTAAAGTGATAAGTGGTATTCACCGGTACAGTCTCTGTCTTAGAAAACACCGAAGGGTTGATTTCGGAGACCACAGGCGAACCAGGACTAAAAAGGGTCCGTCAGAAATCACCTGCAGACCAAAAAGGATCTTGACCTTCTACACCGGGAAAAGGCCCAACGGGTGATCCGGAAGATGTAACAACTAGTTCTCCAGAAGAATTGAGTCGCATAAATGGTCGCTCAGAACCACGATGAAGTTGAAAGTCCTCTCAATTGTTGGTAATTCGAAAATGTTCTAGAGAGTCAGTGCGTTCCACTGGTGGCGTGGTGACTACAGGGACTTCACTTTGCCGAGGAGAGCCCTCAGGTGTATCGGTAGGCAAGGGTTAAGAACCATCCAGATGTTCTGGAGATAAACCTTGCATTCTATGAGAACGACGTGGAGGAGCTATTGTAAACGAGTGACAAACTCCATGAAGAAACTCCTATGGTCAACTTCGAGAAATAAACAACATGCGCTAGTAAACAAAATCTAAGAAGCAATCACCAGGCAAACAAGACCTTCTAATTTCGAAGCCACTAGTTGGTGATGAAATCCAACGTCGCAACAACGAGACGAGAAGGGGTGGGGCTAGGGTCGAAAAGTTACGTTGATGACCTGCTTAACAGACTTACACCCTAGTGCAAGCTCCCACACATAATTGTGGGTATACCCTCCAAGGAGCCCGAGTGAGTTTGATCAACGTCAATTCCAGGTATCGTGAATACTTTCCCCTCCACAGTCACCTCGGGTAAGAACCTAGAGAGATAGGCCACTAAGGTCACCACCAACAACAATAAAGCCTGGGGGGACAGTCGACAGTCCGATCTACACACAAGGGCAGGGTATCTAGCCCGAAATCAACTCAAAAGGCTTCCACTCATCATTGTGGGTATACCTCTGAGTGATCCCCGTAATACATGCAATCTCTACACTGATACCAACAAAGCAGGGTGAGTAACTCTGCCAATACCAATGTGACCTAGTGTTTGACCCTTGTGTGAGAAGGGCTTCCCAGGACAAGATGTTGCAAATGGAATTTACCACTCCCTAACACAAGATGCTATTGTGTGTTTTGTGCTTTTGGAGAGTGTATCTCTCTTCCTACTCCAAAGTGCTAGCCTAGCTAAATGTTGGTGTAAAAGAGCCCTAGAAAAGAGTTACTAGATAAATTTTATGATTACGCAGTGTTTTTAAGAGTTGTTGTTTACTCAAAGGTAACGGAAATGAAACTTATGTTGTATGACTCTGACCCAACAATGCAAGGATGAGAATGAAATATATCACTGTTCATTCAATGAATCCTATGTATGGGAGAGAGAGAAAGTTTTCCAGATCAACCTTGAACTACAATGCAAAATTTCCTTTAAAATGTAAATGCAAACAATCACTTTATCAAATGACAATTCTCTATTGTGTCTTTACTTCAACAATCTCAATAATTTGATTTTCAATGTTTTCTAAAGACAAAAAACAATTTTTTGAAAGAAAAAACTTGTTGTTCACTTTTCAAAAAGGACTCACACTATGACAGCGAGAGTACAAAAAAATCAAAATCCAAATGAACAAGCAATATTAAACACCCAATCCACTCTTTCAATGAAAGCAAAAATAAAGAGCAAACCAATTTAGTCTTTTCAAATGCAAAATAAAATAATCTTTCAAACCAATAAACAAATGAGAAAACCAAGCACTAAACTTTCAACCAATCACTGGTTCTTAACTAATCAAACACACTCAGATTCTGAAAACAGAGAGAATGGTTTTGCCAAGAAAAGCCAAGAAATGAAAGTCAAGCCAAAAATGACAAGAAAAGCCTTGAAACCCTAAGACTGTTCATACATGCAAATGAAGACAAGAAATACATCAATCAATGGTCCAAGAAACTCATAAGAGGCAATCAAACTGATCTGGGCAGTTGAAAATACCAAAACTCAAATTCAAACTTTTGAAAAAAAATGTTCGCAGGCAGGCAATATTACACAGTGCAAGAATCACTAATTCTCGCAGGTGACCCTTGAGCAGGATGCGAGAACCTCGCACTAAAACCTATAGGCAAAGTGCGAACTCTACCTATTCTCGCAGGCTACAATGAAGTGCAGTGCGAGAATTCCTGAACATAATCAAAAATTTGAAAAATGAAGCAAAATTCAAAAAGGCTTCTGGACCCAGAAGGTCTATCAGGATATCCTGAAGACTCAGAGACTAATAGGACAGGAGAAAAGTGAAACCAGAGCAAATGGCCACAGAAAAACACCAAAAGCCACAAAGAAAATGGGATGGATCCCCAATGGAGTCACCAATTTTGTTATTGGATAAATCTGTAAGTGCGGACACAAACCAATCTCCCTAGATCCACCTGGATCTAGAAAAAATAAAGACAGAATAAGACTCTTTCCCTAGATTCTATCCATTGAATTAAATAGGAGGCAAGAACAAAGTACATACCTTATTATCGCTTCCTTTGGTCTTTGTTGCTCCCACTTCACTCCAATGCTCTCGTGCAGTCAAGACCAAGACAACACAAACCAAGTGGAGTAAAGAAAGCACAATCTATTCAACAGTCAATCTATGTATATGATCAAGGAGTTATACAATAAAGTGGAATTAGCTTTATGGGAAAGGGACATATTACTGTATCATATTAATGGAAAGTAAAGATTAAAACCTGAGCCTTGATGTTGCAAACTTCCTTTCAATGGCCCTTGGCTCCGACACACACACTTGCTCACTTGCATGAAGAAGATCAACTCCTTTGGATGAACTTGTTGGAGTCTCCAAGCTGTTGTAGCATCAGTCCTTCACACAATCTTTCACTTATTCTCCAATGAATCTTGCTTCTAACTTTGCTTGCTTAACCTTTTCCATGAGAATTCACTCAATATATAGGAGAGAATGAATTAGTTACTTGGATAGGAATGATCCCAAAATATCAGGGAATCCAGTACTAGGATAACCATTCGAATGCCATCTCATCCTTCTAGAATATTCCCTTCTAGAAGCTTTGAGAATTCATATTTTTCCCTTCTTTAGAAAGAGTTCGCAGCCTAGCAGTTCAACACAGTGCGAACTTCTCGCACCCTGGCTTAAGGGAGCCTGCAAGAATCATGCATTCTCGCAGGCAAATATACTAGCAGCCTGCGAACAGTCCTCAAAAATGTGATTTCTGGAAAGAGATGAAGGTAACTTTTCTCAGGAGAAAGTTCTAATGAAGAGCCTGAGTACACCATCATCAATACATCATCATGACGACCAAAATTATGGGTAACAATATTGGAGATAACATTAAAATGACTAGTCTTGAAAGTGCAGTCTTAAGATCTCAAACGAATCAATATTTTCTCTAGCTAGGGTTTGAAGTTTATCATGGTCATATTTCAATGTTAAAGAGGGGGAAGGGGTGACATAAATTTTCCTTGAACACATGCTAGGACAGTGACAAATTCTGGTAAACATCTATTAAATAGTGAATCCCCGGAGAGAAGCACATTAATTATAAGGTCACATCAGCAAAGGAAGGAAATATCAGCAAGTGATGGTGGGTTGATAGTGTATAATCAATTTCATATCAACAGATTAAAACAACAGCTCACTCAAGACAAGAAGATCTCACTCAAAGATGTTCTTGTTAGAAAGAATAGGTATGCTCATTTAACCATAGACAATATAGCAATATTGTCACCCAATCATAGGCTAAAGCCACCCCCAAGCACCTTAACCTTGACAGAGAATAATTTCGGAAGAAAAACCTAGGCCTAATAGCCAATCAAGGTAGCACATCACTCTCCATTGTTAACATACCAAGAAAAAATTCCAAACCATAACCAATAGAAAGTCCAAGCCTAAACCAAGACTACAGGCTACAGTAGCTGCAACTGCAGCTACTCTCCAGACTTGCGCACTTACTTGGTTTCTGCAGTGTGCACTCTTACATTTCTGCAATTGCGAGTTGTGTGTGTCAAATGAAATTTGGCATCCTGTATTTATACTGCTCCTCTTTATCTGTTTGGGATGACTTTTCATTCTGGAGGCTAAAAGCTCAATATTAAATATTTCCTTTAGCCAACTTGTCTTCTAGGGTTATGTCCAATGCTTTAGGGTTTTTTCTACTTTCAGGAATATTCTATTCTTGTCAGGGTTACATGTGGAGATTAATACCTCTCGTAGCTACCATAATATCAACACTCCCTCCTAGCTAGGGAGGTATTGAAGTCAATGGTCTTGAGCACAAACATACCATTCAACCAGTAGCATCATCGTAGCCATATAGGCTATCTCATGATTAGATCATGATCACCATGATCACTATCAATATCATCTGATAGCATCAACTGCATCATCTCTCAAAGCCATACTCCATCTAAGTAATCAGGCATGATGTTGAATAAGTCACTCACTCCACAGAGTGATACAAGAACCATTCTTCTAATCCGGACATATGTCCTAGAAGAATAACTATTCCAATAGATGTTGGAAACCACACCATGGGCTACAAGGACTATTCTTCTAATCCAGACACACGTCCTAGAAGAACAAATGTCCTGGACCATTTTTTGTCTGGAGAATGTCTTTCCATCAATACAATGACTATCCATCTGGTTGATAATCATTTTCAACACTATTGATAGTCTACATGCCAATCAAAACAATGTCATTCAATAGAACACAATTGTGTCTATCCATAGTAGTACACAACCACACCAAGTAGCACACGGCTACTTAATCAGTGACACGTAGTCACAACTAGTGGAACACATCCACCACAGTAGCATACATCTATTGTCCAGAGACATACAGTCTCCATAGCAATCATATCATCTAATATCAACCTGCATAGAAACAATATCATGATATAAACTGAGTCATCTAGGCCATTCTTCCACTCACATCTGTGAGATATGGAAGAGCATCTACCCTCGAAAAGTAAAACATCATCCATGGGATATCTGGACTATTCTTCTCAAGCACAAAAGAATAATTGTCCCTAATTTATGAGCCTGGACCATTCACCTAACTGGGCCATTCCTCTAGTACTAATCATAGTGAAACCTGGAGAGAATGATTCTACCCTAGGAATGCCTGTCCTTGATTTCCGAACCTAGACCATTCACCTAACTGGGCCATTCCTCCAGCACTAAAGATAGTGCAACCTGGAGAGAATGAATATGCCCTAGGGAATGACTGTCTAGACCATTTCCTAAGGAAATGATTGTCCTGCACCAACCTCCAAAACGGACCATTCTTTGAAACTGCTCACAACTGTGAACTTCGAAAGAATGACTGCCCGAAGAGGTGGACCATTCTACTTGACCACTACTGAGAGTGACTGCCAAGAAGAATGATTGTCCTAGACCATTCCCCCACACTGGCCACAAGGGTAATCATTGTCTATGGTACATCAACAATTTATCGAACCGTTTTCATTACAGAAATGATTGTCTGATTTGGACCATTTTCCGAACTGGAAAATGCATGTCCGTAAAAAATCTCAAACCACTTTCCGAACTAGAAAGGAACTACTCATCCTAGACCATTTTTCGAATTGAAAAATGATTGTCCATAAATCAATAACACATCAGTGCTCCCTCCCAACCTGGGAGTAATCTCTTCCTTTTTCCAATGAGGAAGTCGTCTCCACGAGCCCCATATTGTTTCTTAAGTATGCAAACTTTTCATCTTGGATAGAGGCTTTATTAAAATATTTGTTATATGCTCATCGACGGAGATATATTGAAGAACCACTTCTCACTTCTGGATTTTTATTACGGAGAATATAATGCTTGATCTCAATGTACTTTGGTCTGTCATGGAACACTGGTTTTCTCTTAAGGCTTTCACATAGCTTTGATCATTACAATATATCATGGTTGAAACCAATACTTTTGTTTCCTTCTAGCTCATGACATCGTGGAAAATCTAAAACTGAAACATATCCACGTAGCACTTCTTCTATCATCATGAGAGTTTGTCATGAATTAGCAATCCATCATCTCAGAATTCTGAGTAATCATTCTGATACACTATCTCTTTCATAGAAAGTTTTCACCAAGATTTTGTTGTGCATGAGAGGCTCTGCACCAAGTTGTTTGAATCCATTCAAGGTCTTCTTATATCTTCATACATGGGTCTCTTTCTGGTATACCTCAAAACCTTGAGATTTCTTTACATAAGCTTCTTCCTCAAATGCTCTATTGGGAGAACAATCTTTTACAACCAACTAATGTAAACTTCAATCCATGGATACTGCAAGAGATATAATAGCTCAGATAGAGGTGTATATGGTTTACGAGAACAAGTTGTTATCATGGTATTCTCCTCCTTCTGGAAGAACCTCTAGTTCTGAATCTCACAATGCTTCCATTCATAACCCTTTTTCACAATTTCTTACATATATTTTTTTTCATCATAACTTCCATTTCTTTTGCTTGATTGCTTCTAGTGGGTTCAAACCAAGCTGGTAGTCTTGTGATTCTCGGTATAATAATTGGTTGTTCTGGCATTTATTTCTCTCTTGGAATCTTCATGTTCTTCCTCATGTTTCTCTTTAGCTCTTGGGTCCATGGATTTTCTATAGATTCCATGCCCTGAAGATTCCAACTTCTTATTTTCATCATAGGATCATGGGTGTAGATGGAAAACCAGGGATACTTTAAGGCTTCTTTTTGAATAAGACTTCTTCTAAAGTCAAGTTGAACACGTGTTTCTTTTCATGGCTACTACTTTCAATGGGAACATGGATAGATACTTCATAATCCTCACTGGATCATATTATTTAGGATTATCTCGCTCCTAATCCTTTCTTCATGCATGAATGCATGCTCTTCTTTAGGAATTCTGTAATCATCTCCCTCCATCTAAGATAGTCCACGCTATTGTCTACATTTTTATTGCCTTTTGCAAGGTGACACAAGTCTTTTTCTAATTTCCTCTGTTTTGACTTCTTTTGGGTCTCTTCAGGTTTGATTTTGATTTTGGCTTATTTGGTAGTTGTTACTTATATAATAGCTTCCACGAGAATTGTTACCAAAGAGTTGTCAAAGTACTTCATCTTTTCATGTGTACTTCATCTTTTCATCTTTTCTGACTTCATAGAGTAAGTCATGACTGCTTTGACTTGGTCAACCTTTTGAATTTTACCAAAAACTCAAACTTCATGTCCTATCTTGTTGAGAGTACCAGGAGGTGCACTGGGTTAGGGCGCACTAGGCTATCTAGAAATTAGGTCAATCTCTTCACTTAAGGTGCCTAAACAAGAGGGTTAGGGTTTCGTTGCTGCAACAAAAACTTTGACTGTAACTACAACTGTAACTGAGCAAATCCTCCCAATCTATCTTCTAGTGGTTAGACTTTTCGAAGATAGTATGGGCCCATAGCCTGTTACAAAGTGTAATACCCAAAGGCCGAGCCCCTGCTGAATTGTAATTTTGTCTATAGATTGGTGATTCGAATGGTTATAAGCTAAGAGGCTTATGTGTTTATTAGGCTGGTGAGCCGGATGCCAAGGCCAATGAGCCTGACTTTGTATATGTAATTATGTAGATCATTAATAAAATACAAACATCGCTACATGCAGACCAACCATAAAGAAAGAGTGATGGGAGACTGAGCTTCCACAAGTGGGTAAGGGAAGGGGGGATGAAAGGTTGGGAAGAGGGGCTAAGCTTAGGGGTTTAAGTCCTTGAGAATAATAATTTATTATTATTCCAAGCTGTGTGAAATATATATTTTTATCCTAAGTTCCTGGAAAAGGGAATGCATGCGTGATGGAGTGCATGCAGCTTCATGGGAAACATGTGGTGGCCAAGGCACATGAAATTTAACCCAAGAATTGAGCCGTGATGGGGGTCTGTCCTGCCACTCTCCCATCCTCCACCCGAGTTTGTTGTCGGTCTTCCTCCTGAACCCGTTTTGCCTCTGTGTGGAACCTCTGCTTACCCTCATGCAACTTTGAGAACCAAAATCCATGGGTCGTCCTGTATCTTCTGTCGTACCCGACACACTTGATCAATCACCCAATGGGAGGGAAAATCGACCTGTGTCATTCCTTGAACCCAACATATCTTCTCTTGCAGAGCCAAGTTCGTACCTGGACTATTTGGGTCGTTGCCTTCTTTTTTCCTGAGTTGTTTTGAAAAGTTGTGGTTGTTGTCTCCCGTACCTTGTTGGAGTTGAGTTGAAGATTGACTTAAGAAGCAGGTTGTCGGGCCTGTGAGCAGCTCTCTTTAGGTGAGAGAGCTTGTTGGGAAGTGGTTTTCTCCTAGAGAGAGTCCAACACCAGCTACGGAGCTCTGAGAATTCCTGATCCAACATGTTGCCGAAACCCAGAGAGGGAGGTGAAGCAGCCAATGGATTGTGTGATAGTGAAGGTGTATACTCCCGGGTGGAACAGGCATGTGGGGAATGAGAGTCCGTGAGTAGTGGGTGTAAGAAGGCTCCTGGAGAGAATCCTTCTGGTTGCATTGTGCAGTTTTCCTGTAACCTCAGCCTAGTTTAGGATTCCCTTGCCTTGGGTGGAGCTTAGTCCCAGCTCGGGGGTGACCCACTACTGAGAGTGATGAGCAGTGTCATCTAAGGCTAGGAGGTTCATGGAAGGTCTGCACGTAGTTGGTGATTTACTCCAGCTAAAAGATAAGTATCATCTCTGTACTTAATTATGTATTTTATGCATGATTAGGTCACTTGAAATGTATCATGTATCCTGTTGCGTATAAGAATTATTGTTAATTCCATTGATTTTGTATAGTAGCAATAATTCTATTATTACTTTGTGTTAAGTGTTTAAAATTCATTTAAATGCATGTTATATAAGTGTATATTCTGAGTGGTAGCATTGCCCGGCCTGGTGGCGGATGGGGACATTACATAAAGAATAGGTGTGCTCGTTTAACCATAGACAATAGAGCAATATTTTCACCCAACCATAGGCCGAAGCCACCCCCGAGCACCTTAACCTTGACAATGAATAATTCTGGAAGCAAACCCTAGGCCTAATAGCTAATCAAGGTAGCACATCACTCTCCAGAGTTAGCATACCAAGAAAAAATTCCAAACCATAACCAATAGAAAGTCCAAGCATAAACCGAGAATACAGGTTACAGTAGTTGCAGCTACATCTACTCTCCAGACTTGCACACTTACTCAATTTTTGCAATGTGCACTCTTACATTTCTATAGTTGCAATTTGTGTGTGTCAAATGAGATCTGGTGTCTTGTATTTATACTGCTCCTCCTTAGCTGTCTGGGCTGAATTCTCATTCTAGAGGCTAAAAGCTCAATATTAAATATTTCCTTTAGCCGACTCGTCTTCTAGGGTTATGTCCAATGCTTTAGGGTTTCTTCTGCTTCCTGGAATATTCTATTCTTGTCAGGGTTACACATGGAGGTTAATACCTCCCACACCTATGATAATATCAACAATCCTCGCTAGGGTTAGAAACCTAAGGCCCAAACGTGCTTGCACCTTAAGGTTTTAACCTTAGACATCTAATCCTTGATCTAAGTTAAGCCTCAAGAAGGGAGACGATATCTAGGGCCCAATATGCTTTTACCCTAGATCCATTTTCCTTAAAGTCTAACCTAAAGGCCCACCTCGAAGTCTTACCTAAGGCTCGAACATGCTCGCATCTCAAGGAGTAGACTCTACATCTTTTGCTTCATCTAGTTCAACCTCCAAGTGTTGCCCGCTAGACCACATGTGCCCAATGAAAAGACACTGACCTTCAGACTTCCAATTACTTCTCTCAAAACACTTTAAATCTACCCAAACTCATTTTTCCTAGACTTCACTCTCCATTGTAAGCATCCTTGCCCTAATTCCTAGCAATCTCAATCCAGGGATCCCCCCTTAAGCCAAAAGAGGGTTGGCCAGAAGTGAAAGAGGGATTGGTGAGGTGACAGTGGCCTTCCCTCTGAGTTATGCAGGATTGCACTTGAGATTTTGGACTTTAGCTTAACAAGTGTGGATCTATGCAATCATAGGAATTACACCTATTCTTTCCTGAAAAAGAGAACCCAAGTGGATCCCAAAGAACTCTAGTGCAGAGGAATACACCCATGCTTTGCATTTGCTTTGGCTAGCTGGGACTCTCAGTTTTATGGCGAGAAAGAGAAATCCGAGGTCAAATGATTGATTGATTGATTGGAGAGAGAATAGATTCAATCAGAACCCAGCTAGTGGATCCTTTCCTGCACATTGGTTTATGAAGGTTGGTCGCTATTATTGTTTCATTGTTTGACAAAATATTATCTTCTTCTTCATGAAGCCTGTTGATGAAGGCAAGGTACAGGGAGAGCTTGTCGACGAAGGAGAATGATTAAAGTTTTGTTTTTCTAATGCCCATAGGCCCATGAAGGATTTGGGGTTCTTTCAAGAAGTTATTGTAAAAACCCAATGTTTTTCAAGGCATTAAGGTCTATGCAATGTCCATTCTTCTGTGCAGACAAGGTCCTAAGGTCTCTACAGGATCCATTTCTCTCATACTCACATGTAGATAGGATTCTCAAGTTTGTTTTGAATTTGTTTTTTGAATGCCTGTATGCTCATTTGGCTATAAGGTTATTTAGGTCAACCTAAAATTCAAGTAGTAGAAATATGATGAGGAAAAAGAAAGATAAACAACAACCATATATTACATTGCCTCAATCATGACCACATCATCCAAAGCTAATCAGTGACCATGAGACCACCCATCCTTTTAGGGTTCAGATGATATGTTTCGTTGCTTTGATGCTATACGACATATGTATGTTATAATAGTCAAGATTAACATGTTTAATGTTGAATGTGATTATTAATATAATTGTAACCACTACATGGCTCACAGTGGTTGTTAGTTGTCAGTTAGGTTAAGGAAAGAACCTAATATATAAGCAATGGGTAGTTTCACGTCAAGGGGTTAACTTCTTTTATCTATGTTCTTAAATGGAATTACAACTCTTGTTCATTCTTGCTTCGACCTTTCTTGGAGAGCACATGTATCATAAGCTTATGCCTTCAGTTTGAGACATATATAATATTTTTTTAGTTGTTTACTTCCATATTCCTCATGGTTAATGTTTGTTGTAACTTCTAGCAGTACGATGTTGATGGTTTATGGGCTTGAAAAGTATTCATTGTGTGTTTGTTGGATATCATATACATTTATTTGAGTTTGAAATATATGCTAACAAGTATTCACATTAACTACTAATGTCCAAAAGTCCAATACAATTAATTTTTAAAATAATAACACAAGAAGCCATGTAAAACTCACCTGGAAGAAGCCCTTCTCGGCTGCCTGTGACAATATTTCCAACAAAAACAAGAAATGCCAATCCATTGCAGAATGTGCCAACATTCTTGAGAACCCTCCTTTTTTCATAAAGTGTTGCACAACATCAACCCTCCATTGTTCATGGATCAAAAGCACCTCGTTAGCCAAATACAAAGACAATAGAGATTCCTTGAAATACTGAAGCTCCTCCTTAGTTTTAAAATCCCATTTTTCCCTATGAAGGAAGGCCTAGTAGATGGAGCCACTGCTTAGTTGTAGATAATCATGCCATGAAGTCAACACATGGAAACATTTGCAATACTCATAACCCAATTGTGAGCGGGCAGAAAGCTTCATTTATGTTTTGTATCGATTTTTTCGTTGGACCCAGATAATTACTGCAAGGCCCTCTACCTAATAAGAGAGTTTCATCACGGCTCTTTACCACCACCTTCTTATTGGGAAGGTGTTGTGCGTTTTGTTGTAAAAACTGGACCAATGCCCCATCTATTCCATGCCAATTTTTCAAAGAGATGTAAACTTGTTCTCCTCCAATGCATCCCAAATCCACTCCTGTTCTAATCAATGACTCGAGGCTCCCTTCTAGCTGTGATCTGAGGACTCTCAAACTTACAACAGATTCAGAAAAAGTCCAGAAAAATTCCAAGAGGTTAGGGATCCCGAATGATGAAAGTCTATATTTTCAATTAAATGGGGAACTATCCTTCCACTCATCCACAAGCCTTGCATAATACACAATACAATATAAATAAAAACACTTCTCGTTTGAAAATGGATCATTACACATCGTGTTTTTTTGCATCTATTTGAAAATGGAACATTTCCTACTGTGTTTCTCTACATTTATTGGGAGATACAATATTTCCCACTCTATTTCCCACATCTATTTTCGACCTTTTATTTTAGGCTCTCATAGGATTTATGAGAAGAGACCATTCCCACCATTAGTTCTAATTTAGTTATAAATTCTAGA
>ML797332.1:64008-85812 GCA_009831015.1 Picea engelmannii | reverse complement strand
GGGCCTTGAGAATCCATCTTGATGGACTACATATCTGTTGAAAAGTCAACAAGAAACATGTGTCTAATTTACTTTTCCCTTAAATAAATTGGACAATAAATATTAATCTATTATCTCATAATTACTTGAAAATATAACTAACTAAAATGGAAAATCAATTAACTATAGGAAATTTGAGTTCAAAGGTTGATTGGTAGGACATGGAGGTGACTTGAAGTTGTAACAGATTTATAAGTGTACTTATGTGAGTTGCGAAGTAGTTTAACTCAGTTAAGTGAGTTAAGCCCAATTGTACTAATTGTAATTGAACTTACACTAGTGAGAGATCACTGAATTATTTATTAATTAATTCACAATCAGTGATCTCACATGCAACTAAAGGTTTACCACTATTAACTACATGCATGTCAGATCCAGTGGAGACCCAGTTGAGATAACAGGTGAAAGGGACAGTTTGGCTATCAGTTGTGATTTGAGTGAAGTGCACTCATGCAATCACACATGCAGTGGATATGCTCATGAGCATGTGAGGCCTAGGCAAAAAAAAGGGAATTCAAATTCATTGTGAGAATTCGATTTGCAGGGATTATGCAGAGGAGGCAGGCTATTTGGAGACAGGATATTGGCACATGAATTTGTCAATTTTTGTATGACAGTGTGAGACAATTCTCAAACATTCTCAAAGTTCTGTGAGTTTAAAGCATTGGTGGAGAAAGAGTCGAGGAAGCAAGTGAAAGCTCTAAGGAGCGATAATGGTGGAGATAAATCTCTAATGAATTCAAATACTTATGAAAAAAATAAGGAATTCGAAGAGAAATCATAGCGCCTCATAACCCACATCAAAATGGGGTCACAGAGAGGAAGAACAGAACGATCGTGGGTTTTGCACAAGCAATGTTGCATGATCAGGGCCTACCAATGCATTTGTGGGCAGAAGCATGCAATACTGCGATTTATGTGCAAAATCGTTGTCCTCATAGAGTACTTGGCATGAGTACACCTGAAGAAGCTTTCACTGGTAAGAAACCTGATGTTTCTCATTTTAATATTTTTGGCTCATCTGTCTATGTGCATGTGACCAAGGATTCTAGGAAGAAGCTGGAACTAACTGCTGAAGTTGGGATATTTTTGGGGTACACAAAAAAACCCCATAATTATCGCGTGTATTTTCCTAACATTAAGATGACTTTTATGCGATGGGATATAAAATTTGATGAGGGGAAAGCCATGCGGTTGTCGCTTGAGAGGGAGCTAGACTTGCATGCAGAAGAGGAACTGTTGGTTCCCAAAGATGAGTCCCAATATGTCGATCATCCACATGAGAAGGTTCATGTAGTGGAGGAAACCACTCAAGCAGAGCCATCCATCAGAAATGGCAGAAATCGCACCATGGAAGCTGACAGATTGAGACTAGATGTTGCACATAACGTAGGAGCCCCTACTTCACAGCGCAGAGAAAGACAGTCTCCTGATCGATTTACTGGATACATGGCTCTCATGAGCAAATGTATTGTGACTGAACCATCTTCCTTTCAGGAAGCAGTGCAGGATCCCACTTGGGTTGATGCTATGGTAGAGGAGTATGACTCCATTGTCAAAAACAGTGCATGGGAAATTGTCCCAAGACCAATCAACAAATCAGTGGTAGGTTCGAGATGGATCTACAAGGTAAAGAAAGTTGTTGATGGGAGTGTGGAGAAATAAAAGGCCAGGTTTGTGGCTCGAGGCTTCTCACAAATCGAGGGGATAGACTATGATGAGACCTTTGCACCTGTCATAAGGTACTCTTCCATAAGACCCATCCTTTCACTCTCTGCACAGATAGGCTGGCGCATTCATCAGATGGATGTAAAAACTATGTTTCTCAATGGGATCATTGAGGAAGAAGTTTACATTGAATAACCAGAAGGTTTTGAGACCTTTGACAGGGAGTCACATGTGTGCAGACTCAAGAGAGAACTATATGGGCTGAAGCAAGCACCTCGTGCTTGGTACACTCAGATAAACAGCTATTTCACTGGACTGGGCTTCACCAAAAGTGAAGTGGATGCAAACCTATACCAAATTGTGGTGGAGGGTAAGACTTTAATCATTGTTCTTTGTGTTGATGATTTAATACTGACTGGTGATGAGCAGCTGATACACTCATGCAAGGATGACCTTGCAAAGGAGTTCGAGATGAAGTATTTGGGCCTCCTTCATTATTTCCTTGGATTGGAAATATGGCAGCGAGATGGTGAACTTTTTTTGTCTCAAGGAAAGTATGCAAGGGAGATACTGGGTAAGTTTCACATGGAAGGTTGCAAGCCCATGGATACTCCTCTTCCAGGAAACTAGAGGAAAGAGGATGCTACTTCTGGAGAGGTAGCGGATGCTACTGTCTATCGACAGTTAGTGGGTTCGCTAATTTATTTAGTGAACACGAGACCGGACATTTGCTATGTGGTTAACCAACTGAGTCAAGTGATGGTTAAGCCTACCAAACTCTTTTGGAAGGTGGGTAAGCATGTCTTGAGATATATGAAGGGCACATATGAGCATGGATTATGGTACAGATAGATGGATGAGGTGAAGTTGCATGGCTTCACGGATGCAGATTGGGCAGGCAGCCCAACGGACAGAAAGGGCACATCAAGGGGGATATTTAGTATCAGATCTACAGCTATTTCTTGGTACAGTAGGAAACAGAGATCCATGGAAATTAGTTCAGTGGAAGCAGAATACATGGCAGCAAGTCAAGCTGCATGTGAGGCTATCTGGATGAGAAAGATCTTGGTTCATTTGTTTGGTTCTCATTTAGATCCGACAGTGATTCATTGTGATAATCAGAGTTGCATTAAACTCTCGATTAATCCTATGTTTCATGATAGATCTAAGCATATAGATATCCGGTATCATCATCTCAGATATTGTGTGCAGCGGAAGATCATGTTGCTTCAATACATTCCTACGGAATATTAGGATGAAGACATTCTAACGAAGGCACTCACTGGGAGAAAATTTGAATACCATAGAGACAGGATTGGGGTGAAAGATAATCCCTCTATTGTTGAGAGGGAGTGTTGAAAAGTCAACAAGAAACATGTGTCTAATTTACTTTTCTCTTAAATAAATTGGACAATAAATATTAATCTATTATCTCATAATTACTTGAAAATATAATTAACTGAAATGGAAAATTAGTTAGCTATAGGAAATTTGAGTTCAAAGGTTGATTGGTAGGACATGGAGATGACTTGAAGTTGTAACAGAGTTATAAGTGTAGTTATGTGAGTTGTGAAGTAGTTTAACTCAGTTAAGTGAGTTAAGCCCAATTGTACTAGTTGTAACTAAACTTACACTAGTGAGAGATCAGTGAATTATTTATTAATTAATTCACAATCAGTGATCTCACATGAAATTGAAGATTTACCACTGTTAACTATATGCATGTCAAATCCAGTGGAGACCCAGTTGAGATAACAGGTGAAAGTGACAGTTTGGCTATCAGTTGTGATTTGAGTGAAGTGCACTCATGCAATCACACATGTAGTGGATATGCTCATGAGCGTGTGTAGCCTAGGTAAAAAAAAGGGAATTTGAATTCATTGTGAGAATTCTATTTGCAAGGATTGTGCAGAGGAGGCAGGCTATCTGGAGATAGAATATTGGCACATGAATTTTTCAATTTTTGTATGACAGTGTGAGACGATTGTATTGTACTGAGAGCTCTTGGATTAGATTTTTGTATGAGATTGTTTCATGATCCATGATATACATAATATATGATAGTGGGGTTTTTAGCTTTATGCTTTCCCTGTAAAACATCTGTGTTATGTTTGATTGATCTTTCTTCATGTTATCTCACTTTGTGATCGTGGTTTAATTTCCACAAGAATATTTGTAGAAGCGACTATGTATTTAATAATGGCATATAATTGTTAGATTAGCAGAATCCAGGAAATACTTAATTTGTATTGAAATTTTTACAATATCAAGCCTTCCTTCAACCAAGAAAGGAAATGACTGTGTTTTTGTGGTTGCTGATCGATTTTCTAAGATGGCCATTTTCATAGCCTATAAGAAGAGTATCACAACAGACGCCATTGCCACGCTCTTCTTTGAACAGGTGTGGGTACATTTTGGGATACCATAGACCACTATAGTCGGATGCCAAGACATTTTGGCGTGGAAAAGATTGTGGCAGTACTACATAAGCATTTCTATTGGCTGAAACTTCGATAGGATGTCAACAAGTATATTAGGTCCTGCACTGCATGCACCATTTCCAAACCAACCACAAAGAAGCAAGTCATGTACACCCCTCTTCCTACTCCCGATGGGCCTTGATAATCCATCTCGATGGACTACATATCAAGCCTTCCTTCAACCAAGCAAGGCAATGACTATGCTTTTGTGGTCGTTCATCGGTTTTCTAAGATGGCCATTTTCATAGCCTATAAGAAGAGTATCACAAAAGACACCACTGCCAAGCTCTTCTTTGAACAGGTGTGGGTACATTTTGGGATACCATAGACCATCATCTTAGATCAGGATAATAGGTTCCTCAACACATTTTGGTTGACCCTCTAGTCACTATTGGACACCAAGCTCACCAAATCCATTTCCTTTCACCCCCAAACTAATGGTCAGACAAAGCTTGTCAATCGGATGATCTTGCACATCTTCTGCATGTACAACTCCAAGAAACCATGCACATGGGTTGAGAGTCTCCCCTACGTTCAACACAACTATGATAGAGATCTCCATAGCTCGAACGTCCATAGGCCCTTTCAGGTGGGGCTGTGATTTCAACCATTGGGTTCCATTGATGTCGCACTACCCCTTGCAACCACACCGGAAAAATATTGCCATGTTCAGTCAGATGTCGAAAGCCACCAAGTTTATTGAATGGATTCAACACATATTCTAATAGGTCCATGATATTTTGTATAAATCTAATGCTAAGTACAAGCAGTGCCATGATAAACAATGGGTTCCACACAAGTTTCAGGTGGGAGACAAAGTCTGGTTACATTTGCATAAAGAGCACCTTACAGGGCCCCATTAGAAGCTTTGAAAACTTCACTATGGGCCTTATACCATCACCAAGGTTGTGGATGACAGTTTTTTTGAGCTCGGTATTCCCCCCTTTGTTATCCTGCACCCAGTGTTCAATATGGACCTCCTTCAGACATACTTCCCACCATTATTTGACACATCAGATATCACAGAGCATTTGACACCGATAGATATCAACCTTGATTGCATGGAAGAGGCATCCATTGATCATATCATGGACACTCATATTAAGGGCACTCATCAACAGAGGATCTAGCTTTATCGAGTTGTCAAAGTAGGGCAGCTCCTGCACCAAGGCAAGTGGCTCACTCAGGGCCAAGTTAAGCAGAAATTTCCTCATGTGATGGGGAAACTCAACACAATGGAGACCATTTATTCCTAAGTGGGTAGGATTGATCCATTCAGTGGCCACCCACCTATTCCATTTGGCTCACATACAGTTTTCATCTTGGTAGTTTGTTTCTATCTTTTCGGGTCCTAAACTTTTGGGGTCGTTTTGAGGCCCTAAACAAAGTTTTTTGGGCTTTCCACAATCACACTATATATAGAGTTAGAGTGTGATGGAAAAATATGTATTCCTCAGATATACCTTTCCAACGGACTATCGTGTGCCTAAAACGGACATCGTATGCAAAAGTTATGATACCGGGAAGTTGATGTACCAACTTACCCCATCGGGGCCCACATGATTTTTGGCGCTTCATCTCCTAGGGTTATGATCCGTATTTTTTTCGACATGAAATGAGAGTGGAGATATAATAAAGAAATGTATAGAGATATCTCGGATATCCAATAATATAACAGAAATGTATTAGAGATGCAACCATAAACATAAAGATACAATAATACACAATTTTCTATTAATGAGCGAAAATGTACAAAGACTGTAAAAATACAAAGTGAAAGACTTGCTAGAATGGTGGCATCTTATCTCTGAGAAGAGATGTGATGGATACTTGCATTCGCAAGAAGAATATTTCAAAATGAGGCTCCAAAGGCCTTTTTATCATAAATAAAAGCCAAAACCCTAACCCCGGAAGATGAAAAGCCAATAGTTTTGTGGACCCCATTTTGGGTAGTTTGGTGTATCAAATTCCTTGGGGCGTAACTTTGGCATATGATCTTCGTTTGGGGCGCACGATAGCTCGTTGGAAAGGTGTCATCGAGGAAATTCATTTTGGGGGCTCAGTCAAATCCTTTTTCTATCATTGAGAACCTCTATCCTGAAAAAACTTCATTTAGGCCCTCAAAATGGCCCCGGAAGTTAAAAACTGCTAAAAATAGTAAATTACCAAAATTGCCAGAAAATTGTTTTGAGCCAGTTGGAAAACGTGGGTGGCCATCGATATCCACATGGATCAATCCTCCCTCCTTAGGAATTAATGGTCTCCATTGCGTTGAGTTCCTGTGGGAGAGGGAAAAGCGTTTGTTGAATCTACATCTTGATGAGCTGCTTTCCTTATTGGAGAAGTTGCGTTGCTTAGCTTGTTGAAGGTTGTCACGAACCTGTGGCTAGAAGGGTTGGACCTTTTTAACTAGTTTGGATACATGAGATGCCTGTGTGTAGAAGGAATCTTTACACTTTTCTTCAATCTTTTCGACCTTCTTCTATTGTATAGAAGGTGCTTGGACTGAAGCTGTAATGGTGTTCATTTGTTCATGCTTTGAACAGGCTGTCAAGAAGCTGAATTTTGTAGTATGAGATACTACCTTGCGGCACTGTTTAGGTTGGGAAATAGTCGAAATTACCTCTAGTATTTTGTAGAGATGACCCCCCAAAGTAACAATGACACTACAGGTGAGACTCATAAACATCATGGTGCTTCCACATATATGGCTGGCCCAAGAGAACATCACAGAAATCTAGTGGGGCAACATCACATAATACGTCATCCTTGAAGGGTTGGATGTTGTATGACAATCGGTACTGTTGGCTGACATGAAGATCTCATCCTTGGCGAAGCCACCCAATGTTGTATGGTTGTGGGTGTTGTATTGTCGACAATCCCAACTTTTTGACGACCTCTCCTAAGATGAGGTTATTCTAGCTTCCGCTATCAACAATAAAATGCAGTGGGGTCCCTTTCACCCACATCTTTGAATGAAAAAGGTGATCCCCCTCTTCAGGATCTGTTGGTTCTTCTTGTTGAATTGTTGCAGTCATGACAATAGCAGTGGGGTCTGCGTCGATGATCTGTCTTTTACCAGTATTTTCATAATCAAATTCTAAATCAGGGTTCAGCTCCTTGATCTCACCAACCAATGATTTTTTTGAGCGACATTCATCAGTGTTGTGCCAAGGGATTTTGTGGAAATCACACCATTTTCCAATGTCCTTCTTCGTCTTCCTGTGACCCTTCTTTTCTTGTGGCTTAGACTGGTTTTCAGGAAGCTGTTTTTTAGGGCCATCTTTCTCATACTTTGGTTGTTGTGGATTTGCAGATCTGAACTCCCATTTGTTCGAGTGCCTAAATTTTTTCTCAATTTTAATAGCATATTGATACGCATCACCGAGTGATGAGATATCCAAAAATCCATTTCAGTTTGGATGTATCTGTGTAGAGCCCCGCAGTATTTCAGAACCAAATGTCGCTCGGAGTCTTTGATACCCAGCTTGGTGCATAAGGTATGGAAGTTATTGGTGAACTTTGGCACTGCTTGGCCCCTCTCTTGCCACAGTGTGGTCCATCTCATGTATTGGTCCTCATAGTTGCCAACAGGGTAATATTCTTCCTTGACCGCATCCACAAAAAAATCCCAAGTGGGCTCAGCCCCATATATTCCAGATTCCTTTGTGGAACTTTTCTCCTAGTAAGTTTCCCACCAATGTTTGACATGGGGGAGAGACTTAAGGAGTGCGAAGGTGATCTTTTCCCTATCAGAAAAATGGTGAACAGAGAAATAACCTTCTAGCATATTTAACCATTTGTCTAGGGCATATGCATCTATCTGACCTTCAAATAAGGGAATATAAAAATCAACATGTATATTGAAAGGCGAGGTGCCTCCAAAGTGGTCTCTTGATGAAGACGTGTTTGTTGTTATCGGTAGGCATTGAAGGATGTGGGAAAAATTCTCCATCATTTCGTCCCTCTGTCGCGTGAGAGATTGCTCAAGCAACAGATTAATAGAATATTTTGCTTCATCATTTTTCTTTTCTTCCGCCATGGAGGGTCTCTTGGGCATGTGAGAGTGATTTTCCACAAGAGAGACAAGCTCAAGATCCAACTTTCTATAATTGTACCTCATCAGGGACATGCACTGAAAAATAATCAAGAGCAGCCTGCTCTAATACCACTAATCCAGATTATTTTCGGCACGAAATGAGAGCGGAGATATAATAAATAAATGTACAGAGATATCTCAGATATCCAATAATATAGCAAAAATGTATCAGATATGCAACCATAAACACAAATATATAGTAATACACAATTTTTTATTAATGAGTGAAAACGTACAAAGACTATAAAAATACAGAGTGAAAGACTCGCTAGAATGGTGGCAGCTTATCTCTGAGAAGAGATGTGATGGCTACTTGCATTCGCAAGAAGATGATTTTACAATGAGGCTCCAAAGGTATTTTTATCATAAAGAAAATCCAAAACCCCAACCCCGAAAGATGAAAATCCAACAGTTTTGTGGACCCGTTTTGGGTAGTTTGTTGTATCAACTTCCCAGGGGCGTAACTTTGGCATACGATCTTCGTTTGGGGCGCACGATAGATCGTTGGAAAGGTATCATCGAGGAGATTAATTTTGGGGGCTCAATAAGAGCCTTCAGCTATCATTGAGAACATAGATCCTGAAAAACCTTCATTTAGGCCCTCAAAATGGCCCCAGAAGTTTAAAACTGCTAATAATAGTAAATTACCAAAATTACCAAAAAACTGTTTTGAGCCAATTGGAAAAGGTGGGTGGCCATCGATATCCACCTAGATTAGGTTAGGTTTTTGGATGTATAGGGTTTTCTCATTCATGTTTGATGTAAAAATGAATTTGGAGCCTCATTGTACTCATCTTCTTGCAAATGAGTGTAGTCGTCACATCTTTTCTCAGAGATAATCTGCCACCATTCTAGCAAGCTTGTTTCAATCTACATTTTTACAATTTCAACATATTCTCTTTATTAACAGAAGTCAATTTTTACTTTATCTCTGCGTATTTCTTTGGTATACCTCTATATTTCATTTCATTCCATTTATAAATATGGATCAGCGGTATCAGAGAGATTTTCTCTCTATTTTGTTTCTCTATGCATGTCCCTAACGCAGTCAGGGTACAAGGAATTGGGACTCGAAATAGTTGATCCATTGCAAGTTTGTCCTTGTGATAGTAGGAATTGCTTTTAAAATGTTTCTAGATGAAGCCCTCGCATGAAAAAGGAATGAGATGATGGATAATTTTGAATAGATCTTTCAGTGGCTTCCAACAGGTGACACGTCTTCATCAGGAATCCACTTTGGAGGCGCCGCCCCCTTCAAGGTACAAGTGATTTTTTCTATTCATGTATTTGAAGGTCAGATAGATGCATATGTCATAGATAAATGGTTGAATCTGCTAGAAGGGTATTTTTTTGTCCATAATTTTTCCAATAGAGAAAAGATTACCTTTGCACTCCTTAAGGTCGTCTCCCATGTCAAGGATTGGTAGGAGACTTACTATGAGCAAAGGTCCACTGAAGAATCTATACTATTTATAGTTGCAACTAGTTGGGATTATTTCATGGATGTTATTAAGGAAAAATACTACCCTATTGGAAGCTACGATGAGCACTGTACGAGATGGAATAGCCTGCGATAGGAAAGGGACCAGACAATACCCGAGTTCCAAAATATTTTTTGAACCTTGCACACCGATTTGGGTATCAAAGACTCCAAATTTCATCTAGTACTCAAATATCGCGGTTGTATGTATAGATACATCCAAACAAAAATGGATTTTTTGAACATCTTGTCACTGGGCGGGGCTTATCGATATGCTATCAAAATCGAGCAGAAATTTAAATAGAAGAAGCGAGACTTCGGATCTTTGAAATCCTTACAACAAAAGCAGGGAAAAGGCATCCCCCACCCACATAACAAAGGACAGAGCAAGGATGGACCCCCTTAGTACAACCAATCTGTTGTGCCCATTTCGTCACTTGGGTGAGCAAAACAATGGAACTCGCATGCCCAGTTGGGCCTGCTAGACAAGACAGAAGTTCGTGAGTGGGTTAAACAAGCCAAACACATCTAATAGACAAATAAAAAAACAAAAAAAACTAAGGAAATAAAAACTAGAATGCATAGAAAACTTAGAACCATAAACAATCAACCAATGACCAAGATTATTCCACCAATGGATAATTATATTAGTTGGCAAAACACCTTAGAGAAAAATGAGGAATTATGGGTCCCCTCTTCCTTCTTGGGAGGGTTCTTGAGTTCCCTAATGGAAAGCTCTTCTTACAATGGAAGAAAAATGGCAAATGATGAAGAAAATCAATGCCTATTCCCTCAAGAGGTTAGTGGAATGGCCTATTGCAATGGTACTTGAATACTCCAAGGAGTAAAGAGGATTCTCAAGGGAGAATTGAGGCAGCATAACAATACTATGAAGATCTTGGTTTCTTAGTGCACCCATGGCTTCCATTTATAGCATTTCTTCAAGAAAAAATTCAATTGGTTCTTAGTGTGAACAAGGGGCCCTATAGGGAACCCTTTGTTCCTTGACCAGGCCCCCATTTGGATTTTGCTCAGATATGGAGATCAAATCAAGTTGGGAGCTGGTCCATAAGTGGTTGGGGGGATGAAAAGAACCATAAACGTGTGGTTCACAAGATTGTGTGGCTTTTCTCGTACACAGTCATGCATTTGGCGCATTGTGTGCTCTACGGGCTTTCTTGACCCGTGTACTGTGTGCGCACTTCCTTTAGTGAGTTTGTGCATGTCAATTTTTTCCCAATTGTATAGTTTTTTCCTTTTCAAATGCATTTTGGTGCTGTAGGTGAACTAATTTTTGTTGGCATTGTTGTATTTCTATAACCATTTGCATGCAATGTTGCAGATGAAATTTCAGTGATAACAGATGCCCCCTGATGTGTGAGGTTAGGAGCATACGTATAGCTGAAATACATCAATGTTTCTTCTACTGAGAGTGCCATTGTAATGAAGAGCGTTGAGAGGAACTGCAAGAATGATCCGTCGGAGGGAGAGGGGAAACTGTGGGACCCAAACCTTTCTCTAGGGAGAAAAAATAAAATCTGTATACAAACAAGGCGGGCATGCCACATGCTCGTGTCATGTAACTCAAAATGTAAGACAGTAACTGAAGTTGTATGCTGATGTAGATAACTACAGTGCCCTCTGGGGCAGTTTGATAATGGAAAATGGCAATTTTGAATGGTGAACATACTCTGAAAAGAGGCAAGGATGCCTGTAAGAAGTGTCTATGACTTGTAGGCATTGATGGCCTAACAAATTCATAGGTCTTCGACTGGAATAAAACAACTGCAATAGTCGCATAGTAAGACCCACTGGAACATGAGATTTTGTTGAAGTCGAATGTTATGGGTTCAATGAAATCAAAGAGCAATGATGATTCTCTCTATGCCGTAAGAGACTCCTCATTGTAAAGGTAATGAGATTCAAGATACTGTCGCCCTTCTGGAAACTGTGTTGATGTCGACAGAAAGGGAGACGCGACTCCAAGAAGCAAAGGGCTTCGTGAAATCTATTGGGATGAGATCAGGGAATGATAGGGAACATGAATGAAGTCAAGATGCGATGAGACTCAAGACTACCCTTGGTTGGGGTATGTTTGAAGGATGATTGGAAACAACCGTAAAACGGTATCTAGTGTTTGGGGGATGACTAGATATGGGGTTAAATTGTGCCAGAGGCTTGACAAAGTGAACAAACTCAGAGATCAGGGGTACATGGACTTTAGGATACTTGGGGTTCATGAACGATGTTGGAATGAGAAAAGGAGAGTGGATAAACAAGGTCATCAAGGGGGACGACAAAAAGATAAGTAAATGCTAGAAACAAAGGCTTTTTACAATTACCAAATAAATAAAGAATAATTTGGGATGAGTGTACAGATACATAAACGGGTGCCCCAGTGCGAGATGGCCTGGCCTGTGAGGGCACAAGTTGTGAAGAGAATTGGTGGAGGCTGGGGGGGCCACGGGTGGGTTTCTGTATGAGGTAAATGAATGGAAGGAAATCTGCAGATGGGAAAACTAATGGTAGATGAAATGGAGGGTTAATGATACTACTAAGGTGTAGTCAAAATAGAACCGAGATGAGATAGCTTGGGAGCCCATTTGGGAAATCTAGCAATATGATGAGAAGAAGTGTATGGATTATTCTCAGAAGTGCATAAGACTATCAGGACTCCCATCCCTAGGGGGTGAAAGTAGATGAGTGTCAAATTGCCAAGGGGAACTATGAATGGGAAAAATCATGTGGGGGAGAGTGCTACCGGGTAACAGTACCAAAATGCAGCAGAGGTGATGGTACTGCAGAGCCGGATGTAGGGACCCTAAAGGTGAACGTCGGAGGGTGTGACTGGGAAATGCAATTGATATTTATAGGGAATGATTACACACTAGTGTTGAACATATACCTGAAGGGGTTGCGCTTTTTTTGATGACCAAGTACCTGCACACATTAAAAACCGAATACCCGATGTGAACAATATCTGATGATAAAGAGCATATAACAACTATTTGATAATTTTGAACATGACCATGCGTACCTGGACGTGACATGAGAAAAATGCTCCCCCGAGGCCAAGTTCAGATAGTGACCTGGGGAACATGACTATGTGGATGGTGGGACCATGATCCCATGGCTAAAGAAAGACCTGGAAACAGAGGCTCTGGGCTCCTGTAACTGAGTGTGGAAATTTGGAAAAGGGGACTATATGTGGCTGGTGGGCCCACAGTGCCACCTCATTTGTACCCGTCGCTATAGTGATTTGACGAGATTATTTGGAGGAGTTTCAGAGATTACAGGAGCTCTATTTGACCGATCCGGGAGTTGCAAGAGTTAGGTTAGTCGTCCCATCCTCCTGCATAGCATGAATTTCCTAGTTTTGAGTTAGGGGTCGTACGAATGGTCATACAAGGGTCGGTTTAGGGGTGGGCCCACTAATGCGTGGGAGAAGGAAGAATACCTGCACTCAGATGTGCGGGTATAATTCCATCTCCCATGCATAATGTGCAATTGTACTTGACACAGGCATGCATAGGGGCACGGGGGATGGAAAAAATAGGCATGCATTATATGCACGCCTATTAAGATGACAGTTGCGCACTATGCACGGCTCTTTCTCAGAAAATTGTGCATCAGTGCGTATCTATGTAGAGGAAAGGTTTGCATGTGTGCAAACTTGTCGGGGTGAAAGTTGTGCATCAATGCACAACTGTGCAATGAACAGGCGCGCACATGTGTGCACCTGTGTGGGTGAAAGCCGTGCACTGAAGGCGAAGCTAAGGGTGTTTGGAATTTTGAATTTTTTTATGTTTTTGATGGATAATGAGGGTTGACCAAGTGTTTTTGTGTGGATGTAGGTGATCAGCTTGTGACAGGAGAGAACTATGTCATTCCACTTGAGGGAGCGAGAATGGGAGCACCTTTGAGAGGCAGTGAGAGAGCAGCCAGGCATTCGGAGACACTTGGCAGCCTGCGGGTTGCTCAAGTTCTTTGATTATCCTTTGATACGATCGCAGGAGTTCCTACTTCAGTATATGATATCTATGTGGAGCATTGATCTGCAGTGCTTCATTGTTAGGGACAACAACTGACACTCTCACTCTCAGTTGTGGAGGATGTATACTTTTTGACAAGGCTCCCCTTTCAGGGGACGGCCCTGCCTGCTGACCCCCAGCTGTCAGGGGATGTGAGGTTGGTAGACTTGGCATGATGCTACTGTTAGGGACCAAACTGATGTCGGGTTCCATTATCCGTATCAAGGCGATGGATGAGCTCTTCCTTTAGTGCATTTCTGCCATGGTAGTGAGGATCTATGGATCCTTGGCGACTCAGCAGTTCACGAGAGGTCAGGTGAGGATTGGGAGAGGGTCTTGGATGGGGACTGTTTTTCCTGGGGGATGATGCTGCACTCCAGGATGATGGGGCAGATTCACTGGTGTCAGACCACCGACTCTGGTGATTTTGTGTTTGGGTCCATCCTGGTGGCCTGGTTTCTGGAGAGGGTGCCCCTATTGTGCCTGAGGATTTTGTTGGTGCCTTCAGGACCACGGGAGCTGCGATTGATGCGGTGGGCCCATGTGTTGGTGCATCATGGGGGGGGAGAGGGTGGCCACTACTTCACAGCCACTATGGCACGTGTGTGGCGTCATATGCCATAGGTGATACTACGGTATCCATACGGTCGTATGGACTACCAGCATGACCCGGACATGGTGTTGCCTCCTAGGGAGGGCTGAGACCAGAGAGGTATGTTTGCATATTTATGTTTTGTGATTTTGATAGTGTAGCATATGATTGTGTATATATAGATGTTGAATCTACCTTTGGTGTTTGTGTTTGCAGATGTGGGGCCCTGAGGCCCTGAGGCTGAGATGGTCGGGGAGCTGACTCGCCAGGGGCCAGTGCGACCGTCGCGGGTAGGACAGCAGCGCAGGTGAGATGATGTTTGTGTTGGGCCAGCTCATGAGCCGAGGGCAGGTCAGAGACATAGGATAGAGGACGTTGGTGCTAGACCAGCGCACGAGCCGCAGACAGAGCCGGAGGGGGGATGGAAGACCTTCGTTGACGATTCGTGGAGGTTCTAAAGGGTGTGTCAGAGGGCATGTGGGCCCACATCCAGGGTGAGAGGGTCCTGGAGTAGTGTGTCGGTGTACTAGCAGAGTAGCGGACCTTCATCCACCAAGCAGCTGTAGCAGGGGCAGCGATGACTGGTCGGATACCCCTTGGACTTGGAGGACCCCCAGCTGGTGGGGCGCCTCCAGCTGACAGAGGACCTAGGGGGGGAGCTATGGGGGCACCATGAGTGTCATTTTTTGTATTTATATAGGCTTGCGAGCCCATTTTGTACCTATAAGGGTGAGGGGACTCACTGGCCTACGAGCGATGTATATTTTGTATTTTTTAAACATTTATGACACTTTGGAGGATATATATATATATATGGATACATATCATTGGCTCTTGTTATGTCTATATGTGTTTATGTTTTTAATGGTTGATGATGACTAATCTATATGTTGTGACCGATGTATGATGCTTATGTATATGTGATGATGTCTTGATGTGATAAATGCCAATCTAACACTAGGTTAGCCATATTATCTGCTATTTGATTAAATTCTCATGGAATATGTGTAAATGTAATTGAATCAAAGTTTCGAGATAAGAGTCTAACTTGCAGGTATTTTTGAAAGAGGCAAGGATCGCGGACATGATATACATTGTTGAGTTGTAGGACAACAAGTTGGGAATCTAATAAAATGCTAAGGTGACGAATGTGGTGGTTACTGGCCTTAGTGAGGAGACTAATGACGGCGGTGTATTATACTTGGTTGTTGGTGGATGAGCCCAAACATATGCCACTGGAGTGGAGCAATTCATGTGAGGGGGTATAGAGGGCCCAAGTGGCTGAAGCGAGATTATGTGTCCAGCGGCTAGCACCGTCAGTGTAACTGATGTGGTAGGCTGATGGAGGATGCATCTGTCAATAACATAGATGGTAGATCAGACATGAGGAGTGGAGGTGAAAAAATAAGACTAAAAACTCTGCAAATGTGTACAAAGAAAAATCCTAAGGTAGAATGGCTACGGTCAGGCATAAAACTTCTTTAAGTACAACCCGTTGACGAGTTCTTTGAGAGGATAGCCCTCTGGAGAGGCCGGGATGTATGCGCCTTTAATGAGGAAATGTTGGACAACGTAGGGTCCATTCCATAGTGATTCGAATTTCCCATGGCCGAGAGTATCGTGGGCGATATCATAGGCTAGGACGAGATCTCCTTCATTAAATGAACGAAGGTTGACATGGCGGTCAAAGGTGGATTTGGACCATTTTTTTAGCTACCTCATTGTTCTGTAATGAAGACCAACAATATTCATCCAGTGACTCTAAGGTTAGCAAGCGTTGTTCCATTGGAGCAGTGTTAGGTAATATCTCAATTGTAGTGCGTAACGTGGGAATTTTGCACGTGGGATTTTGACGGTGGGGGATATATTGGCCATGTTTCCTTCTTCAAAAGCATTAGGGGCAGAGATAGGGTTGTTGAACCAGTCTATATGCCCTGAAGCAATAAAATCCTTGGTTTCGATTGCACATACGGAGGCTTGGATAGGAGGGTTGAAGGCTTCCTGTGAGAGAAAAATCGCTCGGTGATGGAGTGCATTCCATGGGAAATCGGGGGTAGTGAGTTCCTCCAGGATACATTCGTCGTAGTGGAAAATGAGAGAATATAGGGGATCCAGGGAGGTGACGTGGGTAACTATCACAGTGTGAGTGTCCTCAAGTGGTGAAGACATAGAGGGGATATCACAAACAAGGTGCGATGGCTCGCTTGACATAAACCAAATGTCCAGATACTATGGGTGATAGACTATGGTAGGGAGCATGATTTCCCGTGGGAAATGAACTGGAGAATTGGGAGGATTCAGATGGATATCCTCAGACAATCTATCTATGAACCATGGAGGGGTGGGAATTGACTCAGGTTCATGGGAGGTGATGTTGGCAGTATGTAGAGAGGGCAGGACCAGTGGTGAGGTGGTTAAATGTGGTTGAATATGGGTTAAATGACGACCTCGGTATGCCAAAATCAAAGGACACCGATATGTGAAGTGAGAAAGTTAGTCACATAGAGCACAAGGGAACCTCATCCTTTCAGGGACTGAGGAAGAGACATAATGAATTTCAGTGACGTGAGTACCAGAAAGTGGTGGTGGAGAGGACTCTTGATGAAAACTTTGGCGTACTGTCGTTATTGTCTAGAGAAACTGAGGTAGATTTGGGCAATGATGAGTGTAGTGGCCATATTCTGAATAGATGGCACAGGAAAATTTGGTTCACATCCATTTACTTCCTGTAGTGGAGGACATTGTAGTAGTACTAAATGTGCTTGGTGAAGAAGTGAGTGATGTGATTGCTTGATGGAGTTGGATCAGATTGCATAACTTGGGAAGAGAAGGACATCTATTAGTGGGGTGTCCCTCTCTTTCGCATAGGGCACAAGGAGGTTGAACTTGAGGAGGAAGTGGAGTTGTGGGCTCTTTCTTATTTCGTCTGCCCCCAGCCATGGTAGTGGTGCTAGAAATTGGGGGTGAGGGTGGTGCGGCCATAGCCTGTATTGGAATCTGCATCGGGATTCCTTCTAACTGAGGAGGGAGAGATGGTTGAGGAACCATTGCGGGTGGGTGTAGATACCATACAGGGATGACAAGCACCATGTTGGGAAGGGTAAGTGTCGTTGCTACCTGAAATTATTGAACTTTCGGTGGGGGGTAGAAGAAGGGAATTTGAGTAATGGCTTGAGGGATTGTATCCCAAACCAATATTTTCCCCTAAGGGAGGGGGAAATAAGGGATAAGTGGTGTAGTAGGGTTCTCAAGGAGTTCCTGAGGTAATATTTCTTCAACTGGTGGAATGTCGAGGTGTGGAGAGGCCTCAGTGGGAGGAATGGTGTCTCCGGTGTCAGTTCCATTGGAAGATACAACACACACTTGTGTTGAAGGGTGTATGAGAGGTGGTGCTCCCTGGTATTCCCCCAGAAAGGATGGGTCCTTGAAAATTCTAGGGCCCATGTCAATGACTGAGTAAGCAACTGAGCTAGTGCAGACAAGAGGTAGGACGTTATCGATGTTGGCGGAGTGGTTAGGCTCATAATGTCTAATTTGGTCAATGGTGATGATTTTAATGTTGTGGGGGAACATCATCGTTCGAAACATAGAAGAGGCTACTTCCTTCATAGCATACATGTAGCTACGTCCAAACAAGATATTGTAGTCAAGTGGAGCGTCGATAACTTCAATGTCGATGAGGATGGTTTTGCCTCCAAGTTCGACAGGGACATTTTGGAAGAGCCCTTCAGGGGAGGATGATTGACCATCATAGGCTCTTAAGGTGATGGAAGATGGTACTAGCTCAGGGGAGCCAAGTTTTTTCCATACATTTTTGGAGATGATGCATGTGGATTCACCTTCATCGATGATACATCGATGAACCGTGATGTTCCGAATTTTTACTGGTATCTGGAAAGCTAGCAGAGTGGGGAGATGTGGTTCTCCACTATCTAGATCAAAGGTGATGAGTCCAATATCAGCTGGGTCGACTGCCCCCAAGGTGGAGATTAAGGATTTCTGTTGAGTTGGACAAGTTTGGAGGACCTCCAATACAGACATGGCTGCAGGAGACTGTGCCAAATCATCGACCAGACTGTAATTGTGTGCTACCCTAGCCTGAGGGTTATTGACATTCTGTTGTAATGGGATGCGAGGGATACAAATGGTAGGTTCAGTATTAGGGTGCAGAATCATCAAGGGTTGTCCGGTTGTATCTGGATCCTCTTTGAGGTGGTTGGAGTAGATTCAGGGGGTAAACTATATTGATGACCGTGGGTTTACAGAAGAATTTATTCTTCGCTAGTGAGGAGGATATTGTGATCCACCAGATTTCCAGGGTGGATGGGCTCGATGTTTTGATACTGCCCCATTTGTGGTGGGCCAGGATGTACCACTTGTTGGGTATTTATCACACCTTGGTGTGGAATAGGGTTTTGCAATATAACCGAGGGTGGTTGTTGCAAGCATTGTTGTGGGGCCTGCTGAGGAGCAGGTGGCGCTGGAGGATGTGGTGCATTCATGGATTCTTTCATCCATTTGAAGTCAATAATTTGGGGGAAATGGTGGGTATAATGTACATACTCAGTGAAAAGAGTGCAAGGGAAGTTCGTCCTAAGATTTTTGTTGTTGTTCTTCCCTTGGCGTTTGTTGTTATTGTCCCCTTGGAGGTTCTGGTTACCTTGATTCTGGTTGCCCCAACAGGTTGGTTTTGTTGGGGGTTATTCCCACCTGGTCCCGGGTTATTATTATTTTGGTTTTTTCTTTTATTCTTGGCATTGTTCATCTGATGGGTCAGATTTTCCATATTCAACTGTTCAAAAGTATGAAGTTGTTGAATGGGAGAGGGATGAACAAAGTTAACGTTGGCATGTGGTTGTCTATGTGGAGGAGAAACTACTTGTGGAGGACCAGGAAATGGAAAGTACAGATTGTTTTGGGGAAATGATCCATAGGGAGCATAGGAAGGTGAAGCGCATTCACTAGTGCCCAGGTTATATGTTGAGGTAGAAGGGGAACCTAAACTTGGTTGAGAGGTCGGGCGCATCATGGGTGCTGACGAGGGTCCACTCATGGGTGGGGGGGAGCAACAGGATATGGTTGTTGGTAAGGGGGAGGAGGGTAATAATATGGCCCTCCATATGGTTTTAGATATTGAGGTGCACCATACATAGGTGGTGGTTGGCTATACGGGTTGTAGTGTGTCGTAGTACCAATCAACCCATCTGCAACGTGAGACATTCTAGTTTGTCCTGGCCAAATGGTATGGGTCTGGGTGCATCAGGTAATATTCTGTCGACTGAGCATAAATGAGGTTGAACTGTTGGGCCTTGTTGATGGATTCTTCTTCGGATTGAGGGAAGGTGGATGCCACATCTTTGGAAAGTATAGAGACGAGTGATTTTAGAAACTAATCGAGACGTTGTTCTTTGGTGGTTTCTGCTTTACATAAACTACGTCGCCGACACCATTCATGGATGTGGTCAGAAATATGCATAGCTAAGGTTTGTTTACACTCAAAGAGTAGTTCTAAACCAGTGTCATGACGAACTGGTAGTTGAAAAAAGGCCAAAAAGGCTTTGGCCAAGGATTCAAAAGTTACATGGGACCCTGATTTTTCGTCCACATACCATTTGGTTGATGGACCAGTGAGTGTTCTTTGAAATAACCTTAATCGGATGGATTCTTCCATGATGATTTTTGAAGAGCACCATAAGTGGAAGGTCATAACATGGTTGGCGGGATCCTCCCCTGGTTTTCCTTCAAATTTTGGAATATCTGAAGGGAGTTTGGTAGGCATATTGGGCCATGTGGTGTCATGTAAAATGGGATCATTTGTGAGTTTAGTCAAATCAGGAATGTTGAGAGATGCTAAGTATCACATAGGGATATTTGGTGGAGGATTATTTCCAGCCATTATGTGAGTAGGTAGTGGACCTGACCCATGGGAGAGGTTTAGTGGGGTTGTACTTCTTCCTTGAGAAGAAGTTTTCCCTCTGCCTCCTTGTGAAGGAGAGATAGTGGATGGATGTCCTTGGGAATTGGACTCAAGAAAAGTGGAACCAAGTAAATATGATCCCAAAATAGTGGCACTCACGGGGTTGTGAGATGGTTGATCCGATGAGTCGACAAGACTAGGAACTCCTCCTAGAATAGGAGGGAGGTTTTGCAAGCGTCTAGAACGAAAGGGGTTCTTTGGATCCCCTATGATGTCCGACTAGCAAAGTGGATGTGTACAAATAGTGGTGAGAGAAATAAATGAACAAGAGACTTGTATAATTTTGACCTTCACAAGATAATGTAACTCACAATTGCATGTAATCAAATGAACATCATACATAAATCAACTATAAATAAGCATACATGTGGGTAGGTGGATTTTTTCCACATGGGGTAACAAATAAAACAAATTCTCATGTCCTAAAATACATATCGTCCTTCCTCTCAAATAGCATTGGACCTTCTAAGAGCACTCAACAGTGGGGTATGAAGCCACTTGAAGAGGAACTAGTGAAGGATGAAACAATCAGTTATAATGAGGGGTAGAAGGTGCATATCCTGAAAGAGTTGGCGATATTTTACAATAGCCGCACAAAATCTGATCAAGGTGCAATTGCAGCCCACAATTGCCACATGGGTAGATGTCCTAAATTTGGTCACTAGGTACCTCAGTCAAAGTGCGACATTTAGATTTTCGGCCTAAGAAATGGGTCACTGACTGGATCCCTTCCAAGAGTTGGGTGACTCGTGGGGGGACACGCAGAAAAACCGAACCTCGGCCTTCAACCCTTCACGGGTATCTCCCTGCCTTATGGTGTAGGAACACTTGACTTGGAGGATTTGCAAGTTCCCTATTTGTCAACTTCTAATGTTTGAAAATGTGAGAACTAGATAACGGCCCGGGGTTATTTGGATGCCTACCCCTGAGATCCTACCTAGACTAAAAAATTTCTTTTGGTACCTCCTGTGGAGGGAAACTTAGTGAGTTTTTAGAAAAAATTTAGGTGTGGTGGGCTGAGAGATTGGGAGTGTGAACCAATTTCATTTGAATTAAGTGGGTGTGGATAATTTCTTGAAGAAATAGTGGGATGTTTCGGAGTTCCTTTGGAGAAAACCTACTTCAACCTCCACAATTCAATATGGAAATTATGTGAGTGAGGAGGGGCTTTGTGTGTGAGCAAGTGAAAGAGTGTGCCAAATTTTAATAAGTTAGGTGTGAATTTGCAACATGTGGACTTCCTGTGGTCCTTACAAATCTTTGTTACCTAGCTTACTAAGTGTCATTGGTACAACCTTGCGGAATTTTAAAATCCATAAAGAACTATCATGTGGACATATGGGTCCTTGCCAATCCTTTAAACTCCCTAAATGTTGTTTACACTAAGAAATCTTGAAAAAATATCCTAGATTGCAAGCATGTGGGCATGTATGGGCCC
>ML797332.1:28311-43419 GCA_009831015.1 Picea engelmannii | reverse complement strand
GCTACATTTTTAAGGGGAGTCATTCCTTTTTTTGCAAGTAGAGAAACTAAATACAGTATTGTACTTCACATAAGGTATTTGATAGTCTACCCAACTTAAGAGACTACAGGAGGAACTTAAATTCCTATAACATAAATTAAATTTATAAAGTTAATTCTACAGGGTTCCAAGTTCTACTTATGTTGTTTCTCAATGTTCACATTTTTTCCTAACTTCAGAATCACTACAGTTGAATTGTGTTTTAAGCTCCAAAATCTCAACACTACAAAGTTGAGACCCCTAATATAGATTTATGTTCATTGGAGGAAAGATGCATAAGTTTAAACACATATTTGACATATAGTGAACCTACAAATATTGAGAAGCAAGTGCATATCAATATGGTCCATAAGGAAATAAGGTTTCGAGGCAAAYARTTACCTTCCTGTCTCTAGATATTGCTAGAAGAGCAGAATGCCAAAACACCAAATGGGAGAAAAATGTAGAGATCATGAAGAGATTTTCCATGTAAGAACAAAATTAAGCGGGAAGTATAGTTTGAATTTTGCAAGGCAAGATCATTACGCTACTTGTGCAATAAATCAAAAAGTAATACACATATTCTCGAATCATACAACTCAACCATGTTGAGAATTTTATAAATAAGATAGATATGTATTTTGTACTTGCATTGAAAGATGGGACAAGAATCAATGTCTGAAACAAAAAAGCACTATGTTGTGCATGCAAGAAAATGTAAATTCTAGTGGAAATTTCTAGCTGCACAACAACTTGTATTTCCATGTAAATTTGTGTGTACTGGAAAGGGAAAATGCAACAATCTAATCTAGGAATACCTTATCCCAATTCAAGAGGTCACTTTGAGATACATAACGTTCTCGTAGTTTTATAGAAACACTTTTATTGGTCTCACCCTTATGCTAACATGGATAAATACATGAAGGCCTTTGTTTCTTTCACGATAAAAAACTGGCCAATAGCTCAACTAACTCAATTTGACTTTGACAAGCATTAAACATCACCAAATCCACATGGAAAAAACTAATTTAACCCCATGACACTTAATTACAAGGGAGGAGTCTTTTGGTGTTGTAATATCCCTCGGTAGTGCCCCAGTGATATTATGAATGGTAATCATGTTTATGAATTGTAATCATGTTTTGTAGGCTGGTGAGCTGAGTATTGATAAGTTGGAGGGCTTATGTGTTTATTAGGCCAGAGAGCCTAAGTGTTAAGGCCAGGAGCTTGATTTTTGTATATGTAATTATGCATATCCTTAATATAATATATAAGCATCGCGTGCAGACCAACCACGAAGAAAGAGTGATGGGGGACTAAGCTTCCACAAGGTTAGGTAAGGGAGGAGGCTAAGTGTGTGGGCCTAGGGACTAAGCTAGGGGGCTTACCTCTAAAGGGGATAATAATTTATTATTATTTCCTAAAAGGCTAAGGTGGTCAATTGACCAAGTGTTGTCCTAAGTTCCTGGGAAAGGGGAACGAATGCAAATGTAGTGCATGCAGCTCCAAGAAGACAAGTGTCGACCTGGGCGCATGCATTAAAAGCTGACAAGTTGAGCCGTGTTGGGGGTTGGTTCTGTGGAGTCTAGCGATTCTCCATCCACTGTCTAACCGTGAACAGGGACATCCACCAGGGACCCTGGAATGAGTAACCCGTGAGTCATTCTGCCATCCTCCATCTGAGTTAGCAGTTTGTCCTGTTTATTCTTCTATCCACGGTCAGAACCCGAAACCAGGAGAATCGGCCTCTGCGTTTTGTTCTCTGGTCGTGCACCTTGAAAACCAGTGGGAAAAACCCGTGGACTGATTCGTCGTCTAACCTGTTCGACCTCTGCATAGTCATGCATCCTAAAACTGGTACTCTGTGAGTTGTTCTGTGTCTTCTGAGGAACCTGACACCTGGTTAATCGCCTTAGATGTGTTGTGTTTCAGTGTGGGTTGTTGCCTCCTGTGGTGCCATGCCCATTTGTTGTTGCTACTGTCATCCCTGTGTGAATGAGTGTTGAACCCTTGTTGTTGTCCTCACCTGGCTAGAGCTGAGTCGAGGAGTGTGCTGAAGAAGCGGGTTGTCAGGCCCGTGGTTGAGGAGGCAGGTTGCTAGGCCTGTGAGCAGCTCCCTCCAGGTGAGAGAGTCTGTTGAGAAGTGGTTTTCTCCCAGAGAGAGTCCAACACCAGCTACGGAGCTCTGAGAATTCCTGATCCAGCCTGTTGCCGAGATTCAGAGAGGGAGGTGAAGCACCGATGGACTGTGCTTGTGAAGTTGTATACTCTTGAGTGGAACAAGCATGTGGGGAATGAGATTCTGTGAGTAGTGGGCATAAGAAGGCTCCTGGAGCGAATCCTTTCGGTTGCACTGTGCAGTGTTCCTGTAACCTCAGTCTAGTCTAGGATTCACTTGCCCTGGGTGGAGCTTAGTCCCAGCTTGGGGGTGACCCACTGCTGAGCGTGATGAGCAGCATGGTCTATGGCTGGGAGGTTCGTGGAAGGTCTGGACATAGTTGGTGGTGTTACGCCAGTTTAAGAGATAAGTATTAATTTTGTACTTGATTTATATGTGATGCATGTCTGTGTCTTGAAATGCTATCATGTATTCCGTTGCAAGTATGAATTGCTGTTAATTTTGTTTAATTTTGTATGACAGCAGTAATACTTTGATTACTCTATATTGTTGGTTAAATCCATGTCAAATGTCTTAATTTGATTTAATTCATAATCTTTATAAGCATATTATATAAGTATGAGAATGTTTATGCATAGTAGCGTTGCTCGACAGTTGGGTTGATGGTTGGGGATGTTACAAATTGGTATCAGAGCTCAAGGTTTCAGCACTGAGCCTAGATGGGCCATGTTAGTGATGGTTGAAGTGAGAGTTTGGAAAATAATTGTTGTCAAGATGGAAAAAATTCAAGTTCGGAGCCTCAGTTTCAGCACTGAGCCTGGATTGGTTGGATAAGGGGTCATTGGACCGAGGTTTCAAGTAGAAATTGGGTCTGGAAGGAATCATTTCAGACCTTAGAATGTTCTGGAGTGCCAAGAGGCTACCTTGGCCGCGTCACAAAACTCAGGAGGAGTAGTGGTAGAATAAAACCATAGTCGGCATGGTATTTGACCACAGAGAGAGAGAGCGCTCAACACTTGGGGTGTTGGAGCCGTAGGATCTGTCGGGAGAAGGAGGATCCTTCATGACCATCAAATCTGGTAGTGTTGCAAGGTAGTTAGCCATGAATTCCCTTGGAAATCCACAGAGTAACAGATTTTTTTCTGTGTCGTAGGATCTTTTCAGAAGGAAGGGAAATCCCTTATGACCGTCAGATCTGGGGAAGGTGCAGAGGAGTTAAACTGGAGGCCCTTCGGACTTCGCAACTTTAGTGAAGTCTGATGCCAGAAACAAGATAAGGGTCGAAGCTCGAAGCTCCGAAGTGGATCTACACCGTAGATTTGGAGAGGAGAGCTTGATCGTTGGATTAACCAATGTCGAAAGGTCAAACGCAGTAGTGAAGGGTGAAAGCTCCCGAAGAGCCAAAGTGGTGAGTCATGATGACATCACCTGGAGGTGACATGGACACATGGGATGTGTGCCATGTTCAAGTGGGTTTCAAACACGTAGAAGTTTGAAATTCCCTATGGAACGTGACGAGTGTCACCCATCTGAATGGGCCACGTATCAATCGCTAGTATTCTGTCATGTGGCATCCTGTGTGAGCAGGGTGATGGGACCCGACAAGCCACAGATCTCAAACAGCATAGATCAACGGTTAGAAACCATATCATGCGGAGAACTAGCACGAGGTTTAATTATGTGAGAGCGGGCCGGGGAAAATACTATGGTTTCACAGAGGGGTTACATGTCAGCATCAGGAGAATTGCGATATGAAAGGTGAGTTACTCCAAAACCACCGTTGCATGCCCCTGCAATTGGGAAAACGTTAAGTGATGTAAGGTAATGATGTCACCTAAGGTGACGTGGAAGTGTTCGGGGTGTATGGATGTGAAATCTTATAAAGTCCCAAAGTACCAGAACTCAGACGCCTGAGGTTCCATAGAGAATGTCAGCCGTTGGATGCTGGGTAGACGTGGACGGTTGATCTGCCCTACGTCGCGAGTTCGTTAGTCCAGAACTCGGGAAGTTTTTGTGAAGTGCTTTGAAATCTCCCGAAACGTGAAGTCGCAAAGTGACCTTTTTCTAAGCGAGTGGTCATGACCCATGATCACATGGATTGGGGACTGAGAGAAAAAAGGCTAGTGCCCAAAAATGATTACAGAGCAGAGAAGAGCTCGAAAACAAAATGAAATCTGAACGTTTTCTTAAATCAGATTGGTTTGAATGCGTAAACTAGTGAAGTAGTGAATAAATTTCAAGTGTTCTCTTCTGTAAGATATGCAAGGAGTGTGCATGAGAGAGTACTTTTTGACTCAAAGCTCAAAAGGGATAGTGTGGAACTTTTGTATGCAGAGTGTGCCTATCAAGCGCAAGGAGTGTGTATAGAGGGAACTTTTTTAAGTTCAAAGGCTCAAGAAGATGAGCGTAGAGTGTGCCAAGAGGGCACCAGAAATTATTTTGAAAGACACAGAAGGATCGAGTCCCTTTGAAACTGAGTAAGTTAAAATCTCAAGGAGAAACAGTGCAAGTTTGCACGCAGAGTGCAAGTGTGCGCCAGGGTGAAGTTAAAATTTCATTAACAGAAGCTCAGGAGGGAAAACACCGTCGAAGCCTTCGAAATATTTGAAATCCTTCAAGTTAGGGAGGAAGTCAAGTCCAAAAGAATTGACGCCGAGATATTTGGCAAGAAGACATTGAGAACCTGAACGGACGGTAGGAATCCTTGGAGGGAGAAGCGTCGATAGTCGTGCGTCATTAGATCAAAAGAAACTGCGAGGAGGATAACGCTAAGAGTCATTCAGTAGTCGAAAGCTAGGGAGAGGTAGTGAACCATCGATCTCAAGGAAGATCGAACAGTTGATTCCTTTCATCGGAAAATAAAAAATTAGGAGTTGGGAGAACAGAAGAATTTTCTCTCGAAAATCCTGAAACGCGAACATCTGATTCGCGAGGAGAGATATAAACCATTGAATCACGGTGAGTGTGAGTCATTGATATGATGCACTTGAATTTCATGAAGTCGAAAGTTGGAAAGGGGAAGAAAACTGTTTTCTAATTTCACGAACTGTGAAGTCTCAATTCATGAGAAAGGATCCACACCGTTGGATTACGAGGAGCTGTGAGTCATTGGATCTAACTCATGTGGATTTCAGAAAACTAGATATTAGAAGAAAAGAGGGGAATTGTTTTTCGAAACCTCGAAACACGAATTGTCGATTCCTGAGGAATTGATCTGGGCCGTCGAAACCGAGAAAGATGTGGACCGTTGGAACCCACATCCAGACAACAAGTAGTGAGCGCAGGAGGAACATATCTAAGCCGTCAGATCTGGAAGCGCATGGACCAATAGTCGTTATATCCAGAGGAGGTGCACGAGGTTTAGTCCATTTGAGTGCACAGGAGGAGAGTCGATTTCACGATACACGAAGTCTTGACATCATCAAGACCGCCCATTGGAAAGGACACATGGTAGAGATCCATGTACGCCATAGATTTGCAAGGGGAAGAGCCGTAGTGATCCTAACTGCCCATCGGGAGGGACGCGTGGCAGTCCATCAATGTTTTACTGACTCGTGACTTGGAGAAGTCAAAGGCCAAGTTTACGAAAACTCATGAAACATGAATTCACGAAAAGATCACATCTATTGATCAAGGAGCGATCTGGATCGTTGATTGTCCAGGGAGAATTTTGGTATTTCGGGAATCAAGAGAATGGAGGTGAAAAATATTTCGACCTCATGATACGCAAAATCGCGATGAGATCTGAGCCATCAGATCGTGGGGAAATCAGGACCGTCAGATTGGGAGCTCCTAAATATCGACATTTCGGGGATCGGGAAAATGGGGGTGAATCGCATCGAGAACTCCCGATACATGAAATCCCGATGCACTTGAGATTCAAGCCCCGGGTCATGATGAATGGTCACATGGACGGAGGCCAAGAGAGGAGCTAAGGAACGTTTATCTCTTCTTTGGATTTCAGGAGTTGGGGAGTCAGGGTTGGCTCACTCGCAAAGTCCCGACATGCGAAATCACGACGCACCTTTTGTGTAGGCATGTGGTCACAGCCCGTGGTTGTGTGGAGATGAAGCTCATGTATGGTGCTTATGCACGTGAGCTGAGTTTCACATAAAGGACCTGTGGATTTGTTTGTTGGATTCCAGCAGGGAATCGAGAGAGCTTCTCCAGCTCGATAGATTGAAGAGTGATCCTTTGACCGAGAGGTCAGCAGACCCCGCTGAGGTAGGGGCACTGCATCGAAAGTGCTCAGGGCAGGAATGATCATGCACAGTGATCACAGTGAGAGCACAAGAAGATTCAGGAACCTGGGAATAATTGAATACTTCTGGGTTCAGCAAGGAAAAGTTTCACATGGGAAAGAAGTTGTTGCAATTTATGTGGCAGCAAGTATGTTAGGGTTGTTTGGGTCAGCCAGAGGAAAGAATGCTTGCACATTTACAAGGTGTTGTTGGTGATGTTGTTGCATAAGGAGGGAAGCAATAGAGAGATGAAGTGTTGGTTATAAGTTTGATAAAAGAAGCATGAAAACTTATACTACTATCAGACTTTCAAGCAGTATAAAAAAATTATTAACGGCAGTCATGCAAGAATGAGTTTTATTACTCTTTTTGCATAATTGTTGAAAGGACAATTAGGTAAGAATTTCCTCAGCCAGAGTTATTTTATAAAATCACATGGTTATATTATTGAATGCATACCACTGGATGTGGTAAAGGCTGGAGTCCTGTATTAATTCAAATCTTTTTAGCTTCTGAATGCACACACTGACATAGTAGAATGTCATGTTAATTTGGTTATGGGGTGATAACCAAAGAAAATTAAAAGATAAGAACTTGTTATAGGAATGAATGCCAGTAAGCTAGTCATGTATGAGACTAGGACCTGGTTGGATATGGCAAGGTCGGATATGGAAAGGTTATGAGCCACATAGGTACTAAAATCTTCCTACCTTTAAATAAAACTTGGGCTGCAACCTTTTTGCTAACACTAATTAACACCAAAGAATTATATTCTTGGTGTAGTGCTCAGGTCGAAAAGGAAGGCATCTGATTAATTGGGAAGACAATAGGAAGTGTGTGGAGAATGTGTCAACACATTGGCCAAAATTCCAACTCATGGGTGGTGAGATACATGACTAAGATAAAGAGCATTATGTAATTCAATGCAAGGTGCATTGAATAAGTATGCATTGAGAATGGCACTCATGCATAGTAAGTGATGGAGGTGTATACTTAAATGCATTTTGTTGAATACATTTTGTGAGTGTATGTATATATGTTTTTGGCATGGAAATAATTATACTAATGGTTGAAATGTTGCTAACTCGTGAATTTGAGAACATTTCAGGAACTGTTAAACATTGCAACAAGAAAGTTGCAAGGTAGGTAGTCACAGGAATAGTGACTACAGAAAAATTTTATGTTCAGAAAATTGAAATAATAAACTTACTGTTATTAATTATGAACATGCATATGCATAGAATGATGAGTCATTCCATTTGGTTAAGTTGTTTGGTAATTGTGATTGAATTTCTAGGTGCAGGCAATTATAATATCCTTCCATAAGGTGTTGTACATGTTGAATTATGATGTCTAGAAAATACTGACAATTTGTTGGCAGTATGCAAGATGAAGCCTTGCAGGAAATTGGTATGCAGTTTTGTGCCTGTCGAAAAACACAAGGATGGATGCATTCATAATTTGGCAACAACCAAGAAGAATTATGAAATAGAATTTCATGTTTTGGGGATAAAAGTTGAATTCCCTTTCGAACTAATTGGAGTTCCTAAAATGAATTCTTTTATGTTTTCTCATGATGACTACATGTGGGTGATGCAGATGAGATGATGTTGATTAAAGTTAGAATGTTGACTAAAAAGAGTAACTCGGGGAAGATGCTGATTGGAAATCTCTGAGGGCAGTTGGAACTCTGGGAGCCACGGTGCTCTAAGACTTCCGGTCCAGCCTGTTGTTGAAGCCCAAGGAAAGGGAGGTGTAATAGTTGATGGACTGTGTGAAATTGAAGGTGCACACTCCTGAGGTGGGACATGCATGTGGGGAAGGAGAGACCGTTGGTTGGAGTGCTGCTGAGGTTTGGTACCTTGGTCTAGACCATGTGATATGGAAGTCTTCTCAATCAAAAGATAAGTACAATTCTCTATTTATTGTATGTTGTGTATCTTGTATACAGGTTATAATGTTATTAAAATTGATTGTATATATATATATATATATTGCATATACGCTTGCATTTCCTGCATCCATGATGGTACATAATGTGTTTCATATTTCATTGCTTAAGAAATATCTATACCTGATGCTAATCATGTAATCAATTGGAATGTGATTCAGGTGGAGCAAGAAGGTGCCGTGTAAGTGCATCCGGTGCGCATATTGGACCGGAAAAGAAAACAACTCTGGAATCAAGCCATATGGCTTGTAAAGGTCCAGTGGACCTGGTACGGTCCTGAGGATGCAACATGGAAGCATGTAGATGATATGCAGGCAGAATACCCACATCTTTTTGAAGATTTTGGAAATCTTGTTGATGTTGTGTAAAGAGTTGCACTGAGAATAGTGCAAAAATAAGGGGAGGGGATTGTAATATCCCCCGGTAGTGCCCCGGTGATATTATGAATGGTAATCATGTTTATGAATTGTAATCATGTTTTGTAGGATGGTGAGCTGGGTATTGATAAGATGGTGGGCTTATGTGTTTATTAGGCCGGAGAGCCTAAGTGTTAAGGCTAGGAGCCTGATTTTTGTATATGTAATTATGCAGATCCTTAATATAATATATAAACATCGTTGCGTTCAGACCAACCATGAAGAAAGAGTGATGGGGGACTAAGCTTCTACAAGGTTGGGTAACGGAGGAGGCTAAGTGTGTGGGCCTAGGGGCTAAGCTAGAGGGCTTACCTCTAAAGGGGATAATAATTTATTATTATTTCCTAAAAGGCTAAGGTGTTCAATTGACCAAGTGTTGTCCTAAGTTCCTAGAATAGGGGAACAGATGTAAATGTAGTGCATGCAGCTCCAAGAAGACAAGTGTCAACCTGGGCGCATGCATTAAAAGCTAATGAGTTGATTCGTGTTGGGGGTTGGTTCTGTGGAGTTTGGAAATTCTCCATCCACTGTCTAACCGTGAATGGGGACATCCACCAGGGACCCTGGAATGAGTAACCCATGAGTCATTCTGCCATCCTCCATCTGAGTTAGCGGTTCGTCCTGTCCATTATTCTATCCACAGTCGGAACCTGAAACCAGGAGAATCAACCTCTGTGTTTCATTCTCTGGTCACACACCTTGAAAACCAGTGGGAAAAACCTGTGGACTGATCCATCATCTAACCTGTTCGACCTCTGCATAGTCACGCATCCTGAAATTGGTACTCCGTGAGCCGTTCTATGTCTTCTGAGGAACCTGACACCTGAGTAATCTCCTTAGTTGTGCCGTGTTTCAGTGTGGGTTGTTTCCGCCTACGGTTCCATGCCCATCTTTTCTTGCTACTGTCATCCCTGTGTGAATGAGTGTTGAACCGTTGATGTTGTCCTCACCTAGCTGGAGCTGAGTTGAGGAGTGTGCTGAAGAAGGAGGTTGTCAGGCCCATGGTTGAGGAGGCATTTTTTTAGGCCTGTGAGCAGCTCTCTTCAGGTGAGAGAGTCTGTTGGGAAGTGGTTTTCTCCTAGAGAGAGTCCAGCACCAGCTACAAAGATTTCAGAATTCCTGATCTGGCCTGTTGTTGAGATCTAGAGAGGGAGGTGAAGCATCGATGGAATGTGCTTATGAAGGTGTATACTCCCGGGTGGAACAGGCATGTGGGGAATGAGAGTCTGTGAGTAGTGGGCATAAGAAGGCTCCTGGACTGAATCCTTCCGGTTACACTGTGTAGTGTTCCTGTAACCTCAGTCTAGTCTAGGATTCCCTTGCCCTTGGTGGAGCTTAGTCCCAGCTCGGGGGTGACCCACTGCTAAGAGTGATGAGTAGCGTGGTCTATGGTTGGGAGGTTCATGGAAGGTCTGCACGTAGTTGGTGGTGTTGCGCCATTTTAAGAGATAAGTATTAATTTTGTACTTGATTTATATGCGATGCATGTCTGTGTCTTGAAATGCTATCATGTATTTCATTGCAAGTATAAATTGTTGTTAATTCTGTTTAATTATGTATGACAGCAATAATATTGTGATTACTCTGTATTGTTGGTTAAATCCATGTCAAATTTCTTAATTTTATTTAATGCATAATCTTTATAAGCAAATTATATAAGTATGAGAATGTTTACGCGTAGTAGCATTGCCCGGCAGTTGGGTTGATGGTCAGGGACATTACAGGTGTGATGCATATTGTGATTGCTTGTCTTGAGATAAATAAGTCTTCTAGAGGCATAATTGCCTTATTTTAGTAGTAACATGGAAGAAGATGGTGTTAAAAGGTGTTCTCCAGAGATGGATAACAGATGCCTCAACTCTTTAAGTCAGATGTACCAAGCTAGGGAGATATCAGAAGCCCATGTACATAACTTCCATCAGCGATTGATTCAATGAGAATGTGGCCTTGTGATCAATCCACAAACATAAAAACAACCATGTCAAGGGGGAAAGCAGCATCAATCTGTTTTGCAATTGGGAAATATGGACCCCTGAGTTTATCTTGGCATGATATACAATGTGAAAATATTTAGAATCTATAGTATCTGTTTTCTGCACGGGCAATATCGTGGACACCATGAGATTATTAATTTAAGCAATGTAAAATATTTCTTATTTAGAATTTTTAGATAATCATTGTTTTTCCTTGTGTTAGCACTCTGTAAATTCCGAGAGTTTGTCAGGAGGTAGAAGAAATTTAGCAGAGGTAACTTACCCAACCACTTCAAAACTGGGATCTAGCCTTTCTAGTTTCAGAGAGGGATCTCTCTGTAAGATTTAGATATATTCAGGTTTTAGATATTAGGTTAGTTAAATTAATAGAAGTATGTTGTTTTGTTTTATAAAGATGGTTGAAATATTGTTTACACATCCATTGGGCTATGGGGTATGTGTTAAGGATTGAGATCATAAACATATTTTATTAGGTTTCTTCACAGGGCCAGATAATGCAAATGTTGGATATTTTATAATTAAAGCAATGAAAGGCAAAAACAAGTGAGATAGTCAATCATAATAAAGAATCATTTAAGAATTTCTTTATCACAATATCAGAAGAAAAACATTCACATCTTTAAAATCCAAAAACAGAGTATTCGAGATAAATTTTGCACTTAAACTTCTTTTAAATGATCAAAGACAAAAAACAAAATGATAATGAAGTAAGATAAACATTTAACAAAGAGAAGTAAACATCACCAACATCAACACACAGGAATCATGTGAATCGCCCCTTTTATTACTAGTAGATCTCTTCAAAAAGATTACAGATTATAGCTTGCTTGGGCGTAAAGATCAACCCTCAATACTTAGGAGTCTGAAGTATTTATAGAAAAAATTACATTTGATCCTGTCATTAATGATCAGGATATGGTGGAGAGAAAATCTAACTTACTAGATTACATTTACAAAAAAGTAGGAATGTTGAATGATCCTCTCAAATCCTTGGTGTTGATTCTGAGGAAGGTGGTTGGTGATTCATCTTTGACTTGACTATGAATGTTCCACATGCTGACTCGGATTGTACACATCATCTCTTATTCAATCAAAGCACATAGGTCATCCCATCTCTTTTGACTGGGGATGGAAATTTTGAGTAACCTTCGGTAAACTTCATCCATCTCTGTGTATTTGGCGAAGGTGGGATTGGTGATGAAGATGTACTTGATCTCGTGTTGGATGTTGAGGTCCAACTGCAGAGTATCCAAAAATTCTTTTCCAGTAATGTTGCCCTGTATCCCTGCAAACTTAGAGCCATCTTTTGCCACTGTCAGGATATTTTGTTTGTAGTCTGAGAGGGTAATCAACTTGTCATTGATCATGAATAAACCTGGGGGGCCTTTCTTATGCAGCGAATCTATCTTGCTGAAAAATCTCTGTACTTCGATGTCCATTGTTGGGGCTCTTTCCTCAAGTTGCAGCATTAATCCTCTCTTGCTCAAAACTTTCTTGACCTCAATGATGGTTTCTGTCCTATCCTCAATATCCAAGGCCTCTAGTTCCTCTCTTGTTTTAGAATTCAAAAATATGATGATATCATTTTCCTCTGTAGGCCTTTCTCCCAATTCTCCTCTTATCTTATCAATGGCTTGTCTGCTTCTCTGCAGCAGTTCATGCTGCTCAAACATAATATGTATGAGTGGCCAAATCTCTGTCATGGATTTGCAGATGTCCATCCAAATATTTTACTTGGCCTCTGAAAGTGTTTTGGCCATGACTGCTTCTTTCTGTAGCTTCTGCAATTATTTCTTGAGTCTCTGTGTTGTATGCATCTATGTATTGTAACTAGGCTGGAAAGTGGACACCATCTTTTGGAGGTTATTGATCTCATCCTGCAGTATTTTGATTTCCTTTCCTTGCAGAGACATGTCCTCCATGGATTTCACCAATTTGTTTGATGCATCTATGGTTGTTACTGAGGTTGCTACTGGAATTTCCCCTGTGGTGGTTGTTGTTGTTGTATTGATACCTGTGATGGGAACTGCATTCAATGGGATGACTACCATTGCCACATTCTGCTCTTTTTCTTTAACTAGTGTCTCCAGCTCGGCTTCCATATCCTTGATCTGCGCATTCTGCTCCATGATTAGTTTCAACATTTCCTCTTTATGGCCTTCAGTCTCTGCCATTTCTTTTGCCTGTGGATCTTCTGTGGCAGGGATCTTCAGTTGTTTCCTTAAGGATGTTATATCAGCATTCTTCTTCTTTGGCAATTCCTCAGCTACTTTCACATTTGATGGATCATATCTGATTTTGAGTACTAGTTCCTACATAGATTTTATCTTATTGTCCTTTTCCAAAGAAGACACCTTCTCCAGCTTCAGTTGAGTCTGGACATTGTTCAAGGAAACTTGCAACTTTGCAGCAGTCGTGGAGGTATTGGTCGGGGTGGAGAAAATCATTTCTCCCATCTATCTGTGCATATCCATTTGGTCAGTTGGATGTACCTCTTTGACATCAAACTCAAAAGTTGACCTTTTATAATCAGAAATTGCTTTGGGTTGAGGCATCGGTGCCTGCAAGAACGCCATGTGCATCCTCCATTTTTATGTTTCAAAAGCAAAGAGCAACCTATGTTGGGTTGTAGATGTTTTCTTCCAGAATTGAGCATAGGTACTATTAGTCAAAATCTCATTTTTCTTCTTGATTAAGTTATACTTATCAAAAATATTGAGTCCTGCAGACTCCTGTGAGGATTCGGTTGTCAACATTGTATCAATTTGCTTCTTTGATGAGGAAGTTTACATCATTTGTTGGCTTCCTGAGAAAAGTGGTGAATGTTCTCCTTCCATTACTGTAGTGGATTGAGTCTCTTCTCCTCTAGACCTATCATGTGTATGACTGGTTTTGGTCCTCTTTCTGTAAATATGGAAGTCCTCTGCTGAGACTTCAGTGACTGAGGGAGATACTTCTTTCCTGGGCCTCTTCTCTACTAGTACCTGTGAAGTTATAGTTTGGAAAATGTTGGTAGAAGAAGGATGATGTTAAATTTCAGTCAGAGTGTTTTCTTCCCATTCTGTCTGGTTCATGTATCTCTCTATCTCTGGTTTAGGCACGTGAGCATAGGGAGGAATTTTGTTCTTCAATCTGGTTTCTACAATGATACCACAGGAATCATAATGCCATGGGAAACTTTGCTTGAACTTCATCTCTTGTAACAACTTGTTTGCTTCTTCACCTGCATCTCTATTGTTGCAAATGAAGGAACCTATTTTCCCTTTGATCCTGAGTTGTTATTTTTTCTTGAAAGCCACAAAATGAATGTCATCTAAATTAATCATCTGGCTGATATATTCCAGAGCGAATATCCTGACAGGCAAGTATTTGGGCAACTTGTAAGGGGCCAATTCACATCCGTAAACTCTAATATCTATGTGATCCTGGTACAGGTACCAGTCACCTGTTTTAGCAAGGTCTGACAAATGTAGGATCCTTTGAATTTCTTCATTTATCCTGGGTTCTTTTTGTCCACTTAGCATGCTTACCACTGGGTGGTAAAACTGATCTATGAACTGCTTGAAATTGAACTCAGATGAGTTTTTCTTCCCCAATGATGTCCAAGATGTGACAGGTTGTGTGTTGCCATCCTGGTCTAGCTTTTGCATGGAGAAAGGGAACATGTCTGCTTGGAAAAAGATGAACAAGTATACCAGAATTGAAGAATACCTGAACATACCCTCTGTAGAAAAATTGAAGAGTTGCTCATGGATATTGTCGGCCAGGAACTTGTTGTTCCATGGATATTCTTCAAGACAATTTGTTGTTCCATGTCAACTTAGGAATCTATGTTTAAAGTTGTTGGAATGGCTTGAGAATCTTTTATTCTCAAGCACATTTATCAATACTTTGTTTTGTAATTGTGTTATAAAAATGGATATTCATTCTTACTTAAAAACATGAGATACAATATAGAGTATAGAACGTATAATGCATGATAGGGGAATGGAAGTTATTTACATGATGTATAAACTCTTGATTGAAATAAAGACCTTTGTTGAAGTTCGTACATATTTGATTTTAAGTTATCTCTTCGTTCCACAAAGACGGGGCAAGCTCTGCAAGTGCAAATTTGTCTATATATATTAGCTTCATTACTTTATTTATTTGAAATTAAGCACTTTCAATTCCAATTGTTTCATGCTATAGATTTTGGTAGCTTAACTTAGTTCCTTATATTTTTCTATTTAATCTTTAATGCATAAGTTGTGTGACTAAAGGATTTACTGTAATGAGTAGCTTGTTTTTCATCTAACATTCATGAATTCTACAAATTAAAATATAAAGAGTGGAATAAAGTATTTTTGGTGAATGTGTGATTGCTTTG
>ML797331.1:439995-458121 GCA_009831015.1 Picea engelmannii | reverse complement strand
TGGATATATGATAAACTCCAACAAGGGTTACATGACTTCCTTGTATAGGTTACAAGACCTGGCTCCATTAACCATCATCAATAATAATTCAACTTTAACTCTCCTAATTCATCAAAGAATATGGAAAAACACACAATAAACTATCATGTTTACATCATGAGCCTTGGATGACCATTTTAGACAAAAATGTGATGAAAGAGTTGTTTTCATAATGGAAAGAGTGGTTTTGGAGTGGTAAAAAAGGATCAATTGGCATTAATTTGGGAGTCCAACAATCACATAGAAATATATGCAAATAATTTCCTACCATCTTGATTGCGGCTAACCTTGGTGCCCATGTTTCATATATCACATCCTTTACTAGTGGGAGACTTGTAATACTACTTTCAAGCTACTATGGGAAACATTGGTGTTGTTGGAATTGTACGTTCTACAGAGAATTTGGCAATTACACAGACTGACATGAAGTTAAGACCCAAATATTGGCCCTTGGAATTTTCAATCGTCTTTGGTAACTTGTTAAACCTTCTAAAAACCTAACACCCAAATGAATTTTGAGCATGATGTTGAGGGAATTTTGATGTTCTCTATAGGGTTTAATGATGAAAAGGATCTACCCAACTCAAAGTTTTCATTGATATTCCATCAATGCTAACTAATTTCTCCACAGTTAGAGTAGATAGGTTAATATATTTCCTTACAAGTGCGAGATCTTCCATGCCCTGCAAAAACAAGAAATTTTAGATTGTGGTGGAGAGCTCCATTACAAATCTATAGATGATATAATGGAACACAAATTCGTTGTATAGGCTATGAACTTTCTTCCTGGAAAGTACAAAGGGAAAGTATAGCTTTCCCTTTGTCTCAAGAATATAAACCCACATATACATGCTCTTACATGATGCAAATACAATATAAACCCTACAATAGCCATACAGATTTAATTAATGAAATTGGTTTCAAAAGCCTAGTTGTCTATAAATCTTCACGTGATAGTTTGTTATGTCTTAAATAAATAGACACAATATAACCCTAAGAGCAAATAGTACTACACAATTTTGATTTGGGTGAGGCCCATAGGTTTCAATCTGGGGCTTGCTAAGGTCAAAGTTGAGGTACCCAATATATAGTTTCATTTGACAATAATGGGTGCCAACTATTGAATACAATAGTCTAGTACTCATTACCAACAACTACAAAAGGCAATCAAAACTATTGAGTGAGTACAACACTCTAGTACTCACTATCAACAACCACAATAGGCAATCCAAACTGTTGAGTGTAAAAAACATGTCTTCATTGACAAACAATTTATATAGGATGGATATTTGTTAGAAGGCCAACCACCTATAATTAACTATGAAGTTTTTTCCAATACCCATAGGTTTCTATCTGGGGCTTACTAAGGTTAGAGTTGAGGTACCCCATATACAATTGCATTTGATAGTAGTGGGTGCCAACTAGTAAGTACATTAGTCTAATATTCACTATCAACTACTACAAAAGGCAATCAAAATTGTTGAGTGAGTACAACAATACTCACTGTCACAACCACACTAGGAAATCAAAACTATTGAGTGTAAAAAACATGTCTCCATTGACAGGCCATTTATATAGGATGGAGGTTTGTTAAAAGGCCAACCACCTATGAAGTCTTTTCCAACACCAAAATTCACATGAGAAATTTGACCAACAAATCACGTAGTAATTTTGTGTGTCTTTGACGTCGTTGAAGGCTCTCATAGGTCCATGCCATACTTTGCATGTTGGTTTCATTCCAAATGAGTCTCGAGTCTCCAAATGAGTCTCGAGTCTAGGTTTTAAGGCTTATGTGCAAAATCTTGTACTATATTTCCACTTGAGGTCTTTGCTCCATTTTATTTTACACACAAAACTATTTTATTACATAATTTTGATGAGGTGGAACACATGTCACCCTTGGGTGGGTTCACCTCTTTTAAGAATGTGAAATGTTAAATTAATACTAGACTAAGATGTTATTCTTATATTGATTTTTGGTAAATGAACTATGTTGTTTTAAATTATTATTATAATAATATAATTTTTGAAGTTGTAATTGTGTTTGGTGTACTAGATCATTTTATATTGATTTGAGTGTTTAGTATCGGAAGGTGTGTATATCTTACTTTTCTTATGTTTTGAATCTAGGGAACGCATGTTCTTACCTGTCAAGTACATTTAAATTGTTAACGCATGTTCTTACCTGCCAAGTACATTTAAATTGTATTTCACTTATTTTTAAGTTGTATTTCACTTATTTCGCTTATTTTTAAGGCGAGAGATGGTTTTCAAAAACCTGCAACTATACACCAATGGCGGTCATGGATAAAATTGGCCCTAGAGGGTCCTACACCCTGGCGCCATTGCTTACTCCACTTATTTTAGTTGTTTCTTTTCCTTGCAGGGTTTGAGGAGAATACTTCTCCCACTAACTTTAGTGGTGGCTCTAACAAACCTATCATTACTAGAGTGGTCCTCCCTTACAGACTACCCTGTGATGACATCAACCTAGTATTTACCGCACCTTAACTCCAACCACTCCTAAACATACCACACTATCATACCACATCTACATTTATTCTGATCCTCTGGCTCACTCTGAACACAATTGAGTGGGACTCAAGTGGCAGCTCCTCCTTCCTCCATAAGACACACACTGATGGAGGGTGAGGTCAACGCACTCATGGGTTCTACTGACGAGGTCCTCTGGAATAGTGTGGGTCTCTTCACCTTGACTGATGAGCTCGCTAGGCGTGGAAATATTTACTCACCTCTTCCTGGGACCTCGCATCCACCAAAATTCTCTTCCATCTTTCCGGCTACTTCATTGGTATCTACCACCTATCCTATCCAAATCCTGGATTTTCTCCAAACTGACCACATACAACTTAACTCTCTCCCTACAGAGGACCTGTCTCTCTACCTACCTACTTGGAGCCATTCACAGACTCCTTCGACCGTCACCTATAGGGTATCCTACTCCAAACCACTTCTTGGCTTATCCTCGACCGAACCACTTTCTACTACTACCCTGGGAGGGGAGACAACTACCCTAGGGCCTCTAAGACCTATAGGTACTCCTGGATTTAAACACTCGGATGGAGCTCACACTACTCAGGGTAAACAAACAACCACCAGACCGTGGTGCACGAAAAAGACAAAAAGGAAAATGGTACTTGGAGCTGACATCAGTTTAGAAGACTCGATCACAATGAGTCTTTGTTCTCTAGTGGGTAGAATATCCTACATGCATCTTTGTTGAACTGACCTAGCAGAGTGGGTGTTGTCAACCTGGCAGCCTTTGCTTGGGTTATGTACCAGATATCACCTTCCTGACGAGAGGCTGGCTCTGTTTCCAGTTTAAAACACTTGAGGATTCTACTATCATACTTGAGCGGCTCTGGAACATAGACGACGATGTTAAAAAGGTGGTGGGTAAGCTTTGATCCATCATAGGACTACTTATGTTTGTGCCATTTATGGGTTCTTCTACATGGTCTGCCTCTACATCTTTGGAATGCAAAATCTCTTGAGGCCATTAGAAATACTCTTGGTCGGTTCATTAGTGTGGACTTGAAGTCTCTCACTGGTCTGGACAAGAAAGTTGCGAGGGTTATGGTGGAGATCGACATACATGAAGTTCTATTAGAATTCATTGATATTGTTTGGAGAGTCCATCACACATGCCATAATCTGGATTACCTAGGCATACCCTTCAGATGCACACTATGCAGACAAACGAGCCACCTAAGAAAATTCTGCATTGGCATCTTGGATGAAGAACTGTCGGAGGACACCATGCTCGAACTCTCCACTAGGTCAGACTCCCTAGAAGTGAACACTCAACCTACATACACAGATTTCTTGGATGATGTTGAACCAGAAGCCTCAGACTCCATCACTAGTAAGCTCAAAACCATTTGTCCTTCTCTATTTTTCTCATTGTCATCCTCAGAAAAAGATTTATTGGATAGCTCCACTATTCAAACTAAGGGCACTTTGAATACACTTCGGAAAGATACCCCTCTATTTGGGTCTTACATGGGTGCACCATCTACTCACACTTCCACCAGCTCTCTTGAAGGGAAACATTCCCATCTTGTGTCTGATACTATTACCAACACTGCTTTAGACTGCACACGGGTTGCCTTCTCACAGGATCCACTCCCTGTCCCACACTCCCACACACCTCCATTGGAGATCGAAAGCCAAGGCACCATGTCTCTTGATCAGGGGGAGGAATTTTGCATACCGGGCACTAATGAATCACAGTTAGGGGACAATACTCTTGGCGATGTTCTGGACACGATACTCCCATCCTATAAAGAAGTTCTTACACCCATCCCCCTACCTACCTATTTGGGGAAGTCGGTTCACAAGCCACAGACTTCGAGAGAGGCCTCAGGATACATGGAAATTCCATGTTTGGACTTGGGAAAAGTACACACATGGTCAAGAGGGCTAGGCTATGATCATTCCCCGATCAAATCCAGAATTTCCCGCTGCTAGGAGAGGCCACCGACCACACTTTCTATTGATTCTATTTCACCACTCTACGATATTGGGGTGCTTAGAGGCATGAAATCCCTTGTGAGAGCCAAGCCATGATCATGCTCTCCCTCAATATCAGAGGGGTGGGGGGTCCTTTAACATCCACCACTTTTAGAAGACTCCTCTCTAGGACTTCTCCTGACATTATCTTCCTACAGGAAATATTGGTCGATGGTTAAAAGGGAAGAACTTTTTTGAATAAATTCCGCCCAGATTGGCACACATGTTCTGTAAACTCTCTTGGTACATCTGGGGGATTGGCTGCAACTTGGGACCCTACAAAGTTTCACTTAATCCCTTTTATGAGTTGTGGTGGAATACCACTGACAGGTTCCAGCCGGTGGAGTAACCAACACATCAATTTCCTCAATATCTATGGCCCCTGCATAGATATAAAAAATTTGCAGGTCTAGGTGGTGTCTTGGGGCCTGCTCGATCTCACAAACTTTATTATTGCAGGTTACATGAATCTTACTACAAATGAGGGCGAAGTATGGGGAGCTTCATCTACACAGGACTCCTTGGCTGGATATTTTAATTCCTTATTTCTAGTGCACGATCTAGTAGATTTCCCTCCAGATGTTTTGGCTCCTACTTGGCGCAATGGACAAGCAGGACCAGAGTCCATTTCAAAGCATCTAGACTGGTTTATTATCTCTGAAAATATTATAACATCTGATGGAAGGATCAGATCCTGGGTGGATTATCCCTGTCTATCGGACCATGCTCTGATTCTATTGCAATTTGGCTCACCTGTTATTTGAATAACCTACTCTTTCAAATTGAATTTGAGTTGGTTGCACGAGGAATATTTCAATACTATTGTAAATACAGTCTGGAAAGACCCCATATTCCTAACAAATCCAGGAATAAAACACCACTTTGTATGGAAATTGAAGCACCTAAAAGTCTGTATCAAACACTAGGCCACTTTACACAGAAAACACGCACTCCTTAAATTACAAGTTTTGGAGATTGAACTATAGGATCTCCTTCAAGCAGACACATGGGATGGGGATTTTAGGGGTAGGTACCATCACTTGAAACAACTAGAATGTGAGAGAAACCATTTGATGCTCGCAGAAGAATCTCTTTGGAGGTAGGGGAGCAGAGCAAACTGGATAAAGTGTGAAGATCTCAATACTAAATACTTCCACCGTTTTGAAAGCTCCCGCAGGAACACAAAACATGTTTGGGATATAAAAGATGAAGCAGGCACTGCACATAGAGGACGTCAAGCCATTAAGTTAGCAGCTACATATTTTTTTAAATCTTTCTATGAAGCGATGCCACATAATAATCTACAAGATCTTGTCACTGTGGCCGGACTCTTCCCATGATCAGTCACAAAGGATGATTCTATTATTATGGATAATCCTTGTATGCTACATGAGGTTTTGGATGCATTAAAATCCTTTTCAAAGGACAAAATCCCAGGCCCTGACGGTTGGACTGTAGAATTCTATCTACATTTCTTCGATTTAGTAGGGGTCGATCTCTTGGAGCTAGTGGAAGATTCTAGACTCGGAGGTAAGGTGACTGGTGCACTGAATTCAACCTTCTTGACCCTTATTCCAAAAGTTAATAATCCAATTTCATTTGGTGACTACAGACCGATAGCACTCTATAATCTGTGCTACAAGTTAATCTCAAAAATCATCACTAACAGGATAAAACCTATTCTCTCGAGGACACTGTTGGGTGAAAAGTTGGGGTTCTTAAAGGGTCGACAAATTTTAGATGTTATTGGCACTATACAAGAGTGCTTGCACAACATAAAAATAAAAAATTCAAGAGCACTCATTCTAAAACTAGACCTTAAAAAAGCATTTGACTGCATTGACTGGGACTTTCTCAGATTAATTTTGACACAATCAAGATTCAACCAAGCTTCGATAAAGTGGATTATGAGATGCGTTATACGTGCAAATTTTTTGTACTGGTAAATGGTGAATTTTCCTCATTCTTCCATAGTGGAAAAATACCGCGACATGGAAGCCCCCTCTCACCGCTCTTGTTCATCTTGGTTATGGAAGGATTAAGCCTTTTACTAAAAAACAACCATGAAGAAGGAAAGTTATCGGGGATCAAAGTTTCCAGGATTGTCAAGATCCTGCATCTTCTATTTGTTGATGAAGTCCTCATTATGACCAATGACAGCCTACAGAAATGGAGGGAAATCAAAGAAATATTGAAGATATTCTGCAGCGCCATGGGTTTACAGATCAGCTGGTCTAAATCGACTTTCCACTTCGCAAATATGGAAGACCAAACCTTGGAACAACTGAAAGGCATCTTCCCTTATAACTTAGTTCACCTTTCGGAAGGTTTCAAATACCTTGGATACTATATTAAAGTTGACTACTATAAGACTACAAACTGGAACTGGTTCGTAGCAAAGGTGGAGAAAAAAATTGGACACTGGTGCAATAGATGGCCCTCCTCAGGAGGCCGATACACTCTTATCAAAGCTATCCTAGAAGGGAAACTAGTTTATTGGATGGCCCTCACAGCTATACCAGCCCTAGTATTGGATAAAATAAGGAAACTAACTTACAATTTCCTCTGGTCGGGCAACACTGAACATTATAGGAAACACCTATGCAACTGGGAAACCCTGGCCAAACCTAAAAACAAGGGTGGATGGGGGATCAGAAACATCTTCCATTTCAACAAAGCGTTGGCCGCCAACTCACTATGGCGTGTGTTGAAAAAAGAAGGCATATGGAACACTATCATTAAGGGAAAATACCTACCATACATCTTGGTGGAAACCTAGCTAAGGACTATGACAATTTCCACAAGGGCAACCTCTCAGATCTGGAGAAACTTGGTTAAATTGGTAAATTGGATAACACAATGGCTATGCTGGAAGCTGGGCTCTGGTCACACTATTATTCTCGGAAGGGATTGCATTATAGGACTTGACTAGGCCTCTTACCTGTCTCCTCAGTTGATTACACATCTAAATTTAAAAAATACCAGATACCTCTTTCAAGCAAGAAATTGTACCAGAACTAGGATCCCTATTAATGGCTAGAAAACTTGTCATGAGTTGGATCTACCTGCAGAGCTCACAGTGGAGTGGAAAAATTACTGCATGGAACTTACACACGTGGGCATACAACTACAAGATATGGAGGATCAACTTATGTGGTTTGGGGGTGACAGATTGGGACACATAACTGTCAAAAATATATATTCTACCATCACAAAACTCACTCTAGAAAAATAATACTTATGGTTGGAGGAAAAACTTATGGTCTTGGAATATACCACAAAAGATCAAGTTGTTTACCTAGTTAACTATAGAAAAAAAAATCCATACATGGGATAACCTCCAAAGGAAAGGATGGGTTGGCCCCAACATTTTCCATCTGTGCTACAATGATGAATAAACAATGTCACACCTCTTTACTAAGTGCCCCTTCACTCGTCTTATATGGGACAATATCACTCTTGATCAACACATAAACATTGTTTGGGATGGGACTTCTATATCCACATGCTATGATTATTGGACAACTAGGGAACACAACTTCAAATATCTTCCATCACTGGTCTGTTGGTTTGTCTGGCTGGATAGAAACAATTTTTTTTTTTTGAAAATATGCCCCCCTCTGCATGCACTGTTGCTTATAAGACTCTTGGCATGCTCAAAAAATGGAAAGCTATGCATCCAATTAAAATGGTAAAGAAGATAAAAAAATAGACCACATATCTTAGAGGATACACCTACGGGGTGGTTTGATGGAGCAGTGCAACTCAATGGCACATTGAGTGGTGCATGTGGATTGATCAGAATCACAAAAGATTCTATATATAGATGGACTTTCTGCTGTGGCCCGGGCACCAACACTAGGGTAGAATTATTGGGTGCCTGGGAAACATTACACTTGGCCTCCAGAATAAACATTGAACTCCTGCAAATTCTCGGGGACTCTAGAATTATCATAGAATGGTTGAACAACAAGGGTAAGCTACAAGCCATCTCGCTCGTGGCCTGGAAGGACAAAATCAGATTACTACAACACACCTTCAGGAAGCTCAGTTTTAATCATATCTACCATGAGCACAACAAGGAAGCATACCTACTTTCAAAGGAAGTGTTGAAAAGTCAACAAGAAACATGTGTCTAATTTACTTTTCCCTTAATTAAATTAGACAATAAATATTAATCTATTATTTCATTCATAACTGAGTGAGTTGGATTTGTAACAGAACCATAAGTGTAGTTAAGTGAGTTAATATCAGTTGTACTAGTTGTAACTAAACATGCACTAGTGAGAGTTCAGTTAATCAGTGAACTCACATGCAACTGAAGATTCACCATGGTTAACTACATGCATGTCAGATCTAGTGGAGACTCAGTTGAGATAATAGGTGAAAGGGACAGTTTGGCTATCAGTTTTGATTTGATCACACATGCAGTGGATATGCTTATGAGCATGTGAAAACTAGGCAATTCAATGATCATTGTGAGAATTCGAATTGCAGAGTTTGTGCAGAGGAGGCAGGCTGTTTGGACACGAAAATTGGCACATGTATTTGTTGATTTGTGTATGACAGTGTGAAACGATTGTATTGTACTGAGAGCTCTTGGATTAGACTTTTGTATGAGATTGTTTCATGATTCATGATATACATAATATATGATAGTGGGGTTTTTAGCTTTATGCTTTCCCGGTAAAACTTATGTGTTATGTGTTCTTGATATTTCACTTTGTGATCGTGGTTGTGATCGTGGTTTAATTTTCCACAAGAATAATAGTAGAAGTGATTCTGTATTTAACAGTGGCGTATAATTGTTAGATCAGGAGAATCCCAGGAAATACTTAATTTGTATTGAAATTTCTACAGGAAGCACTTCAAAAAAAAGCTGGCATAATATCCTACAATCATTGGCTTGAAGGACATGAGGGCCCCACTCATACTCTAAAGATATACTAGGACCTGCAACAACTGCCCATCTGTGGAATTCCCATACAAGCAAGGAATCATCATATTCTCATTGTTTTTTAGTATGTGTAACAACTAATATTATGGACTTTACTTCTTTTTTGTTATCTTATGACATATAGTAGTCTGTATAACTTTTAAATCCAGCTCTGCTCTTTCACCTTCTAGTTGGCTGAAAGACCATTATAGGCGAAAGATATATTCATCAGTGGATACTTTGTTGTGATTGTAAAACAAGTCATGAGAACAAATTATATATTAATATAATTGAGTAATTTTTGTGTTGGAAAAGTCATAGTCTAAATTTCTACAAAATAAATGTTCTTGGATATTTTTTCGAATTTTGGCAAAAAAAACTATTTCGTAAAATAGTTAGACAACATCCTTTATAAATTGAAGTAAAATTTTATTTTTAATTTTAAAATATGTTTTTCTACCATTAAATATGGGATAATTATACAACATAAATATAACATAGATACATCATTCATTCATATAGTTTGAGTGAGCCTAATGGTTAAGAACATGTATTTATTCTTTTTGGAATGATGAATTTGGTTATGTTCATGTTTTGAAAGGAAACTTTGCACTTCACTTAAATCAACTAAAAAATATTACAAAAATATCAATGCATTCAATAGTTAAATTTTAGATATTTTAAACTTTTCCCCATTAGATAATCTCTCAAGCTTTTTAAGATTAAGAGAAAAAACAACACAAACACTAAATTCAAAGAGCCCAAAGCTCTCAAGCCTAAGAGAAAAAACAACACAAACACTAAATTCAAAGAGCCCAGAGCTCTCAAGTTTCATAAAAGTAAATCTCAAAAACTATTAATGTTTATCCCAATAGAAAAAAACAAAACCATAAGATTATTGTGTTGAAGTCCAACTTTAGTTATAGCTTATTTGTGGGTAAGTGACTCTCTTGTCAGTATATTCCCATGTCTAAGAAAAAAACAAAACAATAAAATCTCATAAACTACTAATGCTTATCCCAAAAACAAAACAGTAAAATTACATTGCTTATCCCAATAACAAAAACAAAAGGGTAAAATTAAATTGTGTAAAGAAAGTTTAGCTTTACTTGTAGCTTATTTTTCCAATAGAAAACTAGCTGAATTATATTATAAAATATAATTTTTTACATCTGCTAGACCATATCTGTCATCAAAATCGGGGCATATAACTGTCCACTAATAGTAATATCCAGTAAAAAATTACAAATTACATCCACGAAGAACTCCATACAGGATCAAAACTCTTAGATTTAAGCAAAAACTTAGTACCTATATACCAAAAGGCCACCACAGTCTAGAAACAATAAGCGAAAATAAAAAAAACTGGCTTCACTCAAACCTGTGTTAACTTTCCAAAAAAAGAGGGATGGTAAATAACATGCTAATATACGTTAATATGGCATCTTTGACCCTCCATACCATTTGACCATTTGTGGAGGGTGATAAATCCTTCAGGTTCCTATAATGCTTTCTTTGAGAGCTCATTGACCTCCTTGTTGGATTCACGATATATGTGTATAAAGCTGGTGGCCAAAACTTACTTCTTAAAGTCCCGATTCTTTACTTCCAGCCTTCAATAGAACTAGCTCGCAAATCACTCTTTTTATTTAGCCAGACTATGATTACTTTGGAGTCTCCCAGAATCTGAAGCTTGTGAATAGACAGATAATTAGCTATATAAAGTGTTTCCCAAACACCCATTAGCTCTTCCTTCGTATTGGTTCCTTCCCCACAATTCAAGTACCATTTATAAATTGTTGTGGCTGAAGGTTTTATGATACCCCCCACCCTACTGCACTTCCCATTTGCAAGGGCTGCACCATCAAATCAAGCCACAGTGGAATCATGTGGATGAGCTATCAAACATGAGCGTATAGAAGGGAGAATATTTGTGACCACATGTTTTTTTAGAGAACCAAGAGTCCTTATAACAACCGTATGAATGGATGGCTCCTTTCCTTCAAAGATTGTAGAATTCCTTTCTAACCAAAGAAACCAACAAATAAGAGCAGCTAAATAGGAAAGAATAGTCTTATCCGTTGTCTATTTTGTAAGACAAGTAGCTAAATCATTCCCTTTCCAATACTGTTTGTACTTTTTGATAGATTTAATTTTCTTCCAAATAAGCTTAGTGAAGGGACAATGTATGAATAGGTGAGCAATATCTTCAATATCCCCTTTGCATAACTGACAATGACCCGGGCCCATCTATCCTCTAAGTTGCAAATTATTCCAGGTCAAAATTTTATTCTCCACTTCCAACCACAGAAAGAGCTTGATTTTCTGTTGAATGTCCCACTTCCATAAGATTTTTCTCCATCTTGAAAGAATTAGAAAGTTTTGTGTGGATAATAATTCCACATAAACATTTTTTTTTGTGAGGGATCCTGAAGAGTCACGCCCAATCCATAACAGAGCATCTTCATTTTCGTAGATTGATACTCCTAAGGCTTGTAGTGCTTGTCAAAAGCGCTCCCACTCCATTGCCAGATCACCAGATATATCCAGGTCTGAACTGCTGATCCAATAAGATAATAAAGAGTCCTAGTCATGTTGTCTCCAAGCCTGAGCTAATACTGTGATTTGTTTATGTCTAAGAATGTCAATAAGTGAATGAGAAAGGAAGGATGAGTTTACCATCCCCAGAATTATATCCCTTCCAAGAACCACATGATGACATGTGCCAGGATTCCAACTCAACGAGTTTGTAATCAAATGTACAGACTTTAAAAGACTGTTCCATATTTTTGATGCCGAATGCTGGTGAAATGTAGCTGATCTGAACCAGTTTTTGACTGTAATGAAAGTGAGATACTTATCCTTTATAAAAAAATTCCATATTACTTCCTTTGCTAAAACTCGCCAAAGAGTCGTCATGGCCAGAGCTTTGATGAAAGAAAAGATATTATGAAATCCCCAACCACCATTACGTTTTGGTTGAGCTAGAGTCTCCCAATGACAGAGATGGTAATGATGAGATTCACCCATCCCGTTCCATAGAAAATTATAAAGTAATTTCCTTAATTTGTTTAGAATGGAGAACAAAATTGAAGCAAGAGATAACCAATCTATGGGTTGGCTTTCCATAATAGGCTTGTAAAGAATATACCTACCACCCAAGGATAGCCACCTGTAGGTCCAATGACTAATCTTATTTACCACTTTTTCCAAGAGCCATAACCAATCTTTTGTTTTCTGTAATCTTTCCTTTAAGAAATATTTGAGATATTTGAAGCCCATAGAGAGATCTGTGAAGTTATACAGAAGGATAAGCTTGAAAGGAGTAAGTTTTGTCTTTGATGGTACTGTATAATGCACGGTCGACTTTGATGAATTTACCTTTAAACTTGAAACCAAACAAAACTTTTTATAAGGCTCTTGATCTCCATCCACTCCTGCACAGAAGCATTTTTCAGAAGTAATACATCATCAACAAAAAAAAGGTGAAGGATTTTTGTAAGTCTGGAAACTTTGATGCTTGCTAAGATTCCTTCCCGTTGGCTTGATTTTAATAATAGGCTCAGACTCTCCATCACCAGAATAAACAAAAAAGGTGACAGAGGGCACCCCTATCGAAGTCCTCTACCACTTCTGAAGAAGTCTGTGGCCTCCCCATTAATTAATACTGCAAAAGACGCAGAATCCACACATGTCATAGTCCAGTTTTTCAACTGTGATCCAAACCCCACTTGGATTAAAATCAACCTTAGTAAATCCCAGTTAATGCAATCATAATATTTTTGAAGGTCTAGCTTTAGAATAAGGGATTTTAAAATTTTCTTTTTGATGCTATGTATGCACTCATGAGATGTTCCAATTACATCATGGATCTGACGTCCTTCTAGGAAGCCCAGTTGCTCTGCCGAAAGAGCCTTTGATAAAATTGGTTTAATATGGACAACTATAACTTTGGAAATGACTTTATAAACCAGATTACACAAAGAAATAGGTTTGTAATCCCCATAGTTTATTGGTTTATTGACTTTGGGGATCAGAGCTAAAAAGGTAGAGTTTATGCTTTTTGCAATGTGCCCATTTGACCGAGCATTTTCCACCATCGCCAGAAGTTCCTCACTCACTAAATCAAAGAAGTGTATGAAAACTTCCACCATCCAACCATCAGGCCCTGGACTTTTGTCTTTTTTAAACAGGGTTAAAACCAATTTTAATCCCTTCAACGAAACTGGTTTATAAATATCTCTCGCTTCCTCCTCATTTATCAATCTTGTAAAGAGTCCCACCACCCCAACTATTCAGCTGCGTGAGAATTATCCTGGGGTTTAAAGAAATTATTGAAATAATTCTCCGCCTCCGCGGTTATCGCCTCTTAACCTTTATGAATAGTCCCATTAACATCACGAATCTCCCATATATGTTTACTATTTCTCCTGTGATTAGCAAACTGATGAAAGAACTTAGTATTTTGATCTCCACTATGAACCCAAATAGCCCGACTCTGAAGTCGCCACAAATCCTCCTATGCTTTTAGAAGCTTATTCCTCTCTAATTCCATCTTAATGCGATTAGACTCCACCTCCGGAAGAATAGAACCATTTGATAACAACTACAAATGTTGTTTGATATTTCCTTCCAAGTTCTCCAGTAATTTTAATTCTCAATTCTTAGACTCTTTTGCCCAACATTTAGTACAAGTTTTTAGGTCCTACAACTTCCATATTAAACGACGCTGGTGATCTCCTTCCAATAAATATTTCTGATCACTCCAAATTTTATGAACCATATTGTTGTAAACTTTGTCTAAAATCCATTGTGCATTAAATTTGAAGGGATATGCTTTGAAAAGGGGAGTGTTCTCCAGCTGCAAAAGTACAGGCACATGATTCGAGATGAAGGGATATTCTACCTAGGATCTGTACATACCAACATTCAAAAGAAGATCCTTCGAAACAAAAAACCTATCCAGTCGCTTGGCAATAGAATTTGTACCCGAGCGTCCATTATGACAAGTTTGGACTATCTTATGTGGTTGAACATCTATAAGTTTATGGGCTTGAAAGAGTGCTCTGAAGAAACCGACAAGTTAACCCAAATTTGTTGTCCCACCCCACACCTCTCCAGTAGAAATAGTTAAATTTAAGTCCCCCGCTACTACAAGACTTTTCATAGAAAGAAAACCATTGTTCGCTAGAAAATTCCAGAAAGGTTTATGCTCCATGCACGGACCATAAACATTAAGAAGGTTGATCTTCCTCTTTGTTGCAATAATCAAACCTGTTAACAAAATCCCTCCACAGGTAAGGTAAGGAACTAGACTAAAAAGATAAGGATCCCATGAAACCAATAGACCACCCGAAGTACCAACAAAACTCACAGCACAAGACACCCAGGAAGTATGGATCTTATTCATAAAGGACCGAGCTTTTTGTTCATGAACTAGAGTTTCCTGTAGGAAAACAATGTTTGGATGGGTATTTTCCAAAACACGAAAGAATGAGGAAGATTTTAGGGTGCCTCCAACCCCTCTGAGATTAAATGAGAGTAATATCATTACTTAGCCCTTGCTAGGGCCTTCACTGCTCTAAGTGCCCCACTATCGGAAGAAGAAGGATCCTTGATTAAAGATGAGTTAGTCATCGCCTGTAATTTCTTTCTTGTACTTCTTGTTTTAACTGGAGAATATTATATTCCCAGTCCTTGTGACCAAGAATAGTCCTTTGATGTCTCAGCTTGAAAGGAAGCCGTGGTACTAATCTTTCTAGAGATAGTGGAAGGGTAAAAAATGGCATTCCCAAAATAGGTAAGTAACTGAGCCGGGGGATTATTATCATGTAAATATGGGATCAGAGAGTCCAGTACCGCACTCAATGAGGAATCATCCTCCTCGGACTCACAACAACCCAGGTTAGGTAATGACTCAACAGGGATGGGAGAAGCCACCTATGAGAAATCCACAGAGGAGGAGAGAGGAGGTTGTATAGGGTCAACAAGACTTGAAGGCCTAGGAGACAATGGTTCCAAAACAGGTAAGATACTAGAGCAACCAGGAGGTGTGATACTTGTAACGTCCTCGGCCATCATCCCACTGGCCGGGAAAACACTACTGTGTGGAAAAAAACACTTCTGTAACACATTATGCATTCTAATGAACTTAAAGTGCTTAATTAAAATTAAACACAAAATTACTGCTAAAGTTTCAGAGCTAATGGAAATAACAATAATTCATATGCACAACAAAATACATGATAACATTGCAAGAATCACAGGTATGCAATTTAGTTAATTACAGAATTACAAAACATAGTGACACTTATCTTTGAAACTGTCATGCACCACCAACTGCGTGTAGACCTTCCACGAACCTCCCAGCCTTAGGCCACGCTACTCATCACTCTTAGCAGTAGGTCACCCCCGAGCTGGGACTAAGCTCCACTAGGTAAGAAATCCTAGGCTAGGTAAGGTTTACAGGAAAAATACACATAAAAGAAGGAGGATTCTCTCCCAGGAACCACTTATGCCCACTACCCACAGACTCTCCTTCCCCACATGGTTGTCCCACCCCAGGAGTATACACCTTCTATGTCACCTAGACAGTCCTTCGGCTGCTAACCTCCCTTACCTTGGGCTTCAGCAACAGACTGGACCGGAAATCTCCGAGCTCTGTGGCAGCTACAAGGTTCCTTCCAGGAGCTCTCTCCTTCCTCCGTGCACTCTTTCACTTGGAGAGAGTCGCTGATAGGCTTGGTAAAACCTGCCTCTTCAACAACAATCACCTCCCTCACCTAGAGAGAGGTTACACACAGGTCATACAACCGGTTTTCTTAATATCGTTCCCGTACAAATTAGAAAAACAACAAGGCTCAACAACGAACATACAACAGCAACAAACCACACCTAGCCAAGAACTGTGTGGCCACCATAGTCAATTGGGACAACAAACATGGGTTTCCCAAAACAAGTGACAAACAGACGCTTCAACCCAACCAGGCTAAACAATTATGGGACATTCGATTTTCCCAACCATCCATAAAGAACAGACTCATAGTTTTGGGTTTCGGGGATGCGTGATAATAAATCCACGCGAAGGTTGAAGACAGACTCAACAGTTTTGATAGAGGGTGTATCGGCTCCTCTAGATATCAACACAGGCCTTTTTGGTTTCAGAGTTGCGTGAGGGTATTCTTGCAGAGGTCATACGGGATTCCTGGTTTAGATAGTCAACGGTACAATGGGGGAGGAACCCCCATCACTGTTGGACACATCTACCACACTTAGAGGGGGGGGGTGAATGAGTGTGGGGATCTTTTTCCCAAAACTTCCCTCTTACACAAAACTCATTAGTTAGCATTCGACATTTACTCATCACTCATTGTTGTCATTAATAATCAATTAGATGTGAATACATATCAGCAACATATATCAACAATATATCATCAACAAATCATCTCCACAAAAACACAAGATGTATGTACAATTTTTCTTTTTATTATGGACTTCAATCCGGGGGTTTTTCAGCAACAACTGAATAGAGTACAACTCTACAAGAGAACCAACTCTATATGCAAGACTCAACTTACATTCTTAGGACCAACTGAGATGAGGCAACAATCCTCAACAGATATCAATATGTACCATAAACAAGAGCATCAACCATGCACCAACCTGTCCCAAACAACCTGTAATCAACCTGTACCATAAAAAAGTGCATCCAACCATGTACCAAGTATATACCAATCATGTGTCAACTACTCATCAACAATGAATCATCAATATGTACCAACATCATCAACTATACACCTCATGTATGTGCCAACTCATCAACTGCTTGTCTCAACCATGACTAGTTTTGGATTAGTCAATAACCCTAACTTGAAATGATCATAACTTTGTATCTGTAATGAATAAATATCTAAAAATGATATAAAATGTTCTTCAGTGTGTTTTATGCAATTCCTCCAAGTGGAACTACTTGTAACCTCTCAGAAAAGGAGGTATAGCAAAAATGTCATACCTTGCTGAATTCTGGATTATTCTTGAGAGCGACCTTATAGAGTGTGCCCCACACGGAATATTTGTTGAATCGATCTGAAACTGTTACAGAGAATACTACAGACTGTAATATAACCAACACAATTGGTCTCACTGAAATTGGATATATTATGAAGAAGTTATGACGTTTTTACCCAAAATACCTGATTTTGACTAGTTTCAGGACTGGCCACAAACCCTATTTTCCATAGAGTGTAACTCCCAAAATACAACGACCCACAAGATGATTTTTTAACCAAAGATACTTGGATATGTTTTCTCACTTTCATAAGAATTTTAGGATCTGAATCATTATAGAAAAAAAGTTATAGCGAAAATGGTGAGATGACCTGTAAATAACATACCTTAGAAAGCACCATCAAAAGAATTTATCCTTCCTTCAATTCCGGCCCTCTTTTCTTCACCTTCCTTCTAAAATTCGGCTTGGATATCCTTGGTTACCTCAGTCACCTATAGATCTTCAATATTCTCAAGTGTTCCACACCAAAAATGCTCAAGAAGCTCTCACAAGAAGCTCTCCATCAATACTCCAAAAGATATTCTCACAAGAAGCTCTCCATTGATCCACA
>ML797331.1:400751-434467 GCA_009831015.1 Picea engelmannii | reverse complement strand
TTGAGAGATTATCTAATGGGGAAAAGTTTAAAATATCTAAAATTTAACTATTGAATGCATTGATATTTTTGTAATATTTTTTAGTTGATTTAAGTGAAGTGCAAAGTTTCCTTTCAAAACATGAACATAACCAAATTCATCATTCCAAAAAGAATAAATACATGTTCTTAACCATTAGGCTCACTCAAACTATATGAATGAATGATGTATCTATGTTATATTTATGTTGTATAATTATCCCATATTTAATGGTAGAAAAACATATTTTAAAATTAAAAATAAAATTTTACTTCAATTTATAAAGGATGTTGTCTAACTATTTTACGAAATAGTTTTTTTTGCCAAAATTCGAAAAAATATCCAAGAACATTTATTTTGTAGAAATTTAGACTATGACTTTTCCAACACAAAAATTACTCAATTATATTAATATATAATTTGTTCTCATGACTTGTTTTACAATCACAACAAAGTATCCACTGATGAATATATCTTTCGCCTATAATGGTCTTTCAGCCAACTAGAAGGTGAAAGAGCAGAGCTGGATTTAAAAGTTATACAGACTACTATATGTCATAAGATAACAAAAAAGAAGTAAAGTCCATAATATTAGTTGTTACACATACTAAAAAACAATGAGAATATGATGATTCCTTGCTTGTATGGGAATTCCACAGATGGGCAGTTGTTGCAGGTCCTAGTATATCTTTAGAGTATGAGTGGGGCCCTCATGTCCTTCAAGCCAATGATTGTAGGATATTATGCCAGCTTTTTTTTGAAGTGCTTCCTGTAGAAATTTCAATACAAATTAAGTATTTCCTGGGATTCTCCTGATCTAACAATTATACGCCACTGTTAAATACAGAATCACTTCTACTATTATTCTTGTGGAAAATTAAACCACGATCACAACCACGATCACAAAGTGAAATATCAAGAACACATAACACATAAGTTTTACCGGGAAAGCATAAAGCTAAAAACCCCACTATCATATATTATGTATATCATGAATCATGAAACAATCTCATACAAAAGTCTAATCCAAGAGCTCTCAGTACAATACAATCGTTTCACACTGTCATACACAAATCAACAAATACATGTGCCAATTTTCGTGTCCAAACAGCCTGCCTCCTCTGCACAAACTCTGCAATTCGAATTCTCACAATGATCATTGAATTGCCTAGTTTTCACATGCTCATAAGCATATCCACTGCATGTGTGATCAAATCAAAACTGATAGCCAAACTGTCCCTTTCACCTATTATCTCAACTGAGTCTCCACTAGATCTGACATGCATGTAGTTAACCATGGTGAATCTTCAGTTGCATGTGAGTTCACTGATTAACTGAACTCTCACTAGTGCATGTTTAGTTACAACTAGTACAACTGATATTAACTCACTTAACTACACTTATGGTTCTGTTACAAATCCAACTCACTCAGTTATGAATGAAATAATAGATTAATATTTATTGTCTAATTTAATTAAGGGAAAAGTAAATTAGACACATGTTTCTTGTTGACTTTTCAACACTTCCTTTGAAAGTAGGTATGCTTCCTTGTTGTGCTCATGGTAGATATGATTAAAACTGAGCTTCCTGAAGGTGTGTTGTAGTAATCTGATTTTGTCCTTCCAGGCCACGAGCGAGATGGCTTGTAGCTTACCCTTGTTGTTCAACCATTCTATGATAATTCTAGAGTCCCCGAGAATTTGCAGGAGTTCAATGTTTATTCTGGAGGCCAAGTGTAATGTTTCCCAGGCACCCAATAATTCTACCCTAGTGTTGGTGCCCGGGCCACAGCAGAAAGTCCATCTATATATAGAATCTTTTGTGATTCTGATCAATCCACATGCACCACTCAATGTGCCATTGAGTTGCACTGCTCCATCAAACCACCCCGTAGGTGTATCCTCTAAGATATGTGGTCTATTTTTTTATCTTCTTTACCATTTTAATTGGATGCATAGCTTTCCATTTTTTGAGCATGCCAAGAGTCTTATAAGCAACAGTGCATGCAGAGGGGGGCATATTTTCAAAAAAAAAAAATTGTTTCTATCCAGCCAGACAAACCAACAGACCAGTGATGGAAGATATTTGAAGTTGTGTTCCCTAGTTGTCCAATAATCATAGCATGTGGATATAGAAGTCCCATCCCAAACAATGTTTATGTGTTGATCAAGAGTGATATTGTCCCATATAAGACGAGTGAAGGGGCACTTAGTAAAGAGGTGTGACATTGTTTATTCATCATTGTAGCACAGATGGAAAATGTTGGGGCCAACCCATCCTTTCCTTTGGAGGTTATCCCATGTATGGATTTTTTTTTCTATAGTTAACTAGGTAAACAACTTGATCTTTTGTGGTATATTCCAAGACCATAAGTTTTTCCTCCAACCATAAGTATTATTTTTCTAGAGTGAGTTTTGTGATGGTAGAATATATATTTTTGACAGTTATGTGTCCCAATCTGTCACCCCCAAACCACATAAGTTGATCCTCCATATCTTGTAGTTGTATGCCCACGTGTGTAAGTTCCATGCAGTAATTTTTCCACTCCACTGTGAGCTCTGCAGGTAGATCCAACTCATGACAAGTTTTCTAGCCATTAATAGGGATCCTAGTTCTGGTACAATTTCTTGCTTGAAAGAGGTATCTGGTATTTTTTAAATTTAGATGTGTAATCAACTGAGGAGACAGGTAAGAGGCCTAGTCAAGTCCTATAATGCAATCCCTTCCGAGAATAATAGTGTGACCAGAGCCCAGCTTCCAGCATAGCCATTGTGTTATCCAATTTACCAATTTAACCAAGTTTCTCCAGATCTGAGAGGTTGCCCTTGTGGAAATTGTCATAGTCCTTAGCTAGGTTTCCACCAAGATGTATGGTAGGTATTTTCCCTTAATGATAGTGTTCCATATGCCTTCTTTTTTCAACACACGCCATAGTGAGTTGGCGGCCAACGCTTTGTTGAAATGGAAGATGTTTCTGATCCCCCATCCACCCTTGTTTTTAGGTTTGGCCAGGGTTTCCCAGTTGCATAGGTGTTTCCTATAATGTTCAGTGTTGCCCGACCAGAGGAAATTGTAAGTTAGTTTCCTTATTTTATCCAATACTAGGGCTGGTATAGCTGTGAGGGCCATCCAATAAACTAGTTTCCCTTCTAGGATAGCTTTGATAAGAGTGTATCGGCCTCCTGAGGAGGGCCATCTATTGCACCAGTGTCCAATTTTTTTCTCCACCTTTGCTACGAACCAGTTCCAGTTTGTAGTCTTATAGTAGTCAACTTTAATATAGTATCCAAGGTATTTGAAACCTTCCGAAAGGTGAACTAAGTTATAAGGGAAGATGCCTTTCAGTTGTTCCAAGGTTTGGTCTTCCATATTTGCGAAGTGGAAAGTCGATTTAGACCAGCTGATCTGTAAACCCATGGCGCTGCAGAATATCTTCAATATTTCTTTGATTTCCCTCCATTTCTGTAGGCTGTCATTGGTCATAATGAGGACTTCATCAACAAATAGAAGATGCAGGATCTTGACAATCCTGGAAACTTTGATCCCCGATAACTTTCCTTCTTCATGGTTGTTTTTTAGTAAAAGGCTTAATCCTTCCATAACCAAGATGAACAAGAGCGGTGAGAGGGGGCTTCCATGTCGCGGTATTTTTCCACTATGGAAGAATGAGGAAAATTCACCATTTACCAGTACAAAAAATTTGCACGTATAACGCATCTCATAATCCACTTTATCGAAGCTTGGTTGAATCTTGATTGTGTCAAAATTAATCTGAGAAAGTCCCAGTCAATGCAGTCAAATGCTTTTTTAAGGTCTAGTTTTAGAATGAGTGCTCTTGAATTTTTTATTTTTATGTTGTGCAAGCACTCTTGTATAGTGCCAATAACATCTAAAATTTGTCGACCCTTTAAGAACCCCAACTTTTCACCCAACAGTGTCCTCGAGAGAATAGGTTTTATCCTGTTAGTGATGATTTTTGAGATTAACTTGTAGCACAGATTATAGAGTGCTATCGGTCTGTAGTCACCAAATGAAATTGGATTATTAACTTTTGGAATAAGGGTCAAGAAGGTTGAATTCAGTGCACCAGTCACCTTACCTCCGAGTCTAGAATCTTCCACTAGCTCCAAGAGATCGACCCCTACTAAATCGAAGAAATGTAGATAGAATTCTACAGTCCAACCGTCAGGGCCTGGGATTTTGTCCTTTGAAAAGGATTTTAATGCATCCAAAACCTCATGTAGCATACAAGGATTATCCATAATAATAGAATCATCCTTTGTGACTGATCATGGGAAGAGTCCGGCCACAGTGACAAGATCTTGTAGATTATTATGTGGCATCGCTTCATAGAAAGATTTAAAAAAATATGTAGCTGCTAACTTAATGGCTTGACGTCCTCTATGTGCAGTGCCTGCTTCATCTTTTATATCCCAAACATGTTTTGTGTTCCTGCGGGAGCTTTCAAAACGGTGGAAGTATTTAGTATTGAGATCTTCACACTTTATCCAGTTTGCTCTGCTCCCCTACCTCCAAAGAGATTCTTCTGCGAGCATCAAATGGTTTCTCTCACATTCTAGTTGTTTCAAGTGATGGTACCTACCCCTAAAATCCCCATCCCATGTGTCTGCTTGAAGGAGATCCTATAGTTCAATCTCCAAAACTTGTAATTTAAGGAGTGCGTGTTTTCTGTGTAAAGTGGCCTAGTGTTTGATACAGACTTTTAGGTGCTTCAATTTCCATACAAAGTGGTGTTTTATTCCTGGATTTGTTAGGAATATGGGGTCTTTCCAGACTGTATTTACAATAGTATTGAAATATTCCTCGTGCAACCAACTCAAATTCAATTTGAAAGAGTAGGTTATTCAAATAACAGGTGAGCCAAATTGCAATAGAATCAGAGCATGGTCCGATAGACAGGGATAATCCACCCAGGATCTGATCCTTCCATCAGATGTTATAATATTTTCAGAGATAATAAACCAGTCTAGATGCTTTGAAATGGACTCTGGTCCTGCTTGTCCATTGCGCCAAGTAGGAGCCAAAACATCTGGAGGGAAATCTACTAGATCGTGCACTAGAAATAAGGAATTAAAATATCCAGCCAAGGAGTCCTGTGTAGATGAAGCTCCCCATACTTCGCCCTCATTTGTAGTAAGATTCATGTAACCTGCAATAATAAAGTTTGTGAGATCGAGCAGGCCCCAAGACACCACCTAGACCTGCAAATTTTTTATATCTATGCAGGGGCCATAGATATTGAGGAAATTGATGTGTTGGTTACTCCACCGGCTGGAACCTGTCAGTGGTATTCCACCACAACTCATAAAAGGGATTAAGTGAAACTTTGTAGGGTCCCAAGTTGCAGCCAATCCCCCAGATGTACCAAGAGAGTTTACAGAACATGTGTGCCAATCTGGGCGGAATTTATTCAAAAAAGTTCTTCCCTTTTAACCATCGACCAATATTTCCTGTAGGAAGATAATGTCAGGAGAAGTCCTAGAGAGGAGTCTTCTAAAAGTGGTGGATGTTAAAGGACCCCCCACCCCTCTGATATTGAGGGAGAGCATGATCATGGCTTGGCTCTCACAAGGGATTTCATGCCTCTAAGCACCCCAATATCGTAGAGTGGTGAAATAGAATCAATAGAAAGTGTGGTCGGTGGCCTCTCCTAGCAGCGGGAAATTCTGGATTTGATCGGGGAATGATCATAGCCTAGCCCTCTTGACCATGTGTGTACTTTTCCCAAGTCCAAACATGGAATTTCCATGTATCCTGAGGCCTCTCTCGAAGTCTGTGGCTTGTGAACCGACTTCCCCAAATAGGTAGGTAGGGGGATGGGTGTAAGAACTTCTTTATAGGATGGGAGTATCGTGTCCAGAACATCGCCAAGAGTATTGTCCCCTAACTGTGATTCATTAGTGCCCGGTATGCAAAATTCCTCCCCCTGATCAAGAGACATGGTGCCTTGGCTTTCGATCTCCAATGGAGGTGTGTGGGAGTGTGGGACAGGGAGTGGATCCTGTGAGAAGGCAACCCGTGTGCAGTCTAAAGCAGTGTTGGTAATAGTATCAGACACAAGATGGGAATGTTTCCCTTCAAGAGAGCTGGTGGAAGTGTGAGTAGATGGTGCACCCATGTAAGACCCAAATAGAGGGGTATCTTTCCGAAGTGTATTCAAAGTGCCCTTAGTTTGAATAGTGGAGCTATCCAATAAATCTTTTTCTGAGGATGACAATGAGAAAAATAGAGAAGGACAAATGGTTTTGAGCTTACTAGTGATGGAGTCTGAGGCTTCTGGTTCAACATCATCCAAGAAATCTGTGTATGTAGGTTGAGTGTTCACTTCTAGGGAGTCTGACCTAGTGGAGAGTTCGAGCATGGTGTCCTCCGACAGTTCTTCATCCAAGATGCCAATGCAGAATTTTCTTAGGTGGCTCGTTTGTCTGCATAGTGTGCATCTGAAGGGTATGCCTAGGTAATCCAGATTATGGCATGTGTGATGGACTCTCCAAACAATATCAATGAATTCTAATAGAACTTCATGTATGTCGATCTCCACCATAACCCTCGCAACTTTCTTGTCCAGACCAGTGAGAGACTTCAAGTCCACACTAATGAACCGACCAAGAGTATTTCTAATGGCCTCAAGAGATTTTGCATTCCAAAGATGTAGAGGCAGACCATGTAGAAGAACCCATAAATGGCACAAACATAAGTAGTCCTATGATGGATCAAAGCTTACCCACCACCTTTTTAACATCGTCGTCTATGTTCCAGAGCCGCTCAAGTATGATAGTAGAATCCTCAAGTGTTTTAAACTGGAAACAGAGCCAGCCTCTCGTCAGGAAGGTGATATCTGGTACATAACCCAAGCAAAGGCTGCCAGGTTGACAACACCCACTCTGCTAGGTCAGTTCAACAAAGATGCATGTAGGATATTCTACCCACTAGAGAACAAAGACTCATTGTGATCGAGTCTTCTAAACTGATGTCAGCTCCAAGTACCATTTTCCTTTTTGTCTTTTTCGTGCACCACGGTCTGGTGGTTGTTTGTTTACCCTGAGTAGTGTGAGCTCCATCCGAGTGTTTAAATCCAGGAGTACCTATAGGTCTTAGAGGCCCTAGGGTAGTTGTCTCCCCTCCCAGGGTAGTAGTAGAAAGTGGTTCGGTCGAGGATAAGCCAAGAAGTGGTTTGGAGTAGGATACCCTATAGGTGACGGTCGAAGGAGTCTGTGAATGGCTCCAAGTAGGTAGGTAGAGAGACAGGTCCTCTGTAGGGAGAGAGTTAAGTTGTATGTGGTCAGTTTGGAGAAAATCCAGGATTTGGATAGGATAGGTGGTAGATACCAATGAAGTAGCCGGAAAGATGGAAGAGAATTTTGGTGGATGCGAGGTCCCAGGAAGAGGTGAGTAAATATTTCCACGCCTAGCGAGCTCATCAGTCAAGGTGAAGAGACCCACACTATTCCAGAGGACCTCGTCAGTAGAACCCATGAGTGCGTTGACCTCACCCTCCATCAGTGTGTGTCTTATGGAGGAAGGAGGAGCTGCCACTTGAGTCCCACTCAATTGTGTTCAGAGTGAGCCAGAGGATCAGAATAAATGTAGATGTGGTATGATAGTGTGGTATGTTTAGGAGTGGTTGGAGTTAAGGTGCGGTAAATACTAGGTTGATGTCATCACAGGGTAGTCTGTAAGGGAGGACCACTCTAGTAATGATAGGTTTGTTAGAGCCACCACTAAAGTTAGTGGGAGAAGTATTCTCCTCAAACCCTGCAAGGAAAAGAAACAACTAAAATAAGTGGAGTAAGCAATGGCGCCAGGGTGTAGGACCCTCTAGGGCCAATTTTATCCATGACCGCCATTGGTGTATAGTTGCAGGTTTTTGAAAACCATCTCTCGCCTTAAAAATAAGCGAAATAAGTGAAATACAACTTAAAAATAAGTGAAATACAATTTAAATGTACTTGGCAGGTAAGAACATGCGTTAACAATTTAAATGTACTTGACAGGTAAGAACATGCGTTCCCTAGATTCAAAACATAAGAAAAGTAAGATATACACACCTTCCGATACTAAACACTCAAATCAATATAAAATGATCTAGTACACCAAACACAATTACAACTTCAAAAATTATATTATTATAATAATAATTTAAAACAACATAGTTCATTTACCAAAAATCAATATAAGAATAACATCTTAGTCTAGTATTAATTTAACATTTCACATTCTTAAAAGAGGTGAACCCACCCAAGGGTGACATGTGTTCCACCTCATCAAAATTATGTAATAAAATAGTTTTGTGTGTAAAATAAAATGGAGCAAAGACCTCAAGTGGAAATATAGTACAAGATTTTGCACATAAGCCTTAAAACCTAGACTCGAGACTCATTTGGAGACTCGAGACTCATTTGGAATGAAACCAACATGCAAAGTATGGCATGGACCTATGAGAGCCTTCAACGACGTCAAAGACACACAAAATTACTACGTGATTTGTTGGTCAAATTTCTCATGTGAATTTTGGTGTTGGAAAAGACTTCATAGGTGGTTGGCCTTTTAACAAACCTCCATCCTATATAAATGGCCTGTCAATGGAGACATGTTTTTTACACTCAATAGTTTTGATTTCCTAGTGTGGTTGTGACAGTGAGTATTGTTGTACTCACTCAACAATTTTGATTGCCTTTTGTAGTAGTTGATAGTGAATATTAGACTAATGTACTTACTAGTTGGCACCCACTACTATCAAATGCAATTGTATATGGGGTACCTCAACTCTAACCTTAGTAAGCCCCAGATAGAAACCTATGGGTATTGGAAAAAACTTCATAGTTAATTATAGGTGGTTGGCCTTCTAACAAATATCCATCCTATATAAATTGTTTGTCAATGAAGACATGTTTTTTACACTCAACAGTTTGGATTGCCTATTGTGGTTGTTGATAGTGAGTACTAGAGTGTTGTACTCACTCAATAGTTTTGATTGCCTTTTGTAGTTGTTGGTAATGAGTACTAGACTATTGTATTCAATAGTTGGCACCCATTATTGTCAAATGAAACTATATATTGGGTACCTCAACTTTGACCTTAGCAAGCCCCAGATTGAAACCTATGGGCCTCACCCAAATCAAAATTGTGTAGTACTATTTGCTCTTAGGGTTATATTGTGTCTATTTATTTAAGACATAACAAACTATCACGTGAAGATTTATAGACAACTAGGCTTTTGAAACCAATTTCATTAATTAAATCTGTATGGCTATTGTAGGGTTTATATTGTATTTGCATCATGTAAGAGCATGTATATGTGGGTTTATATTCTTGAGACAAAGGGAAAGCTATACTTTCCCTTTGTACTTTCCAGGAAGAAAGTTCATAGCCTATACAACGAATTTGTGTTCCATTATATCATCTATAGATTTGTAATGGAGCTCTCCACCACAATCTAAAATTTCTTGTTTTTGCAGGGCATGGAAGATCTCGCACTTGTAAGGAAATATATTAACCTATCTACTCTAACTGTGGAGAAATTAGTTAGCATTGATGGAATATCAATGAAAACTTTGAGTTGGGTAGATCCTTTTCATCATTAAACCCTATAGAGAACATCAAAATTCCCTCAACATCATGCTCAAAATTCATTTGGGTGTTAGGTTTTTAGAAGGTTTAACAAGTTACCAAAGACGATTGAAAATTCCAAGGGCCAATATTTGGGTCTTAACTTCATGTCAGTCTGTGTAATTGCCAAATTCTCTGTAGAACGTACAATTCCAACAACACCAATGTTTCCCATAGTAGCTTGAAAGTAGTATTACAAGTCTCCCACTAGTAAAGGATGTGATATATGAAACATGGGCACCAAGGTTAGCCGCAATCAAGATGGTAGGAAATTATTTGCATATATTTCTATGTGATTGTTGGACTCCCAAATTAATGCCAATTGATCCTTTTTTACCACTCCAAAACCACTCTTTCCATTATGAAAACAACTCTTTCATCACATTTTTGTCTAAAATGGTCATCCAAGGCTCATGATGTAAACATGATAGTTTATTGTGTGTTTTTCCATATTCTTTGATGAATTAGGAGAGTTAAAGTTGAATTATTATTGATGATGGTTAATGGAGCCAGGTCTTGTAACCTATACAAGGAAGTCATGTAACCCTTGTTGGAGTTTATCATATATCCAGGCTTCTAGAAGGAAAACCATAATATGGGTTTTCTCTACAATGACCTCGACATGGTCTCATGTTCTTAACATTGGTTCTAGAAGGAAAAGGAAAGCTGCTAGGTAGAAGTCAAAGTTCCAGTTAACTGTCCCCAAGTTTGGAACACCAACAACCGAATCAGATTGAGAACAAGAATGGAAGATATTCTCATGCATTTCATGTCATGAGTGTTGATATTATGGTAGTTGCAAGAGGTATTTACCTCCACGTGTAAACCTGACGAGAATAGAATACTCCGGGAAGCAAGAAGAAACCCTAATGAGTTGGCTAATAACCCTAGGAGACTTGTTGGCTCAAGAAGATAATTTATATTAGGTTATTAGCCTCCAAGAGAAGTCAGGCAAAAGAAATAATATATACTGAACAGACAGATACCCAGAATGAGAATTCGTCCCAGGCAGTTAGCCAGAATTACTATAAATACAGGAGGCCAGTCTTCATTCTGGCAGGCAGTCTCAGAATTGCAGAGCAGGACTTGTGCGCACTGTAGTGCCCAGTTTTGTGTGTAGGTTTGGAGGAGAGCTGCCATCGCAGTTGTTGTAGCTAGCATATCGGTTTTGGTTTGGACTATCTATTGGCTAGGGTTTGGATTATTTGATTAGCTCTTCTTGATGCGTTATCCTTGGGGAAAGGTGCGCTACCCCTTGTTTGGCTATCTAGACTAGGTTTTGCTTCCGGAGTGATTCTCTATCAAGGTTAAGGTGCTTGGAGGGTGGCTTCGGCCTATGGTTGGGTGACAATAGTGATATTGTCAATGGTAAAACGAGCACATCCATTATATTCTAACAAGTTATGGGCCCACACCTCCTTCATTCAGTCTGACCGCTGGAAGGAAACATAGCTGTAAGGATATTAAGCTCGTTGAAGAAACTGTCACTAGGGTTTCTAGCAGGAGCAAACACCATAGCACTGTCACTAGGGTTACTAGCAGGTGTAGTTGCAGAAACCCTAATCCTCTCATTGAGGCACCTTAAGCGAAGGGATTGACCTAAATTCTGGATATATCAGTGCACCCTAGCCTAGTGCATCTCCTGATACTCTCAACAAGCCAAGACGTCAAGTTTAATTTTTTGGTCAAATCTAGGGCTTGACCAAGTCAAAAGCAGCCATGACTTACTGTATGAAGTCATAAAACAATTTAGATGGAGCTTCTAACTTAACAACGTGGAAGACAAGGATTGACCTCATCCTTGCCAAGAATAAAGTGTTGGATATCGTGAAAGGAAAGATCGTGGAACCAGAGTTTGAAAAATGAAAAAAGAAGGAACCACAGAATGTTGCAGTTATGGAGAAGTTCAAAGACGGTGATATCAATGCCACGAGTATCATAGTGAAATATATACAAGACCACTTGATACCCTACATCTCCCATATTGACTCATCAAAGAAGATGTACGATGCCCTAACAAACCTCTTCTCAGTTAGAAACATTGGACAAATAATGAGTCTTAAGAATGAGCTCAGTGACATGAAGATGAATGATGATGACATCATAACATCATACTTTGTGAGAATATCTCAGTTAAGAGATAAACTACAAGATATTGAAGAGATCATTTCAGAGAAGGAATTGGTAAACATAGTACTCAATGGGCTTCCCAAGACGTGGGATGCATTTGCCTCAAGCATGAACACAAGGAAGGAGTATCCGACATTTGAAGAACTTTGGACTTGTTGTTCTCAAGAAGAATGAAAGATCAATGCAAAAGAGAAACCCAAAAGGAGTACGATGATCAAGCCAACACAACAAGATTAAAGAATTTCAGGAACAAAAGGAAGTTTGGTTCAAGGAGGAAGCCAAATCAAGAGAAAGATATTTCAGAAATACAATGCTTCAACTGTCGAAAGTATGGCCACTACAAGAATCATTGTCCCAAGATCAAGAAAAGGAAGGGAACGCATGAAGCATTAGTTGTTGAAGAAAAGGAACCTACTAAGAATACCAAGAAGGATAAGACAGACTTCTTCTTCTAAAGGCAAGGTAACAATACTTCTTGTACATATCTTGTTTGCATAGTCTCTGTACATATCTTTTATATCTATCTCTTAGAAGATAATATGTTCCAAGAAGAACTATACCTATGGAAGAACAACCAAGATAAGGATTGCTATCATTATATAAAAAATAAAAATAAAAACAAAAACAAAAACAAAAACAAAAACAAAAAACAAGGTAATACACATGAAAGAATGAAATACATCAAACAAATCATGTGGAAGCTATTACAAGATAAGCCGAAATCAGAATCAATCCTAAAGAGACTTAGAAGAAGCAAAGACAGAAATAAGTCAACAATCAAGAGAAAATTGGAGAAAAGACTTGTGATGCTTTGCAAAATACAATAAGGATGCAGACGGAAGTGTGGACTCTATCAGATGGAGGGAGCCGATTGTATATCTCCAAAAGAAAAGCATGCACTCATACATGAAGCAAGGATTAGGAGGGAGATAATCCTATGATCCATTGAAGATGATGAAGTATATATCCATGGTAGTAGCCATGAAAGGAAGTACATCTTCATTTCGACCTCAGAAGAAGTCTTCTTCGAAGAGAAGCCTCAAAGTATCCCTGGTTGTCCATCCACATCTGTGATCCTATGATGAAAGAAAGAAGTGGAATCTTTAGGGCATGGAATCTATAAGAAACTCCAAGGACCCAAGAGCTAAAGAAAAACATGAGGAAGAACATTAAAGAATCCAAGAAAGAAAGAAAATCCAAAAAAACCAGTCAATGTATTAAGAATCACAAGATTACCAAGCTGATATGAACTCAATAAAAGCAATCAAGCGGAGGAACTGAAAGTTGTGATGAACAGCAGTGTATATATATGCAAGCATTGCAAGATCCAGAACTAGAGGTTCTCCCAGACAGAGGGAGAAGACTATGATGATTACTTGTTCCAATAAACCATACATACCTCTACATGAGTCTTATATCATCAACAATATCCGTGGGTTGGAGTTCTACATTAGATAAATGCAAAGACTGTTCTCCAGAGAAATTGAACAGAGAGCGTATGAAGAGCAACCTCAAGACTTTGAAGCATACCAGAAGAGACCCTTGTATGCAAATGGAAGAAGATAACTTGGTGGAGAGCCTCCAGTGCACAACAAAGGCGTGGTGAAGATCTTCTATAATAGAGATATTGTATCAAGATGATTACTAAGAAGATTAGATCTCATGATGACAGAAGAAGTGCCACATGGATATGTTCCATTTTTCCAACAATGATATACTTTATTGATCAGAGCTACATGAAGCCTTCAGAGAAAACCAGTGTTCCAGACCGAAGTACATTTGGAATCAAGCATTACATTATCTGTGATAAACTCCAGAAAGGAGAAAGTGGTTCTCCAATACATATCTCCACAGATGAGCAGATAAGAAGACATTTTGGTAAAGCTTATGTCCAAGATGAAAGAGTTTGTGTACTCAAGCTGGAGCTCATGGAGACAACTTCCTTATTGAAAAAGGAAGAGATGACTCCCAGGTTGGGAGGGAGCACTGATATATTATTGATTGATGGACAATCATTTTTCAGTTCAAAAAATGGTCCAAGATGAGCAAATTATTTCCATTTCGGAAAGTGGATTGAGATTTCTAACGGATAGACATTTTCCAGTTCATAAAATGGTCTAGATTGTTGATGTACCATAGACAATGACTTCCCATTGTGGTTAACATGGGAAGTGGTATAGAGAAGTCTCTCTTCTTGAGGGTTACTCAAGAAGACTGGCTCGCCTCGCCGGACAACGATTTCTCATTGTGGTTAACATGAGGAATGGTTTGTTTTGGAGGTTGGTGCATGACAGTCATTTCCTCTTGTGGTTAACATGGGAAATGGTCTGGACAGTCATTCCTTAGGGTGGATTTATTCTCTCTAGGTTTCACTTTGTTTAGTGCTAGAGGAATGGCCCATGGTGGGGAATGGTCCAGGTTCAGCAATCAGGGACAGACGTTCCTTAGGGAAAACTCGTTCTCTCCAGGTTACACTTTGTTTAGTGTCGAAAGAATGGCCCAGGGTGGGGAATGGTCCAGGCTCATAAATCAGGACAGTTATTCTTCCTTGCTTGAGAAGAATAGTCCAGATATCTCATCATTGATGTCTTACTTTTTGAGGCCAGATGCTCTTCCTATATCTCACATATGTGAGTGGAAGAATGGCCCAGATGATTCAATTTTATATCATAACATTGTTTCTATGCAGGTCGATATCATATGATTGTTATGAAGACTATATAACAGTAGATGAATACTATTGTGGTGGATTTGATCCACTGTTTGTGACTATACGTTAATGATCAAGTACCTTTGTGCTACTTGGTGTGGTAGTGTACCACTGGATTGTAGTTGTGTACTACTATGGATAAACACAGTTTTGTTTTATTGAATGATATTGTTCTGATTGCCTTGAAGACTATCAGCAGTGTTGAAAATGATTATCAACTAGATGGATAATCAATGAATAGATATTTCCTAGACAGAAAATGGTTCAAAACATTTATTCTTCTAGATTAGAAGAATAGTTGTTGTGTCACTCTGTGGAGTGAGCATCATATCTGATTACTTAGATAGAGTATGGTTTCGAGAGATGAGGCAGCTGATGACATTGCTGGTGATGATGGTGCTCATGATCTAGTCATGAGATAGTCTAGACGACTATGTTGATGCTACTGGGTGAATGGTGTGTTTTGTGCTAAAGACCATTACCTGTAATACCTCCATAGCTACGAGGGAGTGTTGATATTATGGTAGTTGCGGGAGGTATTTACCTCCACGTGTAAACCTGATGAGAATAGAATACTCCGGGAGGCAAGAAGAAACCCTAATGAGTTGGCTAATAACCCTAGGAAACTTGTCGACTCGAGAAGATAATTTATATTAGGTTATTAGCCTCCAAGAGAAGAAGTCGTCCAGAAGAAATAATATATATTGAACAGACAGATACCCAGAATGAGAAGTCGGCCCAGGCAGTTAGCCAGAATTACTATAAATACAAGAGGCCGGTCTTCATTCTGGCAGGCAGTCTAGAATTGCATAGCAACACTTGTGCGCACTGCAGTGGCTAGTTTTGTGCGCAAGTTTGGAGGAGAGCTGCCATTGCAGCTGCTGCAGCTAGCAGATCGGTTTTGGCTTGGACTATCTCTTGGCTAGGGTTTAGACTATTTGATTAGCTCTTCTTGATGCGCTATCCTTGGGGAAAGGTGCTCTACCCCTTGTTTGGCTATCTAGCCTAGGTTTTGCTTCTGGAGTGATTTTCTATCAAGGTTAAGGTGCTTGGAGGGTGGCTTCGGCCTATGGTTGGGTGACAATAGTGATATTGTCAATGGTAAAACGAGCACATCCATTATATTCTAACAATGAGAATATATTCCCAACGATTTCCAAAATTATTTTGATGTTTAAAGTCTTGATCAAGTTTATTATTATGATATTGTGATGTAATTCGATGAGCTCGATGCATTAAGACATGGATCCATTCAGATTGACCTGTGTGCACTTAGACTACAAAATGTATATAAATTATTGCTCAGGACCATGTCCATACAAGTTTTTTTTATTGTAAGTTTTGATTGTAAGTTTGAAGCTGGAGATATCAGACAATAGTTAAGGAGCTTGTAGACCTTTATTCATATCGCCATGTATTGAAACTCTTGTTGATGATTAATACATAAATGGTGTTTTGAGTTATTTCTCAGTTCCAATTTGTGTTCATCCTGTAGACTCATAGCGCAATGATCCGCCCACTGGCAAGGGCCCACCACATCTGGATTTCGTTGCTTGTATTGCCAGTATAGGTTTGTATTTCATTTGTTCTAGAAATAGATTAGTTTCACTTCTCATTTGGTTTCATTTATCTCCTTATTGTGTATTGATTCTTGTTATAAATAACTTTGTTTCTTGTCTTGAACTGATTAAGAGATATACGATTTTACACCATCGCTTTGAATCTTGCAGAATCATTCTAGCTCCATAAATCGAGTACGATGGTAGGATACTCTGTTCCATCACTCAATAACTTGTTTAGATCGTAGTTACTCTATTTTTGATGTCCTTTTCCAGTAATATCTTTGTGATGTTGTTATGGTAATTTGTTATACAAATAATGTTTTGGTATAATTGGGATCAAATCACAATTATGGTCCTGTAGTGATTTTAAATTGAAAACTCTGAAAGCCATTACTGTCATTATATGAAATTGTCTTGATATTAATAGTGATTTATGCATCACACTTTGATTTGATTTGAATATAATACAACAATAGTTTAAGTTGCAAAAATCATCATTGTGTCATTTCTTAAGTAATTGTTTCAAGAACTTGACTTGGTTTTAGGCTACATAATTGTATTACTTAATGATTACAGGGTTGGTATGTTATTGTTTGAATTATCCACACGAGTTTGTATCCAATATGAATGCTTGGGATCAATCCTTATAGTTAGTTTATTTCTCTTTCAGTTTGTTAATATAATTTCTTTAGTTATAGGAAACTTAGACCTCACCAGAGTTAAGATGATATTGTTGAGTTATATTCTTGCAATGAACATTGAGTAAACATTAACTAAATATTTGCAAATTGATCTTGCTAAAATTTGCATTTTTAACTCTGTGAGCTTCTTAGAGAAGTGTGAACAAGTTTTAACATTATTTTACATGCTTTGTTTTCACTAGACAAAGTGTCATTGAAGGTAGGAACATAGTTGTTGTTTGAAACTTAGGTGTTAAGCTTAAGTGAAGAACGGTAAGCCATTGGCCATCAAGCCAACCTCTTGTTATGTTACCCAATACACATAGATTTCTTTGTTTGATTTACAATAGAATAGTTTTATTTTTAAAGAATGTTCTTTTCCATATAGTAGAGTAGTGTAGAGAGTCATCTTTGTGTCCTAATCCATGCACATATAGTGTTGGCATTTCTAAGCTTACACCTCCAGATTGATGGTTTTCTTGACTATGATTGCCACTATAAAGTATTGAGGATATGTATTTTCTCACACTAGCATCTCACAAGAGAAAATATTTCCAAGAACAATCAAGACATTTCTCTTCTCCTTCATGTCCTTTTCAAGGATTTCCTCATAAACACTAGTGCTTTTCTCTCTCCATGAGACAAGTACAATGATGATGATGAAGTTTTTCTCATAAGAGCAATCTTTCCAAGAACAATTAAGATGTTTATCTTCTCCTTCATGTCTTCTCCCAAGGTTTCTTCATAAACTCTAGTGTCCAGGAGACAAGTACACTGATGATGATGATGATGATGATGATGATGTCAAATGACTTTCTCCTTCCTCTATTTATATGAGAAGTAAAGCATGTCAATACTACAATAGTGGTTCTAATTCATTACAAGCAATCTATCATCAAGAAGACAGACCCACATGTGAAGTGCCTACACATGACACATGTCAAGTTCCATGGTGAAGATGTCCAACAAGCAAGTCTCCAATGGATGCGTTCAATGCTCCTCCTCCACAAGCCTCTCATGATCACTCTCTCAACTAGAGCCGTCAAGTCAAGTACAAGCCTCAATGCAAGTAACCAAGTGTACCCATGCCACATAGGACTCAACCATGTCCTCCAATATGCATAAGGCTTCTACTCCAAAGCAAGTTACCCTCCAAGCAAGCAACTGAACCTCCATGTGGCCATCATGAAGAAAGTCACCAAGCTCCATAAGTCTCTAACTCTCCAAGGAAGAATGATCCATGAACATTCATACAATGTCTAACAACTAATAAGCAAGTCAAGTCCACTGTGTTTTGTCCATCATTTAACAACAAGAGTCATCCACACACCATGCACCCCATATTACATGAAGCACTTACAAGCATAATGTAAACATTTTTGGAGTAACCCTGAAAGCTAACAATATACACCTTCAAAATCTAAAAAATTAAACCACTACACAAAAGAATCATTTATTATACAAAGAAATAAATCTTATATATCAATTTAATGTGAATAAATAGTAACTATAAATATTATATTATTATGATTATGATTAAAACAAAATAATTTTTTCCTCCAAAAATAAAAATATTAAAGTTTTTAATGTTAATTTAACCATTTTCACACTGATCCCCAAAGTTAACTATATACACACCTTCAGATGTAAAGAGTTAAATCATTACATAAAATAATTTGTTTATCCTCTAAACGAAAGGATTCTCTCCATGATTTGACGTCCTTCATATCTGAACAGTTAAATCATTACATAAAAGAATTTCTTTATCCTATAAAGAAAAGGATTTTCTACATCGATTTGACGTCCACTAGTTAATAATAATTATATACAAAAGGATTTTCTACATCGATTTGACGTCCAAAAAATTAATAATTATCAAAAATATATTGTTATTATCATTAAAACAACATAATTGATATCTCACTAATTATATTAATAGTATTATTAAAATAACATAACTCTTTTTCAAGAGAGAATATTCCCCTACTCTCAAATCTACTGGTAAATTCTAATGAAGCCCTACACCATTAAATTTCAGCGGGCAGATTTTTCGTTGTAATGCCTGGTTACAAGAAAGCTTCCCACCGTTCTCCGCCAATGCTTTGGGCCCGAGACTGGATGGAATTTGACGGGCCCGTCACGGGGCAATTTGTCCGTCTTTTTTTCAACTATGCGTCTTCTTCCTTAAAATCGTCAAAATCGGCACCGGAGTTGTCAAAACCGTTTGACAGGTTGCTTGGTTTTGAAATTCCTAGCTGGGGCCGCCGCCCCCGTACGGCCCGACACAGGGTTTACGATGAGACCTTTACCAGAAAAGCAATTGGATGGCCGAGAAAGGGATGGTTTTTTACAGGGTTGGAATTTCAAATCCCAACAGCCCGTCAAATTTGACGGTTTCCACAAATCAGATACCCGTTTTGTTGAGGTTTTGCCGTAATTTTTTAACGTATTTGATGGGCAAATCACAATTCCATCCCTGGATTAATGTCCCTCTCAAAAATCTCGGAATGCTTTTATTTAAAATTCTGAATACAATTGGCCGGCAAAAATACTCTGTTCACTTCTCGAAACCCTATTCCGTCTTCTGAATACCGGGAAAAATAGTTTGGGGCGATCTTTAACAAAACCGGCCTGAAATCCTCGAAGATTCTCCTTTGAATTCTGGATTCTCATGGAAAAATTATTATCCTCCACTAAATCAGCTCGAAAAGCGCCCAAAATACTGCACACAATTGTTTCGCCCCAATCCGAGCGCTAAAGCCAGGGCTTCGGACGATCATTCCCTTCAAGATTTTAGCAGAAGCCTTTTTTTCTCTTAATCGCGGTTCTGGATACTCGGATATCCTAAAGCACTGTCGTCAACAATATGCTGTGAAATGATATATATCTATTGAAAAAATTAAAAATACATTTTATACCAACTAACAGACAGTGCACACCATATGCTTGTGTTTAATTTTTATACTAACTAACAGACATAGTGTACACCATATACCATATGTTTGTGTTAAAGATGTACAATCAACTTTTATTAAACCAATAATTAATTTTTATTTTTATATGTACAATAAAAATAAAATATGTAGTGTTTTCTTAATTATATATATATGCATAATAATATTTTATTGTTGATAACATTTACAAATATTTGAGTAGGTGTTACCTATACGAGGATATACATGTGCAGAGGTGCATGTACTGAGACTCTTCACATTGATTCCTATCATCTTAACATGCAAACATTTTACATTGCTTACTGCATATGCTAACATCTCATTTAATATTTTATTTATTTTTATTGCTTACAACATATGATAATTTCTTATGGAACATTTCACTTATTTATTTATTTATTTTCAACTTATTAATGTCGAGGGTAGTCCGATACTTCCCCCGCTTCGTGGATGATATGGGGGTACAAACCGCAGCCTTAGGGACTCTAGCAAGCTTTTCACTTATTTATTTACCCAGTTTTAGTCTACATTGAATAATTTTTTATTTTTTTTTTAACAATTTTTTATGCTAAGTGTTTTTACTCCTAACACTTTACATTTCTTCTCATATATGTTAACTTTTCCATTCAACATTTAATTTATTTACTAACTTTTACTCTACATTGAACTATTTGTTTTTTCTTTTTTTTTTTTTATTACAAAAATTTATGCTAATTATTTTTACTATACCATAAACAATGATGTTATTTTTCTTTATCATATTAATTATCTTTTAACTAAATACATTTCCCAATGTACAAAGACTCCATTACCATACAATACAATCCTTGTTATTATTATTCATATATATTATATTAATATCTAAAAATATATATAATGAAGAAACATTTCACATATATAATAAACCTATGTTATATTTATGTTATATATTCATTCCATATTTAATTATAGAAAAAGATATTTAATTTTTTTTAAATAAAATACATATATATTTGTTATTATTATTCATATATATTATATTAATATCTAAAAATATATATAATGAAGAAACATTTCACATATATAATAAACCTATGTTATATTTATGTTATATATTCATTCCATATTTAATTATAGAAAAAGATATTTAATTTTTTTTAAATAAAATACATATATATTGAAGAAACATTTCACATATATAATAAACCTACGTTATATTTATGTTGTATATTCATTCCATATTTAATTATAGAAAAATATATTTTAAAAAATGGTAAAAAATATATTTTAAAAAATGGTAAATGAAATACAATGTACATGTATAATAAACCTATGTTATATTTATGTTGTATATTCATTCCATATTTAATTATAGAAAAATATATTTTAAAAAATGGTAAATGAAATACAATGTACATGTAGAACATATGTTATAGTTATGTTGTATAATTATTCATATTTAATTATAAAAAAACATATTTTAAAATAACAAAAAAATGGTAAGTCAAATACAATTTAAATGTAGGTAAGAACATGCTTTCCCGAGATTCAAAACATAATAATAAATGTCGGTAAGAACATGCGTTCCCGAGATTCCGAGATTCAAAACATAATAAAAGTAATATATGTACACCTCCCATACTAAACATTCTAATCAATATAAAAAAGATATCGTACATTAAACAAAATTACAACCTCAAAAATTATATTATTATAATAATAATTTAGAACAACATAATTATTTTACCTAGAATCAATATAAGACTTCAAGTGGAAATATAGTATGAGCTAAAGTCTTAAACCCTGGATTCATAATCCTTTAACCCTATACTCACCAACATGAAAATTATGGCATGGACCTTTGAGAGTTTTCAACGATGTTTTTTTTTTCCAACATAAAATTTATTCTTTATATTGATATATAATTGTTTTTAATCCTAAACATACAACTCTAAGTCATTTCACTGTTAGTCCAAAAGTAACAGTTCAGTGACTTGAAAGAACTGAAGTCCATAATCACTAGTATATTAGACAATTGCTACAGAAAAAATGCTCACAGGTTAGCAAAAAATCCCTCAACTACGTCTTGTATGACTCCACTCCCAATAACATCCTCACTACAAACTTTGAAGTGTACACTCCAAAAAACAACGAAGAGTAATTACAGACTCGAAAAGACTAAGAGCTTCTAGGCCATGAGAAAAAAACTCAAGAAAGAGCTTCCTGTCAGGACTAAAAAAGCTTTAGATACAATGTTTGTCCCATTGATCCTTCCACCCACTTATTTTATGAAATTAATCCTTCTTGTTGTTGGAGAGCCATCATTGATAGGCAGTCTGCCTCTACATTTGAATCTCGAAAAATATGCATGAAACTGATTTCTTCGAAATTCTTAATGAGATCTCTGTTTTTTTCCTTCCAGCAGTCTAAGGCTATGACTTGCAATTTTCCTTTGTTGTTTAGCCAATCAATAACAATCTGTGAATCACCCAAGACCTTGATATGAGTGAGGTCCAATCTAGAAGTCAAAATCAAGGTTGCCCGGACCCCCAACAACTTGGCCCTGCTATTTGTTCCCTCGCCACAATTGAATGTCCATTTGTATGAAAATTGTTCACTGCATCTAATCACCCCTCCAACATCGCTCAACTGTCCATTCTTTTGTGTTGCACCATCAAACTAGCCCAAGATAGCCCCAATATGGTGATGGAAACAAGTTGACCAAGTTGAAATCCCCTTCTGTATAATTGGAATGTTGTTTAAAGCTCCAAGTGTCTTGATAAAAACAGAACTGGAGGATGGACTACCATTCTCAAAAAATTACCCTATTGTGTTCCAACCACACATTCCGGCATGTTAAGGCGGGTAAAGTAGTGAAATCAGATTGCCCCTGTATCCACTTAGCATAATAATCACTTATAGTGTTACCTTCCCATTCCTTCATCATGTTTAGGCCTCTTCGAATTCTCAACCAAACCTGTTTGGTAAATGGGCAAGTGATCATAAGGTGATTTACATTCTCAAGGTCTTTGTTGCATAGTTGACAGATATTTGGCCCCTCCCAGCCTTTTGATTGTAGAATGTCCCAAGTTAAAATTTTGTTTTCTGTTGCCAACCAAATGAAGAGTTTAATTTTCAATGCTAAATTCCATTTCCAACAAGATAGACACCAACCACCATGAGACTTCTGCCAAAATTTAGAAGCTAGAGCATCATAAACATTTTTGACAGAAAGAAGTCCAGACTTATCTCCACCTATCCATTTTAATTCCTCTGGTCTATCTTGAAGTTGTATCCCCACTCCAGATAACACTCTGTGGATTAAATCCCACTCCTTTGTCACTTCTCCATTAAGCCCAATTCACCACTATATTTCCATATCATTGAGAGATAGCCTAGCCTTGAGGAGGCTTTTGCCTAAAAAAGTCGAGTTATATTTTTCTCTTGTAAGGAAGAAAGAAGATCTCGAGATAGAAAGGATAAATTCCCCAGGCCCAAAATCTGGTCTCTACCAATTAAAATAGAATGTCCAGAACCCAGGCTCCAACTCAACCATTGTGTGATGATATGCACCGATTTTAACAGATTTTTACAAGCGTTTGATGCAGTAGGAGTGCAAAAAGAAACCGATCTGAGCCAAGTAGCAACCGAGCAAAACGGGAAATATTTGTCCTTCACTACTCTATGCCAAATACCCTCCTTCATTAAAACACACCAAAGAGTACTTGCCTCCAAGGCTTTGTTGAAGAGGTGGATGTTTCGAAAACCCCATCCTCCAAAAATCTTTAGTTTTGCTAAAGTCTCCCATTTACACAAGTGGTAGCGGAAATTTTTTCTACAACCATTCCAAATAAAACTGAACATTAATTTTCTAATCTAGTTAAGAACCGAGACTGGAATGACCGCCAATGAAATCCAATAAACATGTTTGCTTTCCAATATTGATTTTATAAGAATGAAGCGACCTCCTAGAGACAACCATATGTTACACCAATGGCTTATTTTTTTTCTTTCAATTTTTACTAGTAGCCACCTACAATCTTCTGCCTCATAAAATCCTATTTTGAGATATAAGCCAGGATATCTAAATCCTTTCAAGAGTTCTACGAAGTTAGAGGGAAACACTACTTTGAACACTTTTAACTCCTCCCCATGAATACCTGCAAAGTGAATAGTGGACTGTGAGTCGTTTACCTGTAGACCTGATGCTCTACAAAAAAAATCCAAGATATTAGCAATCTCCCGCCACACTTGTAGTGAAGCCCTGGACAAAATTAAAACATCATCCACGAACAATAGATGGAGAATCCTAACAAGTCTGGAAACCTTCACGCTGTAAAATTTTCTTCACTCCGGATTTTCTTTAATAGTAGACTCAACCCCTCCATAACTAAAATAAAAAGCAGGGGAGACAATGGACATCCTTGTCTTAATCCACGTCCATTCTGAAAAAAGGGTGTGGTCTCCCCATTTATAAGAACAACAAAAATCGTTGTACTAACACAATTCATTATCCAATTAGTAAGTTGTAAACTAAAACCAGTTTGTATGAGAATCAATCTTAAAATAGTCCCAGTTTATACAATCATAAGCCTTCTTTAGATCCAATTTTAAAATTAAGGCCTTCAATTTCTTCAGTTTAATTCTATGTAGGCATTCATGTGTTGTGCCAATAACATCTTGAATCTGTCTTCCTTTTAGAAAACCCAGTTTCTCTTTCGACAAGGATCTGGAGAGAAGTGGTTTAATCCTATTGGCAATGCCAATAATCTTAGCGATAATTTTTTTTAACACAGGTTGCATAGAGAAATTGGTCTAAAGTCATCAGAAGTAGAAGGATTATTGACTTTTGGAATGAGCACCAGAAAATTCGAATTTAAAGCTCTTATCACTTCCCCTCTATTCCTGGAATCCTCAACCACCTCAACCAAATCACCCCCTACAAAGTCAAAGAAGTGTAAAAAGAACTCCACCGTTCACCCATCTGGACCCAGACTTTTGTCTTTTGCAAAAAGTTTGAGCACCTCCCATAATTCCTCCTTTGTGCAGGGTCTTTCAAGTTGCAAAGTGTCCCCCTCTTTGACCAAACGAGGGAAGAGGTTGAATGATAAAACCTGGTCATTTAAATTTGCCAATCCCTTCTCGAAAAAACTTTTGTAAACTCTAGTAGCCTCTGTTTTTAATGCCTCTAGACCAAAATGGACCTTTCCTTCATCATCTTCCTTCAATGATGTCAACAAAGACACAAAGTCTAATCAATATAAAAAAATCTTGTAAATTAAACAAAATTACAGCCTCAAAAATTATATTATTATAATAATAATTTAAAACAACATATTTCTCTTACCAAGAATCAATATAAGACCTCAAGTGGAAATATAGTACGAGCTAAAGTCTTGAACCATGGATTCATAATCCTTAAACCCTATACTCACCAACATGAAAACTGTGGCATGGACCTCTGAGAGCCTTCAACGATGTCAACAAAGACACATAGAATTACAACGTGATTTGTTGGTCAAATTTCCCATGTGAATTTTTGACGATGTCAACAAAGACACATAGAATTACAACGTGATTTGTTGGTCAAATTTCCCATGTGAATTTTTGGTATTGGAAAAGACTTCATTGGTAATTATAGGTAGTTGGCCTTCCAACGAATCTCCATCCTATATAAATTGCTTGTCAATGAAGACCGACTTTTTACACTAGGAGTTTTGATTATCTTTTTGTATTTGTTGATAATGAGTACTAGATTGTTGTACTCACTAATTGGCACCCACTACTATCAAATACAACCATATATTGGGTACCTCTTGGTATGGGCAAACTCCGACCTTAGCAAGCCTTGGATCGAAACCTATGGGCCTACGTGCAAGTGCCCAAATCAAGTTTTCTCTTAGGGTTATATCATGTCTATTTATTTAAGACATTACCAACTATCACTTTATAGACAATTGGATTTTTTAAACCATTTTCATTAATTTTTTGTATAGCTATTGTAGGGTTTATATTGTATTTGCATCATGTAAGAGCATGCATATGTGTGTATTTTCTTTAGAGAAAAGAAAATATATATTTTTGTTCCTCGCATAAAGTTTGTATCCTATATAATGAATTTGTGTTTCATTATAATTTATAGATCTGTAATGGAGCTTTCACCATAATCTAGAATTTCTTGTTTTTGCAAGGGTAGAATTTCTTGTTTTTGCAAGGGTAGGGAGATCATGCACTTGTTAGGGAATATATTAACTTATCTACTCTAACTATGGAGAAATTAGTTAGTATTTATGGAATATTAATGAAATCTTTAAGTTGGGTAGATCCTTTTCATCATTAAATCCTATGGAGAACCTCCAATTTTTGTCAACATCATGCTTAGAATTCCATTTGGGTGTTAGGTTTTCAGAAGGTTTAACAAGTTATTAAAGGCGGTTGAAAATTCCAAGGGCCAATATTTAGAACTTAACTTCATCTCAATTTCCATTCACTTCTATGTACTTATCAAATTCTCTGCAAAATGTACAAGTCCAACAACACCATTGTTTCCCACAATACCCTGAAAGTAGTATTACAAGTCTCCCAAAAGTAAAGGATGAGATTTATAAAACAGGGGCACCAAGGTTAGCCGCTATCAAGATGGTACAAAATTATTTGTATATATTTCTTTGTGATCTCAAGTGGAAAGTATTGAGGATGTGCATTTTCTCACAGTAGCATTGTATAAGAGCAATCTTTCCAAGAACAATCAAGACAATTCTCTCTTCTCCTTCACATCTTCTTTTAGGGTTTTCTCATAAACACTAGTGCCTTGCTCTCAGGACAAGTACAATGATGATGATGATGATGATGATTTTCTCATAATAAAATCTCACAAGAGCAATCTTTCCAAGAACAATCAAGACATCTTTCTCTTCTCCTTCATGTCGTCTCCTATAGTTTCTTCATAAACACTAGTGTCTTGCTCCCCACATACAAGTACAATGATGGTAATGATGTCTTCTCCTAAGGTTTCTTCATAAACACTAGTGTCTTTCTCTCCACATACAAGTACAATGATAATGATGATATCAAATTCATTTATCCTTCCTCTATTTATATGAGAAGTAAGGCATGTAAGTGATAAAATAGTGGTTCTAATCCATTACAAGGAATCTATCATCAAGAAGATAGGCCCACATGTGAAGCACCTACAAATGATACATGTCAAGTTCCATGGTGAAGATGTCCAACAAACAAGTCTCCAAGGCATGAGCACTCAAGAAGATGTGTCCATTGCTCCTCCTCCACAAGCCTCTCATGATCACTCTCTCAACTAGAGCCCTCAAGTTAAGCACAAGCCTCAATGCAAGTAACCAAGTGTGCCCATGCCACATAGGGCTCAACCTCGTCCTCCCATATGCACAAGACTTCTCTTCCAAAGCAAGGCATCCTCTAAGCAAGCAACCGAACCTCCATGTGGCCATCATGAAGAAAGTCACAAAGCTCCATTAATCTCTAACTCTCCAAGAAAGAATGTTGCATGAACATCCATACAAGGACTAACAACCAACAAGCAAATCAAGTCCACAATGTTTTTCCCATCATTAAAGAAACACAGATCATCCATACACCATGCACCCCATATCACATGAAGCACTTCCAAACATACTCTAAACATTTTTGAAATAACCTTAAAAACTAACCATATACACCTCGCTAATCTAAAAAGTTAAACCACTGCATAGTCATTATTGTACTGCCTCCCAGGCAGTATACATAGTGATGAGTTCACTTTGACTACTCTATTAATTTGGGTTGACTTTAAAATTTTTGTAAAAAACTTAATGTGTAACATAACAAACTCAAAATTTTATTTTTTAATATGTAAAAAAACTGAATTTTCTTACATTTCATTGGCTGATAACTTTATAGTGTTATTGCAGCCTTTACGTATTTCTCAATGACATGACAGACTGGGTAAGGAAAAGTTGAATTTATATTTTATATTTATATTTAATAATTTTATATTTATATTTAATAATTTATGGTCAAGTTTTCATGACAGAGGCAGTACGCGTAGCTGCCTTGTTAATTTAGACACTTTCACAATAATCCAAAAATCCAAAAGTTAACTATATACACCTTCATATCTGAAGAGTTAAATCATTACATAAAATAATTTCTTTATCCTCTAAACAAAAGGACTTTCTACATCGAATTGACGTCCTTCATATCTGAAGAGTTAAATCATTACATAGAACAATTTCTTTATCCTACAAAAAGAAGGATTTTCTACATTGATTTGACATGCAACTAATTAATAATTACAAAAATTATATTGTTTTTATCATTAAAACAACATAAGTGATATCTAACTAATTAATGATCAGAAAAAATATATTAATATTATTATTAAACCAATAAACAATAAAGCAAGCTTGTCCGAACGAATCTCGTGTGACAGATGCTAAACCACTGTTCTCCGCCAATACATCGGGCCCGAGACTGGATGGAATTTGACGGGCCAGTCACGGGGCACTTTGTCCGTAATTTACCGTTAAAAATTTCTATAATGGGTCAACTTTCTTCCTTAAAATCGTCAAAATCTGTACCAGAGTTGTCAAAACCGTTTGACGGGTTGCTTGGTTTTGAAATTCCTCGCAGGGGCCGCCGCCCGACACCTCAAACGAGGTCGTTTACGATGAGATCATTACCAGAAAAGCAATTGGATGGGCGAAAAAGGGATGATTCTTTACATAAATGACTTAATATAATAGTTGAGTTGATGTGATCGCAAAGTCTTTTAACTTCTTTTTGTTATTAATGTGATGCCACGTAATTATCTTTACAATGCCATATTTTATTTTAGGTTAATAATTCAATGCTTTTTTTTTTTTTAATTTTTCATGCAAGTTTCTCTTGCAATTTATATTGGAAATTTTTGGAAATAATTTTTTAAAGTTATTTCTTTATATTGTATTACATTTTTAATTTCACTAACTTTCATTATATTTAAAGTACTATAAAATTTCATTGGATGGGGTGTCGTCATGCTCACATGTCAACGTGGCAGATGATAAGTTGGCTTTCCTTTCCATGTTATAGGTGGTAGGCACATATCATATTGATGGAGGAGGATATGACTTTCATCGGGATCACAATGTCATAGCTGGTAATGGAGAAGGTGCAGAGGGAATTGGGTATGATGGATTGTACAGGGTTGGTACTTCGACCGTAGGCGAGCTCATTCTGGTAGTTAATGGTGGAGGCAGAGAGGACAGAGGGGTTGAAAGCTTGAGGGGTTGAAAGCTCGTATGAGGAAGATGTTTCTACCATATCCGCATTTCATGATGATACTCATGCCTAGGCTAAGCCATGATCAATGGGTATGATTACAGAGGAAGAACATTTGGGTTATTAAGCAACCTAACCATTAGAGGGAAGGTCTGCAAATTGTTTCGTTGTCTTTCTTTTTGGTCCCTATGAGTCTTGTTTTCACCAGTTCCGAGCTCGACTTTCATGTGATTCTGCTCCCCTTTCTCATGATTCCTCGTGGCCATAAGCCTCGCTTCACCCCTAGCCCGTCACACACAAACTCGGGCAACTATTGATGTTGTTGATTTCTATCATGAGTTTGTGTCCGAGGAGGATCGGGCAATGATGATTGCTTTGGAGGCGAAAGTCAGGCTCGTCCGAGAGTTCAAAGAGGACGAAGAAATTGAATAGTAGGTGGGAGGTTTCATTCTTGATCCGGGTTGTACCAGAACAAGGAATTCTAAGTTTTTCAGGACCCTAGAGCTTTATTGGCGCACCAAGACCATGGTGCTCTAGGAATGTTACCCAAGGAAGATGAATTTCGTCAGCTAAAGCACATAATGAAGACCTTGGAAGAGAAAAATGCCTATCTTCTCTCAATGGTCACTTAGATTGCTCAACATCAGAGTGGCACCTTCCATCCTCCCGCTGTAACTCAGACAGAACCCTCAACTATTGTTGTTCGATCGGAGGAAGCATGCTTATCCTTTCCTCAAGTTTTCCAAGAGTTAACTTGTTTCTGAGTTTTTTAGTCCTCTTTTATGAGGTCCTTTTTGTTATGAACAATCCTAGTATTCCTATATGACACTATGTGTTCTATATTCTTCAAATAGTCAGACTTATCCTATATGACACTATGTGTTCTATATTCTTCAAATAGTCAGACTTATTATGCTTATTACTACGTGGTTTCTCCTCTGGGGTAGACAAACTTTTCAGCTTCTTTTTTATTACAAGAGAGTGTCATGGTCTCTCTCTGGAAAGTGACTATGTTCATGCATAGTTGTAAATCATGTTTATATTAATATAGTTTTTCCTTACTTACCAAAAAAAATATTATAAAATTTAATTATATCATTTTAAATTCATTTTAATTTAATTTTAAATTTAGTAATTCTCAAAGTATAAAAAGTGTAAACATTTACTTATGTTTTTTTGTACTTTGGAAAAAAAATTGTATCTTAAAAGATTTTATTCTTATGGATGCTTAATAGATTTGAGGTTAAGATTTTATTCTTATGGAGGCTTAATAGATTTGAGGAAAGGAAACACCGAAGTGAATTGGGGTGGTGACATTGTTTAAAGGCCATATAATTTTGTCTTTAGATGGAAAATGAATACTTCATGGATCCCACATCTAGCAAAATATTTTCAACAATTCTATAACTCAAAAACTAAATCGCACAGCTGCATGCCCACCTATAACAATCACAAATATGTAAGGGAGTTTTCCAAAGAAAAATGGAAGATGAAGAAGAGACATGTAAAAATATTAAAGTTACATTTATTATTAATCCACCCTACAAGATACACTCTACAATATCAATAACATTGATATAAAGTGCACAATCAATATAAAGTTGTTGATGAGGTCTTTCCTAAAAGACCAAACATTGTTTGCTTAAGTTGTGGGCAAAAAAAGTCACAATCGTTTCAAGCTACAAAATAAACTCCCTTAAAAGTCGTCGAACATTGTCTACTTAAGTTGTGGGCAGAAAAATGAACGATTATAAGCTACAAAATAAACTCATGAATTGTAAACTACAAAATAAACTCGTTGTTCATGACTTATTGCTCAATTTTCAAAAAAGAAAAAAAGAGTATTCCAAATGCGTTTTGGGTCATAAATTCTCCAAAAGGAAAAAGAGTGTTCCCTATGCTCTTTGGAGGGTTTGAGAAATCTGTGATACTTAGCTCTCAAGTACCTCTCATGATGGTCACGTGTTGAGCGTAGGGTGAAAACACTCTCCATCGTTTAGTCCCAGTTCAAATCACATTTACTCCGTCTAAAATAGAGGAATGATATAATTATAATTTGATCAGGGAAATCAATACATTCAATGATGCAGGCTACCTTATCCGACTGGTAGGAAGAACTAGGAAATGGTGGGACGCGAACGACTAGATGGTGTTGCAGGTTGGAGGTCAAAGTTTGAAACCTCGCAACAAATTCTCTGTGTAGATCGGAAATCCATGCTTTCTACCTTGGTTCTCCGGCACTTGGGCAATGATGACAAGAATAACAATAATTCTATCATTAGAATCGACATGGACAGATAGAGGTTCGCCTTCATCTTGAATTATATCTATAGTGACACTGTATAACTGTAGGACATCGATGTCATGCGAGAGCTCCAGGAGGAGGTTGAGTTCTTCTGCCTCGCCAGCCTCAACGCCCTCTGCGAGGAGGAAATTCAACGGATCGAGGAAGCAAAAGAGGCTATGTGGAGGAAAAATATCGAAATTTTGAAGGAGGAGATCAAGAAGTGTCTCGGCAAGGCGATTCTCTCAAGGTGTCGGTGAGGAGAGGCGATTATCGCAAGGAACATTTTTTTACTCAAAATGACTTCACGAAAAGGAAGAGAGCTCTTATCATTTTCAAAACACTCGAGGGCCATGGAGTCCAAATTTTGGGGCCATTCTGGTGATACAGAGCTCCATTGTTGAGGGCACAACTCAATTGTTGAAAATGTTGGTCTGAGGCCAATCCTACACTACTCGCACAAGCCATATACATGTCACTCAATGAATTAACAACATCAAGACGTTTCATCTCCCACTGTGTCGATGGAGACATTGGCGGTGATGTTCATCTACCCATCAACAGAGGCAATACATTGCATTGTTCACTGTGCCGATGGAGACAATGGAAGTGATGTTCATATATGCATTAACATATGCAATACAATGCATTGTTTAGTGTGTCGATGGAGACAATGGTCATGATGTTCATTAGATCATTAAATGGAACAAATAAAATTATTCGTAGAAAACACCGCACACTGCAGATAGGTGGCAGGTCTAGTGTAAAGATTACGATATGTGGCTTTATGTTATAGGATTCAGACAGATGACATATACCTATCAAGGAACCCTCCCTTATAAAACACCTTTGGTGTAGTAATAATAATTATTATCAATATTATCATTAATTAAAGTTGTTCTTTGGCTACTTAACCCCATAATTACGTTCATGAGGTTCTTCTCTCAATACTCATCACACATCTGAGAGGTTCTTTTCTTCTGCAAAATGTCGCCACTTTCAACACCACTATTCATTGCATTTTTATCATTGATTATACATATATCCCATATGAAAAAAACCAATACCCATGCAATGCATACTGAATGAATTGACTTCATATATAACATATTGAATAATAAATAATCTCAACGGTTATCATTACCATGGTTTTGTTTACTTTTGCCCTCAACTTCCTCTGATTTCTTGCCATGTCATAGCCAAAACTAACATTTACTCATTGACGTTTTTGGAAACCTTATTGGAGAACCCTTCTTTCCAAAAATTTCCAGAGTGGCCATGCTATGATTTTGGTTTTGATTTGGAATCCCTTGAAACCACTCTGCGATTTATTTGGAGTATAATTGATTTATCACAACTTTGACTGCTCCATCACACACAATACATCATGCCCATACAACCCATACTCATATTTTGGGAAATTATTGGCTGGTTGAAATAGTCTAAAGGACATATAAATGTAGAATGTGTCACAACAAAGGAGAAGGATAATACAGAAAGACGAGAGAAAAATGCCAAGGCGGTCTGAAAATACTTTAAACACTTCGCTTTCTTTTGACGTTTGTGCTTCATGATATCAATTTCATTATTTGATTCGATGAATTTGTGGGTTCTCTAATCTGTCAATTGTTGGTCTTATTCTATCAGAGTTGCTAAAATTGTGAGAGCATTTGATGTAGAACATATGCATTTCTCAATTTGGAAAAAAGATAATAGAAGCTCGTAGAAAATATCAAATTTATTTTTGAATAGTGATATCCTGCTTCAATATCCTATACTGACATGAATGATAGTGACTCACCTGATATTGCCATTTGACTGAAATACATCTGGCGTGGATCTTGGCTTCATAAAATTCATTATGAAGTATATATCTTGCACATAGTGAAATATGAAAATAATGTGTGAAGTTGTGCCATGCATCTGTGTGAGAACGGTCTTGAGTAGCTCACCTGATATTTTCATCTACCTAAAATACATATGGCTTCGATCCCCACTTCATAAAATTCATTCTAAAGTAAATATCTTGCACAGAGTGAAATCTGAAAAGAATGTGCGAGGCTGCGCCGAGCATCTGTGTGAGAAAATTCGTGAGCGACCCATGTCCACCATAAGTGAGTCGATGAAAGAGAAAACACATGGAAAGAGAGGATTTGTGATTGTTGATTAAGAGGTGGCAATTTTTTATAGGCTATGGACAGACGGAAAAGGTCTCCAAGAGAACCTCCCCTTAAAAACACCTTCGGTGTAATTATTGGAGAATGGATATTTTTCATCCCTCATTGACACTAGATGCTAAGGATGTCATTGTCCAACCGTTTGCACGTCATCCTCATTCCATGTGTGCCCATCGCCCTGCATGCATACATTGGTCACATTCACATTACGTTTGTTTGTGGCGATCCTTCTTCCAAAACTTCCTTGCTAGGTGTTTTAGGATTATTACTAATAATAAGTATCTTCAATTTTATTTTTCAACTTCTTGTTATATAT
>ML797331.1:344558-400638 GCA_009831015.1 Picea engelmannii | reverse complement strand
CCAGAGGGTCTATCCTTCTCACCTGGGGTTACAATCAGTCGACACATGTCCTCCCACAGATCGACGACTCCCAACTATTTTGACTATTCAGGCTTTGGGAGTTTCAACTCTAAACTCTTTCTCCCTCCAAAATGGCTATCTTCTAGAGTGACTTTCTCCGAAATGGAATATCTTCTGCCATGCATTTCCTCCCAAAGATCTAAGACTCTTAGCTATTTCGACTCTTCGGGCTTCGAGAGTTTCAATACTCCACCTTTTCCTTCTCCTGGAGCTCGCGATCCGTCGATGCGTGTCCTTCTAGATTTGACTGTCCAGATTCACTTCGGCTCTTCGGGCTTTGGGAGTTTGAAACTCCTATGCACTTGTTCCTCCTAGAGTGCTTTCACCCGAAGATAATGGATTTTCGCCACACGTCCCTCTGGATCTGATGATCCAGATTCACTTCGAAACTTTGGGACTTTGCTAGTCCACTCTCCTCTGCGCTTCAAGAGACTTAGATCTCATGAAACTTGCCCAGATCCAACAATTTGGAACGATCCCGCTCTCTTCTGGACGGATCTTGATCGATGATTCACGAAACCTTCAAAGCTACACTCCTTTTGAATATTTCTCCCGCCTATCTCCTCTGAGATTGATCCCCTTGAGGATTTTGATCTCCCACACACTCTTTGCATTTCTGGGATTTCGATAAACTCAGATCAAAGAGGTTTCTTCGAAATAAACTCTTCCCGCACTCCTTGCGCTTCTCTATTCTGGTTATTCGACACTTAGTTTCTCGGTGACTCTGTGCACTCCTTGCACTTGGCCTAAGTTCCTACCATTCCTTCTAAACTTCTCTGAGTCAATTCAAGACTCTGTCGACGCACTCCTTGCGTACGAGATGCACACCTTGCATACGAGATATCAAAAGCAGAACGATTGAAACGTATACAATTCCTCACCAACTCATGTGATCAATCATAAATAATCACATAGAAACGAAATGAACTAAAACAAATATAGAGCACATCATTCGTTCAATCACACATCAAAATGAACACTGTCCAAGGAATTGGAACAATTCTGTCTTTTCTATTCATTCATGAAATAAATTACATAGTATTACAGTTCTTCACTCCATGTTTCTTCTATTCTACTACTCTTCTCTCACTTCTTTTACAATACAAAAACAAATCTATCTAAGGAGTGGCTCCTCGAACTCTTCTCCATCCTGTCTTCAACCTATCCTATCAGTTTCTAGCAGTAACCTACCTTGTCCTATTACAATAACTATCAGTTATTACCAGATAAGAGTCGACACTCTCTATATGCAACTCCTTACACTCGTATAAGACTTTACAAACAAGATATATGAAAAAAGGTTGTTTCCAAAATATCTCAACAACTCGCTCTGTTTCTAAGTTAAATGTTGATTTGAAATTTTGTCATGCTGAGATGTCGTATCTTTGCCTCCACGCTTGCATTTTTTACTTTGAAAGAGATGCTCCTACATCATTCCTCATGTAAATCTAAGACATTTAAGATAAGAATTCATTTTGGAGTAGAAATTACTCTGAGTCTCTGGCGAAAATACTCAAAGGCTTCCCTTGGAAGCGGTTTTGTAAAGATGTTTGCCACTTGGTCTTTTGTGCCCACATATTCAATTTTGATGTTCTTCTATGCAACCTGTTCCCATAGAAAGTGATACTTTATTGGAATGTGCTTCGTATTGAAGTGCATCACCGGGTTCTTTGAGATGCTAATGGTGCTTGTATTATCACGGTAGATTGGAATGGGCTCATCATACTCAACCTATATATCTGTCAAAGTTTGTTTCATCCATAGAACCTGAGTACACCATCCTGTTGCTGTAATATACTCTGCTTCGACTATAGATAAATATATTGATGATTGTTTCTTGCTTAGCCAAGATACTAAAAACTCACCCAAGTAGAACACTGCTCCACTGGTGCTTCATCGATCACCAATGCAACCTGCCTGTTATAGCAAGATTTACCTCACCCTATGCAATCTTGCACAGAAGGAATTTTTCCATTTCCCCATGCAGACTTATCATCCTTGTTTGTAAAATACCAGAGATAAAAATGCATATTTTTCCACATGTACGCATCTTGCCTACTATAAAACATGCGTATACATAGGCTACACCACTACAACCCGCGTACATCGAGATTTGTGCCAAAAAATGAAAATTAATTTCGGGTTTCCATGTAACGACAGGATATCTATGATCCTTGGCCTTCCATATACTGGAAAAGTTTCGACTCGGCCCTTCAGTTCCATTTGAAGGCTATAAATGGGCCAATTCCAAGCTATGGAAAGGAAGAGAAAGATTCAACTTTGAGAGCAAAGTTACTCTGGATAAATTATTTACTTCATATTGAGTCTGCATCCCTTTGTCCTTTAAGTCTGAACACAATGTTCAACCCCCAAGATCTTCCCTTATTGATTGAGAACCTCATTGTTTCTCTTTTATGAGCTTGCTTTTGGTGGAGGATTGAAGTGGTGGAGGCCCAGCTAGAAGGAACTTAGTTTATCGGTTCCGAACCGTGCCGACATAGAAGTCTGTAACATTTTCACTTTTGTTGATCATATATTAATAGAAATACTCTTTTCCCATCCAATTGATATCTTGCAAATATTTGAATTATTATTCCATGGGCGTATTTGTCATGTTTATTAATGGATTATGCTATCAATTGTGCTAACATCATTTATTATCACCATATGATTTCTTTTCTTAGTTGTTGAGGACTAGTTGCTGGTATATTTCTTTGGGTCAAGTGCTCAATGGTGGACTTCATCGAACGTCTGGAAAAGGTAGGCCTTTTATCTTTTCTTGCTAGCATATTTGTTTACATAGCATACTTGAGAATAGAGTTGATTTCTGCAGTCATTTTCGTCTGTTGTGGTTTACCCTAGCCATAGAGAGGTTTTCCTCATAACACTGCCCAATTTTCATCTATGTAGGTAATAAGTGATAGATCCTTTCCTTTTGGATACCATAATCCAAACTCTTCTGTTCCTTTGAGATATATGAAAATCCTCTTCATTGCTAATACATGTGATTCCTTTTGTGCTTCTTGAAATCGTGCCACCTGTCCAATTGCCTGCATTACATATGGTTTGGATGTTGTCACATATAGTAAGCTACCAATCATTGACCTGTATTTCCTCTGGTATGTAGACTTTGAATCATCATCTTTCTCAACTTGCAACTGGTTTTCATAGGAGTGGTAACTGGTTTGCAATCTTCCATTCCGAACCTATTTAGCATTTCTCTGATATACTTGGTTTGAGAAATAAAAATTCCTTGGTTGCTTTGACGTATCTGAAGACCCAGAAAGAAATATAGTTCTCCAAGTAATGACATTTAAAATTCATTCTGCATATCCTTTGCAAATTTCTGGCTTAATCTCTCATCAGTACTTCCAAAAATAATATCATCAATATAAAATTCAATTAATAAAATACCATCCTGATTTACCTTGATGTAGAGGTTGTTGTCTGCACTTCCTTTTCTAAACCCTACTTGATGTAGATATTTATCCAGTCTAGAGTACCATGATCTAGGAACAAGTTGTTTAATGTAGACTTTTTCTTCAAGTTCCCCATTTAAAAAAGATGATTTCACATCCATATCTATCCATAATGTTCAAGACTTTTCTACACAACTGTCCATAATTTTGACTCATATGTCACTGTACTATCATGACGTACTACTACAACTAATTAATCTATCATATTGTACTTCTGCTAATTGAATGCACTGACTCTGTTTACTCAAATTATGCAAGCTCATCGAAGGATGGTTCCTGGTTTGTCTCAGCTACCGCATAGACTCCCCCTATCTATTATTCATATTATCTGGGAGTCTCTAAGCCGAATGGATCAGAGAAATTCCTTCTCTGAAGTGTATTCATCATCATCTTCATTAGTAGATTCATCATCTCTCTGAGCTCTGACTTCTTTCTTTCTATCTGTGGATTCATATTTCACTACAGTGCCTGAAAGGAAAATATCTTGAACATGTTCCTTATTTACATGTCCTTCTTTTCTTTCAGTTATTTTCCAAATCTTTCTTTATCTGACAACTTTCCTTTTCTCTGTATAATTTTCTTCATCTCATTTTATTTCCAATCTTGCGATCTTTGGGACCTAGTCTTTGTTCACCTGTTCTTCGTGTTTTGAACAACCATTGTCAACATACCAACCACACTTCTTCTGCTTAGCTTGTAGAGCGAGTGTGCATTCTTCATTTCTATACTGATGCTTCTTTCTTATCCATGTTCTCTTTTGAGGCTCCTGTGTGTGACTGTTTTTGTTCTGTCATGGTTCTCTAGGAGGGACTGCCATTCTACAATATTTTTCCATGTGTCCAAAGTTATTGCACTTATAACATTCCACTTCAGTGCTCAATGATTCAAGCATGTTGTAGCTTCTTCTTTGTGTTTCAATAGGCCTTCTTGGATAACCATTTTGTGTATGACTTTCAAAGTTGTTTATGTTCCTGCTATTAGCTCTGCAATTTATAGCTTTATGTCCAAAATTATTGCATGCATAACATAATCCCAAAAATATAGTTTGGTACATGGGAGTTGAAGATATTCTGAAAGGAGTTACTCTTATGAATCCTTCTTCTTTCTGGGGCCTATTTTTTTTTGTTGGTCATTGATTATGAAATATGAATCTTCTCGGTGGAGGAGTGTCCCTATAATCTTCCTTATAGGTCTTCCTATCCCCTTTGATTGTTTCTGCATAACTTTTTCGATATGTTTCTTGTTCTGTTGCTTTGGAGCTTGATTCCTTTTCTATCTAATTGTATCTAAGTACGAACTTGTCATGATTAGGCCTTTGATTGCTGATAATGTCATCCAAAACTTTTGAGATGTTCTGCATATTTTTCTTTTGAAGATCCTTTCTCAATGTGACAATCTCTGCTTCCAAATTTCCAATGATCCTGTCTCTTTCTTCTAACTGTTCTTTGAGTGCTTCTTAAATTATTTTATATTCTTCTATTTGAACCTTCAATTCCGTGATTATCTGCTCTAGATATTGAGTGTCTTCCTTCTTGTTTAGTTCTTCTTGTAGCTTCTTGTTTTTCCTCTTTTCTCTTCTTATAACTTCTATGACAATCAACAATTATTCTCGGTAGTCAACATCTGCCTCTTCATATTCTTCTTTGATGTCTTATTTATCATAGTCTTTTACTGCCATGAATATAACTCTTTCTGTCTCACTCTCACTGACTTCATCTTCATCTGATGAGGAGATGTCTTCTTTGGTGCATAAGATTTTCTTGAAAACTTTCTTTATGGTTCCTTTGCCTTTATATGTTTGTTTTCTATTTGAGTAATCTTCATCATTCCCCTTATTTTTCTTATGAGGACATTTGTTAGCAAAATGACCAATACCATCACAATTAAAACAAATCAATGGAAGCTTACCTTTATATCCGTCGTTGGTTCCCTTGTTCAATATCTTGACAAAATTGACAATTTCTTCATAATCTTTTGAGATGTCACTGCTGCTGCTATGTTCTTTTTCTTTTTTTTTCCCTTTTTCTTTGACCTTTTGGATGCTTTGAAGCTACTTCTTTTATATCTGGATTTTCCTATTCAGTTCTCATTTCATATGCTGTGAAGATTCCATGTAGTTCATCCATGCTTATTGAGTTTCCATCTGATCTTTGTTCTACTGCTGATATCTGTTGAGCACTCAACATACCCTAAAAATCCTATGTCAAATTTTACTTTTTGGGTACCACTTGATCTTTTTCACTGTCTAATTCGACTTCATTGTGAAAAATGTTGCCTTTGCTTATCATCTTGACTCTCATTAAGTCTTTCAAATTTTGCTTGAATCTATGAAAACCCATGACTTAAAAGGCTTGACTTTTAAATAAAGAATCAACAACCAAAACATTTCACCCAATGTACCCAAATTCGACATCGGAAGGAATTAAAAGATGAAATAAAATCACTCAAAAAAATAGTAGTCGCCGAGCGCTGATCTTCACCGACATCAGCAAAAGAAAGTTTATTTTGCGACAAGCATCACACAAGGATATCGCCGATAACTGATCCCCTTCGACATCGGTAAAAGGCGAAGAGAGTAAACGTTAATGAAGAGAGAAATGATATCACCGATAGTCGATACCCGATGTGCTTAGTGAAATTGGAGAAGACCAAATCACGATGAACATTCAGACCACGCTAAATTTTTTCTCCGATCGCCGACTTCCGAAACGTTTCGGCATCAGGAGTTTTGAGGAAGCTAATCCACAAGAAAACTAGTGTTAGGTTTGTCCCCGGTCGTCGACCCCCGATACCTTGTCGTGTGGTGGGGAGAAAAAAAAAACACAAAGCAACTCATAACACCATTGAGGATGAATTCAGAGTTAACTCAGAGGAAATGCAGTTTTTCTGAATGGGGCAAACAAGGGGCGCTATGTAGTGAATCCCAGGCTCAAAATACATTCTGAATCAAACAGGAAAAAATATGGACAAATAACGTAGGAAATACATACACAAAGAAAGGAAATAATACATCCAACCACTACAACTAAGAATCCTTTCATCAAAGTTTCAATACTTTTGCATTAGATTTTGATCGAGCTCAAATTACATACAATAGATATTGTCTACACTATTTGGCCAACCAACCTGATTTACATTGAAAACATGAAATATATAGGTGAAGGCGCTGCATGGCCTGCCCTGCTCTCTAGCTAATATCCCTAGAATCTAGGAAACATGCCTTCCTTTGTTCAATGGCCTTTCGTATGATCTCTTTCTCAAAATAGAAAACAACTGTGTACGGCCATGTCATAACTATTTTTATATGTCCTGTTATCATTATGAATGATGCGCTTCTCATTAATCCATATCCTTAAGTTTTACTATTTTTTATATGTCTTATTATCCTTATGAAATGATGCGTTGTTGTGTTGTAGATATATTCCACAATTTAAAAAATTCACAATTGTATATATATTTCACAATTTAAAAAATTCACAATTGTAGGAGGTATATAGTGATAAATTCACAAGTGTAGGACATATATATTGATAAAAGAGTAATTTGTAAATAAGCTACAATTTGACTTTCTTTTTCTCTTACTTTTAGTTTAGTTTAGCTGAGTTCTTGGTTCGCATTACTATTTAGGGTAACTAGTAGTCAGACATTATCTTGTGGGGAGCAAGCGTTGTGGGATCCAGATGGCGGCTCGACAGCTTATCATTTACTAATCTTTCATTATCTTCATTAACGTAATTCTAGGAAACTGTATGTTGTATTAAATTTTCTGGGGGGAAGGGCTCAGTGGAGCCCAAGTGGCTAGCCATGGCCTCTATGATACAAACAAGTGTGGAGGAAAATGTCAGCACATTGATGAATGTTATTGACGAAGAGCTATGGCAGGAAGAAGGTATTTTCGATAAGGTAGACTCTGCGGTGGTTGGTACTGACATCTTAACTACTCCGTCAGTAAAACAACCTCTCCCTCCAAACACTCGCTCATTCCTTAGCTCAGGATTAGCCCTGTCTTTTGCAACTTTTTTGCCGAGTACTTCGGGGGTTTCTCAGTCTGCAGAGAAAAGGTGTTCGACTCTTTCTCGGGAAGAGGTGTGTAAGGTGTTGCTTCACTCTATCCAGCCGAGGGACGCTGGAAAGGGTGCTAGAAATTCAGGTTTCAGCCGAAGGCAGTGGAAGGCTAAAAAAACGGTCCATAAAATGGTTTTGGGGTTAGATGTTGGTCTCGCAGAGACTTGCAAGTTGGCTCTCTGTTGTATAGTCGGGAGACTCTCTTACAAGTACTTGAGTAAGGTCTCATTGTTAGATTGGGTGGAACACACTTGGAAGCCAAGGTTAGGTTAGATGCCAAAAATCATCTTTTTGACCAAAGGATGGGTCGGGTTCATCTGTAACACGTCAAGAGACTTGGCCCAACTTCTCGCACAAAGGTGGGTGATTGGTGGTTGTAGTTTAATGATTAAACGTTGGCGAGTGGATTTTAATCCGGAAACAAAATACTTTCAATATCATCACATGTGGGTCTTTCTCCCCAGTTTACCCCTTCAGTTATGGAATGCAGGAGCACTGGAAGCAATAGGAAACTCTTTAGGCTCCTTCATTTCATTAGGTGAGTCTATTCTCTCGGCACCTAACAGAAAAATGGGTAAAATATTGGTGGAGATGGGCATTCATGGGGGACTACCATAACTCTTAGAAATTGAGTGGAGGGGTCAGAGGATAGTCCAGAGGTTGGACTATCTTGGCATCCCTTTTCGCTGTAGAAACTGTCGCAATACTGGACATCTGAGAAGAGATTATTCGGGTAGGGGTATAGAGGAAGTCCCCGAAGACACAACACTTCACAGAGATAGTGGTGATTTAGCCTGCAAATCTGACTCAACTTGGGTTGGTTGTCGGTATCCTATGACAGAGTCACTACACTCATCGGAATGGGATGATTCGATCTTTGGTAAGTTAAAATTTTATTTTCCGGCTCTGTATGATTCTTTATCATTATGGGAAAAGGAAGAAATAAACGCCTCTATGTTGTTGAAAAATATTTTCTCCTCTATGGAGGTGCCCTCGGGGGTTATTAAGAAGGTAACAATTATTAACCCTTTGGGCTCCACATATATACTTAACAATGTCATTCCTTCTTCGGGGGGAAAGGGTGTATCAAGTATTGTAATGTCCCCAAGGCCGATCCCTGTTGTAAATCATGTATATGAAGTATAAAGCTTGCATTATGAATTATAATTATGTTTTATAGGCTGGTAGCCAAGTTTATATAAGTTGGTAGGCTTATGTGTTATTAGACCAGGGAGCCTAAGTGTTGAAGGCCAGGAGCCTGATTTTTGTACATGTAATTATGCACAGTATTAATACAAAACATCTTTGCGTGTGGACTGACCACGATGAATGAGTGATGGGGGACTAAGCATCCACAAAGCCTGGGTAAGGGAGAGGGGGATGAGAGGTTGGAAGAGGGGCTAAGTTGAGGGGGCTTAAACCCTTGAGAATAATATTAAATTATTACTATTCCAAAGCTGTGTTAATGTGATGTTTTATCCTAAGTTCTTTGGAAGGATGAGTGACTTCCAAATGGGAAGGAACGAGCTTCATGAGTGACAAGTGTCAACCCAAGTGCATGAAGTTAAAATTGTGAAGTTGAGATGTGATGGGGGTTCCTCCTCCATTGTACCATTGACTATCTGAACCGGGAATCCCATATGACCTCTGCAAGGATACCCTCACGCAACTCTAAAACCAAAAAGGCCTGTGTATATTTATGGAGGAGCCGATACACCCTCTGTCAAAACCGTTGAGTCTGTGTTCAACCTTCACGTGGATTTCTTATCACGCATCCCCGAAACCCAGAACCGTGAGTCTGTTCTTTATGGATGGTTGGGAAAATCGAATGTCCCGTAATTGTTTAGCCTGGTTGGGTTGAAGCGTCTGTCTGTCACCTATTTTGGGAAACCCGTGTTTATTGTCCCAGTTGACTGTGGCGGCCACGTAGTTCTTGGATGGGTGTGGTTTGTTGTTGTTGTATGTTCATTGTTGAGCCTTGTTGTTTTTCTGCTTTGTACGGGAACGAGATTAAGGAAACCGGTTGTATGACCTGTGTGTAACCTCTCTCCAGGTGAGGGAGGTGATTGTTGTTGAAGAGGCAAGTTTTACCAAGCCTGTGAGTGACTCTCTCCAGGTGAGAGAGTGCGCGGAGGAAGGAGAGAGATCCTAGAAGGAACCTTGTAGCTGCCACATAGCTCGGAGATTTTTGGTCTGATCTATTGCTGAAGCCCAAGGAAAGGGAGGTTAGCAGCCGAAGGACTGTCTAGGTGACAAAGAAGGTGTATACTCTTGGGGTGGGACATGCATGTGGGGAAGGAGAGTCTGTGGGAAGTGGGCATAAGTGGTTCCTGGGAGAGAATCCTCCTTCTTTTATGTGTATTCTTCCTATAAACCTTACCTAGCCTAGGATTCCTTACCCGGTGGAGCTTAGTCCCAGCTCGAGGGTGACCTACTGCTGAGAGTGATGAGCAGCGTGGTCTAAGGCTGGGAGGTTCGTGGAAGGTCTACATGCAGTTGGTGGTGCATGACAGTTTCAAAGATAAGTGTCACTATGTTTTGTAATTCTGTAATTAATTAAATTGCATACATGTGATTCTTGCAATGCTATCACGTATTTTGTTGTGCATATGAATTATTTTTATTTCCATTAACTCTGAAATGTTAGCAGTAATTTTGTGTTTAACTGTAATTAAGCGTTTTAAGTTCATTAGAATGCATAATGTGTTACATAAGTGTTTTTTCCGCACAGTAGAATTTGCTCGGCCAGTGGGATGATGGTCGAGGATGTTACAAGTATCACACCTCTTGTTTGCTCTAGTATCTTACCTGTTTTGGAACCGTTGTCTCCTAGGCCTTCAAGTCTTGATGACCCTATACAACCTCCTCTCTCCTCCTCTGTGGATTTCTCACAGGTGGCTTCTCCCATCCATGTTGAGTCGTTCCCTAACCTGGGTTGTTGTGAGTCTGAGGAGGATGATTCCTCGTTGAGTGTGGTACTGGACTCTCTGATCCCCTATTTACATGATAATAATACCCCGGCTCAGTTACTTACCTATTTCAGGAATGTCATTTTTTACCCTTCCACTATCTCTGGAGAGATTAGTACCATGGATTCCTTTCAAGCTGAGACATCAAAGGACTATTCTTGGTCACAAGGACTGGGAATATAATATTCTCTAGTTAAAACAAGAAGTACAAGAAAGAAATTACAGGTGATGACTAACTCATCTTTAATCAAGGATCCTTCTTCTTCTAACAGTGGGGCACTTAGAGCAGTGAAAGCCCTAGCAAGGGCTAAGTAATGATATTACTATCGTTTAATCTCAGAGGGGTTGGAGGCACCCTAAAATCTTCCTCATTCCGTCGTGTTTTGGAAACTACCCATCCAAACATTGTTTTCCTACAGGAAACTCTGGTTCATGAACAAAAAGCTCGGTCCTTTATGAATAAGTTCCATCCTTCCTGGGTGTCTTGTGATGTGAGTTTTGTTGGTACTTTGGACGGTCTGTTGGTTTCATGGGATCCTTATCTTTTTAGTCTAGTTCCTTACCTTACCTGTGGAGAGATTTTGTTAACAGGTTTGATTATTGAAACAAAGAGGAAGATCAACCTTCTTAATGTTTATGGTCCATGCATGGAGCGTAAACCTTTCTGGAATTTTCTAGCGAACAATGGTTTTCTTTCTATGAAAAGTCTTGTAGTAGAGGGGGACTTAAATTTAACTATTTCTACTGGAGAGGTGTGGGGTGGGACAACAAACTCGGGTTAACTTGTCGATTTCTTCAGAGCACTCTTTCAAGCCCATAAACTTATAGATGTTCAACCACATAAGATAGTCCCAACTTGTCGTAATGGGCGCTCGGGTACAGATTCTATTGCCAAGCGACTGGATAGGTTTTTTGTTTCGAAGGATCTTCTTTTGAATGTTGGTCTGTACAGATCCTGGGTAGAATATCCCTTCGTCTCGGATCATGCACCTGTACTTTTGCAGCTGGAGAACACTCCCCTTTTCAAAGCATATCCCTTCAAATTTAATGCACAATGGCTTTTAGACAAAGTTTACAACAATATGGTTCATAAAATTTGGAGTGATCAGAAATATTTATTGGAAGGAGATCACTAGCGCCGTTTAATATGGAAGTTGTAGGACCTAAAAACTTGTACTAAATGGTGGGCAAAAGAGTCTAAGAACCGAGAATTAAAATTACTGGAGAACTTGGAAGGAAATATCAAACAACATTTGCAGTTGTTATCAAATTGTTCTATTCTTCCGGAGGTGGAGTCTAATTGCATTAAGATGGAATTAGAGAGGAATAAGCTTCTAAAAGCACAGGAGGATTTGTGGCAACTTCAGAGTCGGGCTATTTGGGTTCAAAGTGGAGATCAAAATACTAAGTTCTTTCATCAGTTTGCTAATCACAGGAGAAATAGTAAACATATATGGGAGATTCGTGATGTTAATAGGACTATTCATAAAGGTCAAGAGGCGATAACCGCAGAGGTAGAGAATTATTTCAATAATTTCTTTAAACCCCAGGATAATTCTCACACAGCTGAATAGTTGGGGTGGTGGGCCTATTTACAAGATTGATAAATGAGGAGGAAGCGAGAGATATTTATAAACTAGTTTCGTTGAAGGAATTAAAATTGGTTTTAACCCTGTTTTAAAAAGACAAAAGTCTAGGGCCTGATGATTGGACGGTGGAATTTTTCATACACTTCTTTGATTTAGTGAGTGAGGAACTTCTGGCGATGGTGAAAAATGCTCGGTCAAATGGGCACATTGCAGGAAGCATAAACTCTACCTTTTTAGCTCTGATCCTCAAAGTCAATAAACCAATAAACTATGGGGATTACAAACCTATTTCTTTGTGTAATCTGGTTTATAAAGTCATTTCCAAAGTTATTGTTGTCCATATTAAACCAATTTTATCAAAGTCTCTTTCGACAGAGCAACTAGGCTTCTTGGAAGGACGCCAGATCCATGATGCAATTGGAACTCATGAGTGCATACATAGCATCAAAAAGAAAAATTTAAAAGCCCTTATTCTGAAGCTAGACCTTCAAAAATATTATGATTGCATTAACTGGGATTTACTAAGGTTGATTTTAATCCAAGTGGGGTTTGGATCACAGTTGAAAAACTGGACTATGACATGTGTGGATTCTGCGTCTTTTGCAGTATTAATTAATGGGGAGGCCACAAACTTCTTCAGAAGTGGTAGAGGACTTTGACAGGGGTGCCCTCTGTCACCTTTTTTGTTTATTTTGGTGATGGAGAGTCTGAGCCTGTTATTAAAATCAAGCCAACAGGAAGGAATCTTAGCAAGCATCAAAGTTTCCAGACTTACAAAAATCCTTCACCTTTTTTTTATTGATGATGTATTACTTCTGAAAAATGCTTCCGTGCAGGAGTGGATGGAGATCAAGAGCCTTATAAAAAGTTTTGTTTGGTTTCAAGTTTAAAGGTAAATTCAGCAAAATCGACCGTGCATTATACATGACTATCGAAGACAAAAATTACTCCTTCCAAGCTTATCCTTCCGTATAACTTCACAGATCTCTCTATGGGCTTCAAATATCTCAAATATTTCTTAAAGGAAGGATTACAGAAAACAAAAGATTGGTTATGGCTCTTGGAAAAAGTGGTAAATAAGATTAGTCACTGGAGCTATAGGTGGCTATCCTTGGGTGGTAGGTATATTCTTTACAAGTCTGTTATGGAAAGCCAACCCGTAGATTGGTTATATCTTGCTTCAATTTTGTTCTCCATTCTAAACAAATTAAGGAAATTACTTTATAATTTTCTATGGAACGGGATTGGTGAATCTCATCATTACCATCTCTGTCGTTGGGAGACTCTAGCTCAACCAAAACGTAATGGTGGTTGGGGATTTCATAATATCTTTTCTTTCATCAAAGCTCTAGCCATGATGACTCTTTGGCGAGTTTTAACAAAGGAAGTAATATGGACTTTTTTTATAAAGGATAAGTATCTCACTTTCATTACAGTCAAAAAATGGTTCAGATCAGCTACATTTCACCAGCATTCGGCATCAAAAATATGGAACAATCTTTTAAAGTCTGTACATTTGATTACAAACTGGTTGAGTTGGAATCCTGGCATGGGTCATCATGTGGTTCTTGGAAGGGATATAATTCTGGGGATGGGAAACTCATCCTTCCTTTCTCATTCACTTATTGACATTCTTAGATAGAAACAAATCACAGTATTAGCTCAAGCTTGGAGACAACATGAATAGGAATCTTTATTATCTTATTGGATCAATAGTTCAGACCTGGATATATCTGGTGATCTGGCAACGGAGACCACGATGGCGATGGAAGACACCTAGAAAGGTGGCGTTAACTTCCACTTAGAATTAACACCGTATTTGGACTCCACTGGCCCGGAGAACCAAAAGCGGCTCGCTCGCCCCGAATGTAATGTCTCGCAGGCTGGTAGGCGGATGGCTTAATGTAGTGTACCCTTTCACTACCGAGGTTTCCAAACCTCTCAGTTACCATGCTATACATGAATTTTTACATAATTTGTACAGACATTATAAGCACATGCATTTAATCAATTAAACACACGTAATTCCCAGAGTAAAATACATAAGATACTGCTACAATTAAACAAGCCATAGCATTCAACAGTAACTCATTTACACACAGTGGAAAACATGATACTTAAACAACACAGTAATTCCAAATGTGATAATACATAATTCAGATACTTATCTTTTAATAGCTGTAGAATTCACCAACCAAGTGCAGGCCTTCCACGAACCTCCCAGCCTTAGACCACACTGTCCTTCAACTCAACAGTGGGTCACCCCCGAGCTGGGACCGAGCTCCACCCCAAGGCAAGGAATCCTAGGCTAGGCTGAGGTTACAGGGAAGATATCACAAAAATATCTCGAAGGATTCTTCCCAGAGATGCCATCTTATGCCCACTACTACCAGACCCTCATTCCCCACATGCCTGTTCCTCCTCATTCCCCACATGCCTGTTCCTCCCGAGAGTATACACCTTCACACACACAGTCCATCGGTGCTAACCTCCCCTTCTGGGTCTCGGCAACAGGCTGGATCAGGAAGTCTCAGAGCCCGTAGCTAGTGCTGGACACTGTCTGGAAGAAAACACTTTCCAGCAAACTCTTTCACCTGGAAAGAGTTGCTCGCAGGCCTGACAACCTGCCTCTTCAAACCACAATCACCTCCCTCACATGGAGAGAGGTTACACACAGTCTAAGCACGAATTCACATTGGCCAGTAAGCCACGCGCAGTCCAGCACTGCACGGCCACAACATTCGACTGGGAAAACATACACGGGCTTCCCAAACGGGCCCAACAATCCCGAAATAGACTCACGGTTTCGGTTTTGGGATTTCGCAAGGTGTACAGAGATTCCACTCACATGCTTGATGGTTCAGAATAGAATGTACGGGCTATCGCATAACGACACAGGATTCTGGTTCAAGGGGTGTACGGTTCAAAAGATGCACGAGGATATCTTTGCAAAGGTTCGACCCCTTCACGCCCAGACAGACCGCTGGAATTCCGAAGGAACCTACGCAACAGTTGACAGGAATGGGAGACGAACCCCCAACACATCTTGCTTCGACAGTTTTAACTGCATGCACATGGGTTGACACTTGTCACCCATGAAGCTCATTCCTTCACATTTGGAAGTCACTCGTCCTTCCAAATAACTCAGGGTAAAATAATATGCACATGGCTCTTTTTGGAAATAATATTAAAATATTATTCCAGGCCTAAGCCCCCCTAGGCTTAGCCCCTAGGTTCAACACTCAGCCCCTTTTTCCCACCTTCGAGCCCCTAATCCCTTTCCCACTCTGTGGACGCTCAGTCCCCCATCACTCTTTCATCGTGGTCGGTCTGCACTTGGCGACGTTTATATTTTATTGAAGTGCTGCATACATACAGATACAAAATCCAGGCCCTTGGCCTTCAACCCTTAGGCTCTCTGGCCTAATCAGACACATAAGCCTACTGTCTTATACAAAACTTGGCTCACCAACCTATAACACATATTTACAATCTCTTTCAGTTCATAGTTTATTTCGAGGTTCGGCCTTGGGGACACTACACTTAATGAGGGATGGGATGGTGAACTGCCCATCCGTAGAGCCGTCAGGCCTGACCAGACGCGAGGGTAATCACGCCACATGAAACCTCACAAGAGGATAAGACATAAGGTAGAAGCAATTGGGGGATGCGAGGGGAACTGTGGCATTACACAGAGTGAGTGATAGCAGAGAGGAAGGATTGCAACCTTCGCTCCTGGTCACGGGAAGACAGAGAGATGTAGTCTCAAAGCATCGTGGTCTCAGCTCAGGGGTGGCTAGTGGTAAATCCGCTGGGAGTCGCAATGCCTACGGTTGGGTGGAAATGAGCACCCCTCTCAGTAGTTGCACTCACTTCTGGTGTCATTTCTGATAAGTGTTTTACATATTGCATCTTGAAATTCATACACTGACTTATATGCTCATAGAACTGTGAAATTGTGAACGATTACAGTATAAGAATTTATGTGTAGTGTTTTGATAAGAAATAATAGATATATGCTTATAACAGAAAGACCACGCGTGGCTTATGTTGATAAATGAATTTAATTATGCATGAGTTGAACCAAGTCAGGCTTCCAGTCCATCCTCGGGAATTTGTTTCCCCTTGTCTGTCTCCCGGAATGCCCCAGAATAGATCTCTTCACAAAGATTTTCCTCCTTGGAAAGGTTTACCAAGAGCTTGGAAAAAGGACTTGAAGTGCAAGTCTTAACAACCTGTACGAGGAGGAACGACCCTCTTAAAATCTCGAAGTAGCAGCGTAGGGATAAGTATCGATTGACAGACGAGATTTCGTCGGAAGAACCATGGTCGTTCACGACTGTTAGATTGACGAAAGAAACAAGGGCGTTATGTACCTTTCCCCTTTTCCTCTATCTTCGTGAATAGCGAGGAAATCGAGGTCGTAGACCCCCAAAGTCCAGGAGAACATCTGGACTGTTGATTTTTCCACATCCATGAAGTAGAGGGAAAGTGCGCGACGTGGGATAGATCTGAACTGTTAGATCCTAGCTAGAAAAACCCGACAGCCGTGGGATCTGTTCAAAGATGCTTGAGGGTTAAGCCCTCATGAACAGGAGGTTGAAAGTCCCGAAGAGAGGTGTGGCCATTAGGATATCGACACTCATGAAGTCGGGAGTCATGATGACACGAGGTCGGGGATTTTCAGAGTGAAAACCCCGAAACCAATCTGAGTCGTCCATCATAGGAGGACACGCGGGCAAGATCGACAGCCCGTTGACATTTTGGGGATCAAAGGGACAAGTTGCTGGAGTATTTCGGCAGCGGAAACTCCGAAATCATGAGAACCGATTAGGACCGTCCATCTTAGGAGGACGTGTGGCGGCAATCGGAGCATGCGGGAAAAGTCCCGAAAGGAAAGTCATCCATCGGGGAATCGGGAATCCCGTGGACAAGAAGTCCATACACTTCGGAATTCCAAAGTCCGGAATCCCGAAAAAGTGAAAGGAATCCATTGTAGGTCCAGTTGTCATTATATCGGCATATCGGGATTCGATGGATCGCGAATCCTGAGGACGAGTACATCTCGGCCTTGGAAAGTCCGAAAACCCGACAGGGGATAAGGCTGTGGTCTTGCGAGATAGTGGTCACGTGGGCCAGGGGTTTATCCAGGAGGGCTAATACGTAAGAGACCATATCGGTGAATTGGCTCATCGGAGATCGGGGATTCAAGAGAACAGGGAACTCTTGACATCAGGAATCATGAAACTCTGAAACCCGAAAGTACATGCACTTCCCGTTGTGGAAAGAGTAGCGGTCGTATGCAAGGGACGTGACAGGAAATCCCCTGAGCCACTTCGGCCCATGAACTAATTGAACGACCCTGTGAGTGGACATGCTTGGAAGCGTGACTGCATTGCTTCCCATGTCGGAATTCGAGGATTTGAATGACAAAGAGTCTTGGAGTTGTTGCACTCCGAACTCCCGAGTACCAAAACCCCGAAAGGATCCATGCCGTTAGATGGAGGGAGGCTTATGGCCGTTGATCTCCCTTTGGAGGGAACTTTGGAGACCTCGAAAGTTTCGGGGATTTGAATGGGAAAGGTAGAAGTCACGTATCGCGATTCCCCGAACCACGAAAGGCCGTTAAGCCCTTGGCTGGCTTAAGCGCGTGGACACCGTATAGGGTCACGTGGACAAGACCCCAAGAGATAAACTTGCCCCTCGCTAAACCCCGTAGGACTTCAGGGGTTCTGATTGTTGATAAATCAACGAAAAATTTTGATGTGCGTAGTGGGTATGTGACAAAGTGGTATCAGAGCATGGTTACAACACTCAGCCTGACTGGGCTCATGCACGAGTCACGCATAATCTCCGTTCGAAGTACTCCTACGAGGAGTAACCCCCTAACGTAACTCTCTTTCCCAGGATTGAAAAACTCAGAGACGAGAACCCGACTGTGTATGCATGTGAAAGAGTTATAAATTATGCAAATTATAAAAATGTATTTAACTCTTGACTAATAACTAGCGTTTGTCTTTTCACTCAAGCGGACGATCAGATGCGGGAATCTACAGATGCAGAGTATGGTTACTCACCAAGAGGTGGGAGAAGGCTCCCACAAAAGAGACGAAGAGTCTGACGAAAGAAGAGCAATAGGAACCCCTCCAGACCTGGACGAGACTGTGAGGAGTCGCATGGTTGAATTGCAAAGCTTCAAGGTCGACAATGAAAGGATGATGAAAGAACAAGAAAAGAAAAATGAAATTAATGCAGTTTTACTGCAGAGCTTATCCGACCTACAACGACAAATGCAGCATGAACCTGAGATGCAGAATCATGGTCGTGTCAGTGGCCATATGATCTGAAAATACAAGGCTGACTTGTTATGCTATGCAAGCACCCTCTACTTCATTAAAATAAACTTTACAAGACCTTGCTCCATGTGTTTAGATATGCAAGATAAATTATGTGCTAAATTTATGTATCTTCTTGTAAATGCTTGTGTGAGGATATGTTCTTTTAAATGGTTAAATATTTACTTTCAATAAATACACAACAACATAACTTGCAGCAAATAAACCATCAAACTCACAACAAGAACAAGATGATAAAGGAGTTCACCCCTCTCCGGGCTACATCTCCTTGAGCCTCCATCAATGGACTTGGCTCTCTGGGATTAATTTGTCAATAATTATTTTACAAGATGCTGCTCAACTCCAATGGAAATTCTATCTGTACCATTGGGATCATAATACATAAAAACCCCAAAAATGACTAATAAAACTCTGAAAATGGATCATGGCTCATCCGGGCATGACCTCTTCTACATGTGGCCATAAGCTTCACTGAGCTTCTCTTTGGAAAAAAAACCTGTAAAAGTCCTCAAAAGCCTCTGAAACCTGTCCCAATGTGTTCAGAGCATAACAATTAGCCAAAAATGACTATTCAGTCACAAAAAACAAACTTGGACTCACCAAAACATGACCTCAATCAACGAGGGCTTCAAGCTCCTTGGAGCTTCCTGAAACTTCAAAGGTTAACAAACTGCAAAAGAAGTCTTCAAATGGCTGTGAAAATAGTGTCAATGGATTCATAATGTCCAAAAACCCCTAGCTGGGCTTTTATGGCACCTCATTCGGCCAAGAAATGAAGAAGATAGGCCTCCTGCCATTCTCTTCCTTCAAGCTTGTTGTCTCTGGTTCGCCAAAACGCACCTCCTGTATGTTGAACCCAGAACACGCTCCAAAACGCGTACTTAAACCTAGTACATGCGCACAACCGCAAAAATGTCCAAACCGTAGGACGGTTATGGGCGCGCCAGCCCCTAACCGCCAGGGTCGTGGTCATGTGGTCCTCCATACGACCGCACGCTCAAACAAAAACGATTAAGATTTTAAGCCAACGAAAATATGCCAAGTGTCGGCAAATGATTGGTGGGAAATCCGTTTGAAAAACCAACCCAACTCCCGCATGCACTCTGTGTGTGGTCACATATATAAACACGGAAACTGTGGGCTGGGGCTAGGCCCCAGCCCGACCCCCACGCCGAAATAACACAATTCAAACATATATATATATATATATATATATGAAATCATATGGTTGTTAAGAACCATAGTGTGGCGCATTGGTTGGTCGAACTTTGTTAAAGCTTTGGACAGTGGGAGGAGGTCCGGGGTTCGATCCTTGCAGACTCCATAATATTTTGAACAAACAACCAATGCCATGGTGCCATGTGGCAGCCCACGACTGGGCCATGTGGCACCTCATAATTTTCCAAAACCATGCCACGTGTTACAACATGATTTGTCCAACTGTCAGCCAATCCAAAACTACCATGTCAGCATATGCCAACTCATCTCTGCCACGTCAGCGTACGACCTCTACCACGTCAGCCTATATGGACTGTATGGACTGCACAGTCAGCACAATTTTTTTTACCTGTTTGGCGATTCGAACAGGTCGTGATATCTCTTGCTCCCGATGTCCGTTTGAACCCAAACAAGTTGTGTTGGGTTCGTGACGATGAGGGCTACACACTCATTCGTTTTGAGGCAATTATGAGATCTTTGATTTTTGGGCTCAAATTTGACCCCTGGTCCAGATTTTGATCACGCCTTCCCACTGAAAGGCTTTTGGACCCACAAAATCTTATGATTATCTGTCTGAGATTCAATACTCTTCTACTTTCAAGTTCTATCAACTGATTCTACTTGAAAAGTCTTTTCGACAATCATCTGGATACTTTGACATACCTTGCACTGCAACTGACTATGTCCTTCAACCACTGTTCTCTGGCTGCTGCTGACCCACTGTTCTCTTTGTGCTTGGAAGACTGCCAACCTTCCCACTGAGAATCAAGTCCCTCTTGTGAACTCTTTAGCGTCAAAACAATCAACTCTCCAATGGCTGCAAAAACTTTCTTGCGACATCTTGTCACAAGCCAAGAAAACCATCAATCTTGAAAACAAATTTATAGAAGACTGAAAATGATGCCAACAAAGTCTTTTTATCTTCAAGAAAATGGTCACATCTTGTACTTCATCAAAGCACATGGAGTTTTCCTGCATCAAAGCACATGGACATTCACCTTTATCGCCTCTTTGAGGAGGTGAAATTGAAGAGTTACAAGCTCTCCTTTGAAGAACAAAAACAGTGTTCATGTCCTCATCGCTGTCACAACTCTTTTGTTTCACACATTTGCATTCATCTTGAACACAAGCCTTGCATGCTAGAGGGATTGAACTTTCAACAAAAGTTCTTGAACTTTCACCTTTAAAGCCTTCTTGAGGAGGTGAACTTGAAACAAAATTTGTGCTTGGAACTTTTTCCCTTGTCTCATCAACTTTGGAATTTTCTCCATCTCTTCGTTCATATCCAAGACCAAAATACTTGGGTCTCTCTTCAACAACAATAGGCTCAACAATGCCTTGTGCATGCTTGCCCAAACCTCTACCTTCATAGCCCATTTTTAACAATAACTTAGACCCTATTCCTCTTGTGTGATTTTCAAAAACACCAAAACATTCATATTGAGAGGAATTTGAAGATAAACTAACATTACATACCTTATGTTCATGCATGTACTTGGTAAGGGTTTCCTTTGCCTCATGGAGTTGAGTCTCCATCTCATGCAACTTTTCAAGAAGCTGGTCTTTCTCCTTCTTCATGGCCATCAACTGCTCTTCGAGGGAAATGCTCTCATTTCTATCTTCACATATCTCTTTCATCAAATCTCTCATGGTTAGAATTTCCTTCAACATATCTTTGTCAAAGAACTTTGATTTTGAAGATATATGAGAACTACCAATGTTTGAAGCTTCCTCCATCCTTGCAAGATATCAAACTTTAACACAAAACTTGCACAAATACCAACAACTAAATCTCAAGCTATCAATGGCAATCACATGAGCAAAACAAACTATGCTCTGATACCACCTGATTTGAAAATAGAAGGCTGACTTGTTATGCTATGCAAGCACCCTCTACTTCATTAAAATAAACTTTACAGGACCTTGCTCCATGTGTTTAGATATGCAAGATAAATTATGTGCCAAATTTATGTATCTTCTTGTAAATGCTTATGTGTGAGGATATGTTCTTTTAAATGGTTAAATATGTACTTTCAATAAATACAAAGAAACATAACTTGCAGCAAATAAACCATCAAACTCACAACAAGAACAAGATGATAAAGGAGTTCACCCCTCTCCGGGCTACATCTCCTTGAGCCTCCATCAATGGACTTGGCTCTCTGGGATTAATTTGTCAAAAAATCTTTTACAAGCTGCTGCTCAACTCCAATGGAAATTATGGCTGTACCATTGGGATCAGAATACATAAAACCCCCAAAAATGACTAATAAAACTCTGAAAATGGATCATGGCTCATCCGGGCATGACCTCTTCTACATGTGGCCATAAGCTTCACCGAGCTTCTCTTTGGAAAACACACCTGTAAAAGTCATCAAAAGCCTCTGAAATCTGTCCCAATGTGTTCAGAGCATAACAATTAGCCAAAAATGACTATTCAGTCACAGAAAACAAACTTGGACTCACCAAAACATGACCTCAATCAATGAGGGCTTCAAGCTCCCTGGAGCTTCCTGAAACTTCAAAGGTTAAAAACCTGCAAAATAAGTCTTCAAATGGCTGTGAAAATAGTGCCAATGGATTTAGAATGTCCAAAAACCCCTATCTGGGCTTTTACGGCACCTCATTCGGCCAAGAAATGAAGAAGATAGGCCTCCTACCATTCTCTTCCTTCAAGCTTGTTGTCTCTGATTCGCCAAAACACACCTCATGTACGTTGAACCCAGAAAATGCTCCAAAACGCGTGCTTAAACCCAACACACACGCACAACCACAAAATTTTCCAAACTGTAGGATGGTTATGGGCGCGCCAGCCCCTAACCGCTAGGGTCGTGGTCATGTGGTCCTCCATACGACCGCGTGCTCAAACAAAAACGGTTAAGATTTTAAACCAACAAAAATATGCCAAGTGTTGGCGAATGATTGGTGGGAAATCCGTTTGAAAAACCAAACCAACTCCCGCGCACACTCCGTGTGTGGTCACATATATAAACACGGAAACCGCGGGCTGGGGCTAAGCCGCAGCCCGACCCCCACGCTGAAATAACACAATTCAAACATATATATATATATATATATATATGAAATCATATGGTTGTTAAGAACCATAGCGTGGTGCATTGGTTGGTCGGACTTTGTTAAAGCTTTGGACAGTGGGAGGAGGTCCGAGGTTCGATCCCCGTGGAATCCATAATATTTTGAACAAACAACCAATGCCATGGTGCCATGTGGCAACCCACGACTGGGCCACGTGGCACCTCATAATTTGCCAAAACCATGCCACGTGTCACAACATGATTCATCCAACTATCAACCAATCTGAAACTGCCATGTCAGCATATGCCAACTCAGGTCTTCCATGTCACCTCTGCCACATCAGTGTACGACCTCTACCACGTCAGCCTGTACGGACTATATGGACTGCATAGTCAGCACAATGTTTTTTACCTGTTTGGCGATTCGAACAGATCGCGATATCTCTCGCTCCCATGTCCATTTGAACTCAAACAAGTTGCGTTGGGTTCGTGACGATGAGGGCTGTGCACTCATTCGTTTTGAGGCAATTCCGAGAACTTTTATTTTTGGGCTAAAAATTGACCCCTGGTCCAGATTTTGATCACCATACTGAGAGAAGCACGTCAAGAAAGGTCCACCCCAGAGGTAAAGGACCAGTGCCAGATGATTCCACTGAGAAGGAAGTTGGCAATTCAGAAGGCTCTTCCAGCAGCAAAACCAGTTCCTATTCTCAAAGAAAACAAAAGAAGCAAAAGACTTCCAAGGGTCATAAATTTGAGGAATTTAGGAAGGCCAAACCTCCCTCCTTCGACGACGAGATAAAGAAGGGAGAGGAAGCTGAGGCCTGGCTACATGGACTGAAGAAATATTTCAGAGTCCATGACTTTTCAAAAAATTTGAAGGCCCGAGTGGCCACTTTCAATCTGAACGGAAAAGCTTCCATCTGGTGGGAAGATCTTAAGAACATGAAAGGGGTCCGCGAGGAGGACCTGTCTTGGAAACGGTTTGAGAAGTACTTCCGAAAGAAGTATTTGTCGGAAAGATATTTCGATGAGAAGGCTAAAGAGTTTTATGAACTCAAACTGGGGCAACTCACTATAGAGGAATATGTCAACAAATTCCTCGACTTATTGAGATATGTACCCTACATCAAAGCAGAGAAGGCGAAGGCGCAATGCTTCATCAATGGGCTACCCAAGGAATACCGGAACCGAATCGAATTCGATGAGTCAAAGACCTTAGAAGACACTATTTGAAAAGCAACATATTGTCATGAACAATATGGGCATCGGACAGAGTCTTATGGAGACTGGAAACATAAGAGTGGTTCGAGATTTCAGAGAAAGGGGATCAAATCCTTAGGATTAAAAAACTACAAGAAGAACCCCAGAATGAACTATCCAACCCGGAGTGTACTCCAACAGAACTTTCCCTCGGTGGACGGAAACAAAACTTCTGGACCTATACCAGTGAAAACTAATAACCCAAAGAAAGAACCTCTGAAATGCTGGGGTTGCGGAGAAGAGCATCTCTTGAGAGACTGTCCACACCGACAACAGAACAGTCGGAACGTTTATAACATTCATGAAGTGACCACAGTCAATGATGTGGCAAGGAGTGTGCCGCAGATTTATGCAGCCTTAGATAATAACCAAGCTAACCACCAAGCTTCAGTGGTGGAAATAGAAGGTATGATTTTCAACCATCTGGTGTTTGTTTTGATTGACCCTGGTTCAAATTTGAGTTATATAGCCCCTAAAGCTGTTGATAAGTGTAAGCTACAACCATGAAAGAAAAATAATCCATGGTTGGTACAGTTAGCCACTGGCACCAAAAGAAAGGTAGTAGAGGTCATACCAGCCTGCCAACTAAGGTTGGGTGAATTCCCCACCCAAGCAACCCTTAATGTATTACCCCTGGGATCATACGATATGTTGATTGGTATGGACTGGCTGGCCTCCCATAAAGCCAAACTGGACTGTTACCATAAAATCTTAGAATGTGTGAGCAAAGAAGGAAAAAGGATAACCCTCCAAGGGATCTGAAAACCGGTCTCGGTGAGACAAATATCAGCCCTGCAAATGAGAAAGTATTGCCGAAAGGGATGTCCCCTATATGCAATACAGGTGTTAAAAACAATCGAAGGTGCTAAACCAAGCCCTGACGATCACCCTATCCTGAGGGAATACAGAGATGTGTTTCCAGAAGAGGTACCGGGTCTACCTCTGAGAAGAGACATTGACTTCTCGATAGAACTCGCACCAGGAGCAGTGCCAGTGTCAAGGAAACCCTATCGGATGAGAACACCTGAGTTAGTTGAACTCAAATTGCAATTGAAAGAGATGATGGATAAGGGTTATATTCGACCCAGCGTGTCCCCATGGGGAGCACCGGTCCTGTTTGTGAAAAAGAAGGATGGCACCCTTAGACTGTGCATAGATTACAAACAATTTAATAAAGTAACCATAAAGAACAAGTACCCCTTGCCCAGGATTGATGATCTATTTGATCAGTTGGGGGGTGCATCTATTTTCTCAAAGATTGACTTGAGGTCGGGGTACCATCAAGTCCGAATTAAGGGTGAAGACATCCATAAAACCGCTTTCCGGACACGATATGGTCACTATGAGTTTGTGGTAGTGCCATTTGGGTTAACCAATGCCCCTGCCACTTTCATGTGCTTAATGAACAATGTAATCAGTAATTTTTTAGATAAATTTGTACTAGTTTTTATTGATGACATATTAATCTACTCTAAGAATAGATAAGAACATGAAGAGCATCTTCGACTTGTGTTGCAAGTGCTAAGAGAGCATCAACGCTATGCTAAATTCAACAAATGTGACTTCTTTTAGAAGAAAATACATTACTTGGGACATGTTTTGTCCAAGGAAGGGGTAACAGTAGATCCTGACAAGATCAGGTCTATCATGGAATAACCTACCCCAAAGGACGTCTCAGACATCAGATCCTTTATGGGATTGGCAGGATACTATAGGAGATTTATAAAAGGATTCTCCAAGATTGGTTGTCCAATCACTGCCCTCCAGAAGAAGGGGACAAAATTCCTGTGGACAAAACAATGTGAAGAAAGATTTCAAACCTTGAAACACCTACTAACCCATGCAACCGTGTTGAAAATTGCTGACCCAGAAGCTGACTTCATTGTGTGCACAGATGCCTGTAAGGAAGGGCTCGGAGGAGTCCTTATGTAGTAAGGAAAGGTGATCGGCTATGAATCCCGAAAATTGAATGAACATGAGGTCAACTATGTGACTCATGATCTAGAACTGGCTGCCATAGTGCATGCCTTAAAAATGTGGAGGCATTACCTCTTGGGAAGAAAATTTGTACTTATGACAGATCACTGTGGATTACGATATTTGTTCAACCAACCAAAGCTCAATGCTAGACAAGTTAGATGGATGGCCCTCCTTAGTGAATTTCATTTTGAAATCAAACACATCAAAGGGAAGGAAAATAGGGTGGCCGATGCCCTTAGAAGAAGCATGAAAACAATTCACCTGGCAGCGGTGAGTACCTGTGAGACAGATGTCAAGAATAGAGTCATAAATGCACAAGAAACAGATTCCTTCGTTCAGACTGTGACCCTATACCTACAACAAGAAACCGCTGGAGGAAAATATGAAGGCTACTAGATGACCGAGGGAGGTCTGCTCACCTACAGAGATAGAATGTACATCCCAAATCGGGACGACTTGAAGAGTTTCATCATGGATGAACTACATAAAAGACCATACACTGGTCACCCAGGATACCAGAAAATGATCACAGCCACCTGGAAACAATTTTATTGGCCTGGATTGAAGAAGGACTTAGCCAAATATTTGGCCCGATGCATAGAATGCCAACAGGTTAAAGAAGAACATCGACACCCAGCAGGACTATTACACCCTTTACCCATTCCAGAATGAAAATGGGAAACCATCTCCATGGATTTTATCACTGGATTACCAACTTCAACCAAACATAACGATGCCATTATGGTGGTGGTGGATAAACTGAGCAAGTCTGCTCATTTCATCCCCATCAAATCGACCTGCAAGGTGATAGATATCACCCAGGTATTCATGAAAGAGGTGTTCTGACTGCACGGTATGCCGAAAGAGATAATATTTGACAGAGGCACAAAATTTACTTCAAATTTTTGGAAATCACTGATGACGGGTTTAGAGACTAAATTGTTGTTTAGTACCGCCTATCACCCTCAAACCGATGGACAGACAAAAAGAGTGAATCAAATATTAGAAGATATGTTAAGGAAGCATGTAATGCATCAACCCAGGAAATGGGAAGACTACCTGCCATTGATAGAATTCGCCTACAACAATGGATACCAAGCATCCTTAAAGATGAATCCCTTCGAGGTCTTCTACGGTAGGCTGTGTAATACTCCAATCAGTTGGAGTAATGCTATAAATAGGGTTTCTTTTGGACCCGACATGCTGAGAGAAATGGAACAACAAGTGACTCAGATAAAACAAAATCTGAAGGTCGCTCAGAACCGATAAAAAAGTTATGTTGATCAAAAGAGAACTCCAAGAGAGTTCAAAATGCGAGATCATGTATATCTCAGAATTAAGCCCAGAAGGAGTTCCCTGAGAATGGGAGCTTGTGCCAAGTTGGAACCCCGGTATTGTGGACCCTTTGAGGTTCTAGAAAGATTGGGACCTGTAGCCTATCGGCTAGCACTTCCTCCCACCGTAAAAGCACATAATGTTTTTCATGTTTCATTATTGAAGAAATATGTACATGATGCTACTCATATAATTGACTGGTCTGTGATCCAGGTGGAACCGGAGGGAGAATTTCTACCAAAACCCCAATGCATACTGGACAGAAAGGAAACCCCTCTCCGGAACATAACCATTGCACAGGTCAAGGTGCAGTGGAGACATTTTGGCCCAGATGAGGCTACATGGGAAATGGAGGATTCCATGAGACAGACATATCCTATTTTGTTTACTTCTGTACATGCAATTCATGTTAGTAGATAAGAACATCGAGGACGATGTTCCTTTTTAAGGGGGAGGGAATTGTAACACCCTGTTTCCCCCAGTTTGTAAAAATAACGGAACTGGCCAAGAACTATGGAAAACTCATAAATATGAATATGTGATGTAAATGGACCTTGAGGAAAAGGTCAATGAATGTGAATAACATTATAAATTTTATTGCAGGACTGCTGAGAGGGGATGTGCAGAAAAAGAGACCACGATGGCGGTGGAAGGCACCTGGAAAGGTGGCGTTAACTTCCACCGAGAATTAACACCGTATTTGGACTCCACTGGCCCAGAGAACCAAAAGCAGCTCGCTGGTCCCGAATGTAATGTCTCGCAGGCTGGTAGGCGAATGGATTAATGAGGGATGGGATGGTGAACCGCCCATCCGTAGAGCCGTCAGGCCTAACCAGACGCGAGGGTAATCGCGCCACACACAACCTCGCAAGAGGATAAGACGTAAGGTAGAAGCGATTGGGGGATGTGAGGGGAACTCTGGAATTACGCAGAGTGAGTGATAGTAGAGAGGAAGGATTGCAACCTTCGCTCCTGGTCACAGGCAGACAGAGAGACGCAGTCTCACAGTATCGTGGTCTCAGCTCGGGGGTGGCTAGTGGTAAATCCGCTGGGAGTCGCTATGCCTATGGTTGGGTGGAAACGAGCACCCCTCTCAGCAGTTGCACTCACTTCTGGTGTCATTTTTGATAAGTGTTTTACATATTGCATCTTGAAATTCATATACTCACTTATATGCTCATAGAACTGTGAAATTGTGAACGATTATAGTATAAGAATGTCTGTGCAGTGTTTTGATAAGAAATAATAGATATATGCTTATAAAAGAAAGACCACACATGGCTTATGTTGATAAATGAATTTAATTATGCATGAGTTGAACCAAGTCAGGCTTCCAGTCCATCCTCGGAAATTTGTTTCCCCTTGTCTGTCTCCCGGAATGCCCCGGAATAGATCTCTTCACAGAGATTTTCCTCCTTAGAAAGGTTTACCAAGAGCTTGGAAAAAGGACTTGAAGTGCAAGTCTTAACAACTTGTACGAGGAGGAATGACCCTCTTAAAATCCCGAAGTAGCAGCGTAGGGATAAGTATCGATCGAAAGACGAGATTTCGTCGGAAGAACCATGGTCGTTCACGACTGTTAGATTGACGAAAGAAACAAGGGCGTTACGTACATTGCCCCTTTTCCTCTATCTTCGTAAATAGCGAGGAAATCGGGGTCGTAGACCCCCAAAGTCCAAGAGAACATCTGGACCATTGATTTTTCCACATCCATGAAGTAGAGGGAAAGTGCGCGACAGGGGATAGATCTGAACCGTTAGATCCTAGCTAGAAAAACCCGATAGTCGTGGGATCTGTTCAGAGATGCATGAGGGTTAAGCCCTCGTGAGCAAGAGGTTGAAAGTCCCGACGAGAGGCATGGCCATCGGGATATCGACACTCGTGAAGTCGGGAGTCACGATGACATGAGGTCGGGGATTTTCATAGTGAAAACCCTGAAACCAATCTGAGCCATCCATCATAGGAGGACACGCGAGCAAGATCGACAACCCGTCGACATTTCGAGGATCGAAGGGACAAGTTGCCGTAGTATTTCGGCAGCGGAAACTCCGAAATCACGAGAAGCAATCAGGACCGTCCATCTTAGGAGGATGCGTGGCGACAATCAGAGCATGCGGGAAAAGTCCCGAAAGGAAAGTCATCCATCGGGGAATCGGGAATCCCGTGGACAAGAAGCCCATACACTTCGGAATTTCGAAGTCTGGAATCCCGACAAAGTGAAAGGCATCCATTGCAGGGCTAGTTGTCATTATATCGACATATCGGGATTCAGCGGATCGCGAATCCTGAGGACGAGTACATCTCGGCCTTGGAAAGTCCGAAAACCCGACAGGGGATAAGGCTGCGGTCTTGTGAGATAGTGGTCACGTGGGTCGGGGGTTTAGCCAGGAGGGCTAATACGTAAGAGACCATATCGGTGAATTGACTCATCGAAGATCGGGGATTCAAGAGAACAGGGAACTCTTGACATCAGGAATCACGAAACTTCGAAACCCGAAAGTACATGCACTTCCCATTGTGGAAAGAGTAGCGGTCGTATGCAAGGGCCGTGACAGGGAATCCTCTGAGCCACTTCGACCCATGAATTGATTGAACGACCCTGTGAGCGGACATGCTTGGAAGCGCGACTGCATTGCTTCCCATGTCGGAATTCGGGGATTTGAATGATGAAGAGTCTTGGAGTTGTTGCACTCCGAACTCCCGAGTACCGAAACCCCGAAAGGATCCATGCCGTTAGATCAAGGGAGGCTTACGGCCGTCGATCTCCCTTTGGAGGGAACTTTGGAGACCTCAAAAGTTTTGGGGATTTGAATGGGAAAGGTAGAAGTCGCGTATCGCGATTCCCCGAACCGCGAAAGGCCATTAAGCCCTTGGCTGGCTTAAGTGCGTGGACACCGTATAGGGTCACGTGGACAAGACCCCAAGAGAGAAACTTGCCCCTCGCTAAACCCTGTAGGACTTCGGGGGTTCTGATTGTTGAGAAATCAACGAAAAAGTTTGATGTGCGTAGTGGGTATGTGACAGGTTGCATTAGCGACAACACCTCGACAACATTCTTCAACTTGGACGACAACCACACATGTAGCTTCCCTTGGCGACGAAGGTCCCTCAACAACGAATTTCATCAGTACACCATTCTCTGGACGAACAAACGCACACTATTCTTCGTCGACGACGTCCCTATAAGAGAAATTCCGAGAACAACGACCATGGGCGTGCACTATCCGTCGAAGCCCATGTCTGTGTATGCCATCGTATGGGATGGTTCTGACTAGGCAACCAAAGGAGGACGATACAAAGTCAATTACAAGTATTCCCCTTTCGTTGTCTCGCTATCGAATCTTGTTCTGGAAGGCTGCGTTGTTGATCCTATGGAACAGTTTCACATGGTCTCTTGCCCGGCTGATACAACCTTCGTCAGATTCCCTTTCTCAAGATCCTGGGCACTCCCATGACAGAGTCACACCCAGACAACCCGCTTTGATACCAAATTAAATAGTAGAACCAAACTGAATATGTGAGCAGAGCTCACCTTGATTGATTATTGAAGCCAATCATTACATTCATATAGCACAAACAACCTTGAACTGACCTCCTACAAAACTGGATCTGAAACCACCAGAAAACCCTAAATTGGACAGGCACACAACAACTCACAACCACTTAGTTACGTAGATACTAATTTCTACATTATTCCAACACAACCTCGTCCTCCCATATGCACAAGGCTTCTCCTGCAAAGTAAGGCATCCTCCAAGCAAGCAACCGAACCTCCATGTGACCATCATGAAGAAAGTCACAAAGCTCCATTAATCTCTAACGCTCCAAGAAAGAATGTTGCATGAACATCCATACGAGGACTAACAACCAACAAGCAAATCAAGTCCACTATGTTTTTCCCATCATTAAACAAACAAGGATCATCCATACAACATGCACCCCATGCACCCCATATCACATGAAGCACTTCCAAATATGCTCTAAACATTTTTGAAATAACCTTTAAAACTAACAATATACACCTGGCTAATCTAAAAAGTTAAACCACTGCATAGTCATTATTAATTTAAACACTTTCACAATAATCCAAAAATCCAAAAGTTAACTATATACACCTTCATATTGAAGAGTTAAATCATTAACTAAAATAATTTCTTTATCCTCTAAACAAAAGGACTTTCTACATCGAATTGACGTCCTTCATATCTGAAGAGTTAAATCATTACATAAAACAATTTCTTTATCCTACAAAAAGAAGGATTTTCTACATTGATTTGACATGCAACTAATTAATAATTAAAAAAATTATATTGTTTTTATCAGTAAAACAACACAAGTGATATCTAACTAATTAATGATCAGAAAAATTATATTATTATTATTATTAAACCAATAAACAATAAAGCAAGCTTATCCGAACGAATCCAGTGTGAGAGATACTAAACCACTGTTCTCCGCCAATGCTTTGGGCCCGAGACTGGATGGAATTTGACGGGCCAGTCACGGGGCACTTTGTCCGTAATTTACGGTTAAAATTTTCTATAATGCGTCAACTTTCTTCCTTAAAATCGTCAAAATCGGTACCAGAGTTGTCAAAACCGTTTGACGGGTTACTTGGTTTTGAAATTACTCGCCGGGGCCACCGCCCGACACCTCAAACGATGTCGTTTACGATGAGATGTTTACACTTTGAAAATTATTAATTTTAAATTTAATAATTTTCAAAGTGTAAACATTTACTCATGTTTTTATACTTTTAGATTTAGTAATTCTCAAAAGTTTTTATACTTTGGAAAAAAAAATTGAAAATTATTAATTTTAAATTTAATAATTTTCAAAGTGTAAACATTTACTCATGTTTTTATACTTTTAGATTTAGTAATTCTCAAAAGTTTTTATACTTTGGAAAAAAATTGTATCTTAAAATATTTTATTATTAGGAAGGCTTAATAAATTTGAGATTAAGATACACTCTTTTTTATAAAGTATGTGTATATTTTTATTTTATTATATATTAAAAGTATGTATATATATTTATTTTATTATAATGTAACATATGAAACACATCCCCTTTTATTGTAAATTTTGTTTTTTTATATGTTGATTTAATTTTATTATAGTGTAAAACATATTAGACACATCCCTTTTGTTTAAATTTTGTTCTCCAACCAAAACTTAAGTATACAATTTACAAATTTTGTTCTCCAACCAAAACTTAAATTTAAGTATACAATTTACTTATTAAGTTTGAGTATTTAAATGAATCTTTAATTCACTATATTAAAGGATAACTAATTTTGAGAGATCAAACCTTAGCTCTATTCCCGTTGGATTTGGATTTGAACACGAAACATATTATCATGGTGATTTTTTTTCTATGAAATGCAAAGTTATTCTCATTTTCATATACCTTAATATGCTCAAAATGATTACCCTTCACTCTGGGTGGGGAAAGAATAGGCAGAGATCTGTAGGTTCCCATTGTGACATGAGTTTAGATACTGAGCGTGACTCTTGGTGGGGGAAGAATAGGCAGAGATCTGTAGGTTCCCATTATGACATGAGTTTAGATAATGAGCGTGAGACAACTTACTTGTTCATTCGGGAATACCGCTTTTCCTTTTGAGTAGTTAAACATAGGTGATATCGTTATGAAATACCGCTTCTGCATCTATGGTATATTGTTGGCTGAGCATCTACATAGCAAAGAAATTGTATAAACACTTTTTTTTTAATATTTTATATCAAAATTCAACAATATGAAATTCATGATAAAATGTTCTTTTCTCTTTTATTATTTTTATTTTAGTTTTTTAAGCAATCAACTTATCCCATAAAAATTTGGTTTTTCACAAGTAATCACTTACCATCTTAAAATGGGATAAACCAATTAAATTTTAATGGACGTTAATCATCATCATCATCACTTAAAAAATGCCATGTTAAAATATTTCCAAATAAAAATCTTAACTAAGATATGAATAGCAAACAAAGATATGAATGACAAACAAAATTAATAAATATTTAAAATTTCTTTTTTAAAATCACACAACTCTCTTTAACAAAATAGATATTATGAAAAAAAATATAAAAAAAAACGTCCTTATCCAATGTTTATTTTGGGCTTCTCTCTCATGAGAATATGTGAATGTTTATTTATAGCTAAATACTTTTGGGTGACGTGGGAGTTGGTCTTCTAGAGTGAGTATATTTCTAAATCAATGTCAAAGGTATGCATGTAATGTAATTAAAGGTAGATTTTTTAAATTAATTGAATAGGTAGTTTTTATTTGTTATATATATATATATATATATATAATTTGAAAATGAATAATGAAATATCTAAATTATTGGAGAATGGAGATTTTTCATCACTCACTGACACCCCACTACCTTGCATGCATACAAGGGTCACCTTCACGTTACCTTTATTTGTGGCGATCCTTATTCCAAACTTTCTAGCCACATGTGTTTTAGGATTATTACTAATAATAAGTATCTATTATATATATATTAAATTTTTATTTTAAAAACGTTTATTCTTTTATCCTTATAGAGGTCAACATATAAGGTAGTGTATGTATATTTTTATGTATAAGAAATTTCTTGTTTTATAAACAAAAAAAAAAATTTCATACACCAATTTGATAGATAATTTTAAAAATAAATTATTATGATAATATATTATATTATTAAATATAATTAATAGCATATTAATTTATTATTATAATACATATTTAATTATAATTATAAATAATTAATATAAAAATATATTAATGATAAAATATTTTCACATATTTTTTCACTTTTCTTTAATTCTATTAATTCCACCACTAAAAAAGAAATAATGTAATCATTATTTTAAATTTTCCTCAAAATTCTTACTCTTCACGTTAGAAGTAAAATTATGTTATTTATGTCCTTATTTTATTTATAAAAAAATTCAAAATTTTTATTATATAAAATAAAAATTCAAAATTATATTATTTGTATTTTATATTTTAAAAAATTTAATAGAAATGTGAATTCGTTTTCCATAAAAACATGAGATATATAGGTCAATTTCAATGCACTTGAAAGCTTAAGATTAAGATGGTCAGAGTCAATTAAAACTAGCATAATATAAGTGGACTCTCCATATATATATATATTTTAATGAAACTATAATATATATTTTTTTCCTTTAAAAATGTTCACAAGATGTTTGGTTAAAAATTGTTCATAGTTAAAGATAGTTCATATTATCAATATAAGATCTTTTTTCAAAAAATGTTTTACAATATTTTTGGTTAAATCTTATTCATATTATCACTACTATAAGATCTTTTCTCAAAGAATGTCAACCACGCAACCAACCAAACTTGCTGAACTTGAGACCCACCACCTTAGCTACCTATGAACCACCTGCCTATATTTGATCGGGCACCCACTTTCCCTGACGTAGAAAGTCACACCATTCAATGCTTTTGCTTATTATCTAGAAAACTAGCACTTTCTATTCCTTAAGGTGGGCAAATACACAGCCTAAAAGACTGGTCCCTTTATTAATTAATGGGTGGGCGATGCCTATTATTATTTCAAGGGGTAGAAAGGAGAGGTGGGTCATTTTTGCCTCACATAGTCATTCCTATTCTGATCATTATAAAGATCGGCAATAGAAAATGAAGGGGACTCTTTTTCGGGTGTCGGTTCTGCCGACCGGGTGCCTTTTTGCTGTGCACCATCCAAGGATGATCCCTAAAAGCAGAAGCACTGGAAGAAAGATTGTTCCAAAGAGACTCCCTCTTCCTATTGCAATTTTCTCCATAAACAACAGACACAAAACAACTCCCTCCAATATTAATGATTAGATCTCATTTATATCTTGAACATAAAATATTTACTTAAAAAACTACACTTTTGTTAGATGATAAAATTTTACTTCAATAATGAAAACGCTTAAGATGGTCAGAGTCAATTAAAACTAGCATAATATAAGTGGATTCTCCATATTTGATTGGATTTTAATGAGACTATAATACATGTTTTTTTTTTTTAAATATTTTAATAAAATTACAATACACATTTTTTCCCTTAAAAATGCTCCACAAGATGTCTGGTTAAAGATTGTTCATAGTTAAAGATGGTTTATAGTGCCACTATAAGGTTTTTTTTCAAAAAATGTTTTACAATTTTTTTTTTGGTTAAATCTTCATATTGCCACAATAAGATTTATTCTCAAAAAATGTCTTACAATATTAATGGTTACATAAAATATTTACTCAAAAAACTACACTTTTTTTCTCGAAGAAAATTTTCTCCAACTTATATAAAATATAAGGTGATTTACACAGCCAGTTTCTGTCCAGAAGACAAAACAGATAGATGGCAACCAATGACTACTTGAACAAACAGAAAATTCTGCTCATTGTGGAGCTGATTTCTCAACAGCAGAAAACACTAATCCAACTGAAATGCCGAGGGAAAAGATGTTGTGAGGAATAAAGAAAAAAACAGCAAGTTTCAGACCATCTACATTCTTACCGAGCCATTCAAAAACTCAGTTTTCAAATATATTTAGATGGGTATGCAAGCTTTCTTTCCCATTTTCCCAGTGATAGATTGACAACCTGCCTTTTGGCTCCTTTAAAGCCCGCTTTGACAGGGCATCCGCCTCTTTATTATGCTTCCGGTAAGTATGCTGAAAATTAAGATCCTTAAATTGAAGAGAGAGTTTCTTAATCTTTGATTTCCAGCCATCTAAATTCACCACCTGTAAATTGCTCTTGTTGTTCATCCAATCGATAATGACTTTCGAGTCCCCCAAGATTTGGATTTTGTCTATTGCCTAGATAGAAGCCAAAGTTAAGGTCGCCCACAAGCCCAGGAGCTCCGCCTTGGTATTTGTGCCCACGCCACAGTTAAGGTACCATTTTGTGACTCTTGAAGCATGTGATTTGAAGATTCCACTTGCTGCACAACAATTTCCAGTTTGTAAGGCTGCCCCATCGAAACAGGCCAGCGTGAAACCATCTAAGAAAGTAATTTCACAAATACGGTTTGGAATGGAAATTACTGTGGTAGGCTGCCAAGTAAAGGAGACTGCAATCCTATAAACCACTGCACGAGGAGATGGAATGCAGTCCTCAAAAATCACCCTATTCCTCTCCAACCAAATATTCCAACAAGTATAGGCTGCCATGCTTATCGGAGACGAGAAATCACTTGACCACTTCGTTAAGCAGTCAGACATCAAGCACCCATCCCAAAGGCTTTTCAGATTGAAATTTTTTGATAAACGATGCCAAATTGCTTTTGTAAAAGAGAAATTTATTAATAGATGATTGGCACTTTCCTCGTCGCTGTTGCACAGTCCGCACACCCCCGGTCCAATCCAACCTCGTCTTTGGAGCACATTCCAAGTGAGTATTTTTTCAAATGCTGCCAGCCACAGGAACAGTTTTAGTTTTAAAGGAAGAGGTCATTTCCACAACTTTGGAACCCAAACTTTATCACTGTGAAAATCCAAAGGTTTTATGAGAGAAGAATAAATATTTTTAACTGAAAGAACTCCTAAAGCATCCCCCCCCACCCAAATCAAGCTGTCCTCACCAGCTTGAAGAGAAATCCCTGCATCCTTTAAAGCAATTGTGAAGCTGTCCCATTCCAAAGCTAGCTACCCCGATAACCCCAAAGAAGAACTGGAGCGCCACCGACCTGGTAAAGAAGGAATGCCCCCTAACTCACTAGCTTGTGCTAGAACCAGAATTCTATTTTTGGACAGCTGCTCACGAAGCTCTTCAGTGAGGATAGAGGAATCTTCTAAACCGACAATTTTGTCCAGACCGATAAGAATCGAATTTCCTGAACTGACTCTCCACCGAAGCTAATGTAATAAGACTAGAATTCTTTTTGTCAAACCTTTCCAAAAAACGGAAGAATGCCAATGCTGCTGAAAAGGATTCCTGAGCCAGTCAACAAAGGAAGAACCCCCAAAATATTTATCCTTTAATATCCTTTGCTAGATGCTATCCACCGTTAGCGCCCTTCAGAGGGAATTTTCCAGTAAAGCTGTGTTGAAAGTGGACAAGTTTCTGAGACCCCACCCTCCACAGTGTTTCGGTCTAGCAAGAAGGTCCCATCTACAAAGATGATAGTGGTGGTTGACTTTTTGACCACCCCATAAAAAGGAAAAACAAAGTTGCCGAATGCGGTTTAAGATGGATGTTGGGATTCATTCCAGCGACATCCAAAAAACACATTGGCTCTCCAAAACCAATTTAACCAAGATTAACCGACCACCCAAAGAGAGCCAATGATTGCACCAGAAACCGATCTTTCTCTCAATTTTTGTCACTAAATTTAAATAATAGCCTAAGTTCTTGAAGCCCACATTTAAATAAACAAAGGAAAATGGGAGGATGGCTTTAAAAAGCTCGATTTCCACTTCATCTAGCCCCCAATAGTGAACAACAAATTTTTCTGTATTAATGCATAGACCAGAAACCGAACAGAAAACTTGAAGAATGTCCAAAATATAGTGCCACTCACCTAGAATTTCTTTTGACATTATCAGGACGTCATCGACAAACATTAGATGGACAAGTTTATGAATATGTGTGACCAGAATACCTGAGATACTTTTATTGACCAATCCCTTTGCTAGCAGCAGACTTAAACCTTCAATCATCAATATAAAAAGGTAAGGGGACAACGAGCATCCCTAACGAAGACCCCTCTATCTCTTGAAATAATCAGTTGCCTCACCATTGATCAGGACTGCAAATTATTCACTTGTGACACAACACATTATCCAATCCGAGAGCTTTGTCCCAAAACCAACTGAGAGTAAGACCACTCTAAGGTACTCCCAGTCAATACTGTCGTAGGCCTTTTTGAGGTCTAATTTTAGCACCAAGGATTTGATATTCGTTTTTTTAATGCTATGAAGAGTTTCATGTGCAGAGCAAATAGCTTCCTGGATTCTTCTTCCCTTTAAGAATCCAAGCTATTCAGAAGAAAGACACTTTGAAAGAAAGGGTTTAATCTGGTTTGCAAGGATTTTTGAGATCACTTTGTAGATAAGATTACATAATGAAATAGGTCGGAAATCATCAAAAGAATCTGGTTTGTTGGCCTTCGGAATCAAAGCCAAGAAAGTAGAGTTAAGGCCTCCACAGAGTTTGCCTTTCCTCCTCGAATCTTCCACCATTTCAAGGAGATCTTTACCAACCAGATCAAAGAAATAAACAAAAAAATCTGAAGTCCACCCATCTGGACCCGGACTTCGGTCTCTGTTGAATTTTACCAGAACAGACTTAATTTCTTCCAAAGTAACAGGGCTAAAATGTGAGTCAGCCTCCTCTTCCGTAACCATCCTAGGATAAAGGCTAGATATCCTCACCAATTCAGCGTAATCTGTTCCTTCTTTCGCTTTAAATAAATCTTTTAAATGATTCACTGCCGCTTCCTTAATCGCATTCTGTCCCGAAATTTTAATTCCAGCTTCTGAATTGACTTCCCAGATATGCTTACGGTTTCTATTAACCCCTGCCATCTTATGGAAGAAATTTGTATTTGAATCCCCACTCTGGATCCATGTAACTCTGCTGCATAGGCGCCATGCCTCCTCCTCCCCCCACAAATGGTTATTTTTGTTATATTCCAACGCTCGAAGATAACCTTCATCCTCCAATGACAACGCTCCATCAGCGGACAATCTCCTAATTTCAGATTCCTAGCCTTCGACTGACTTCAATTTCATTAACGCGAGCTTAGACTGCCATTTCTTCGTGTGGAATTTTAATTCTTTGAGCTTCCATACCATGCGTTGTTGACTATTTTCCTTTGACAGGAAATGGGGATCGCTCCATAGATTCTGAACCAGGTTTACAAAATCGGCCTCTTGCAACCACAAGGAATTAAATTTGAACGAAAAGGGCTTGTAAACCAGAGCATTTTCAAATTGAATTAAAAGAGGAGCGTGATTGGAGACAAAAGGGTAATCAACCCACGCCTTGGAGAGGCCCAGAGAAGAAACAGACGCTTTAGAAATTAAACATCTATCTAGTCTTATGGCCGTAGCATGAGGACCTGCTCGCCCATTACGCCAAGTAGGGGTCAATTTGGTTGGCTTTAAATCAACCAGTTTCAAAGATGAGAGTAGGCTTCTCAGAAACAATTCCACAGTGCCTGGAACGAATGAACCACCCCAATTTTCTTCCGAAGACATAATGAAATTTAAATCCCTGGCAATGATAATGTTTGGGATAGAGTGCAAACCACTCTTAGCAAAATTACTCCAGAAGAGCTGTCTATCTTTACACAGACCGTAAATATTGAGATAATCCACCTCCTTTTTTGTGGATGCACAACTTCCAATTAATAAAATACCATTGACAGTCAGAAAAGGTTTTAACTCGAAGAGGTTTGGATCCCAAGAAACCATTAAGCCTCCCAAAGAACCTACAAAGTTTACAGCAGTAGCAGCCCAAGAGGGACGAAGTTGGAGTAAGAAGTCTCTATCTTTTTTTTCATCCGACGGAGTCTCTTGAAAAAAAACAATGTCTGGTCTTGTACGATCAAGAAATCTGCGAACCGAGGTAGCTTTGAGGGTGCCTCCGATCCCTCGGATATTCAAGGAGAGCAAAATCATCACTTTGCCCTTGCTTGGGCCTTCAAAGCTCTAAGGGCCTCTGAAACCGGGGAATTTGGAACACAAACATCTTCTGAATGACTTGAACTAAGCAGTTTCTTTCGAGAACTTCGGGTTTTGACAGGCAACAGTTCAGAGGCCAGACCTCGAGACCGAGAGAAATATTTTCCCCCCTTCCCAACTAACTATGTGGAAGTTGAGCCAATTTTCGAAGAGGAAACAACAACTTTCTTACCAAGAACTACAGACAAAGGTTGTGTGAGCCCGAGGATAGAATGGCTGGGTAACAAGGAGTTGAGGGTTTCGGTGAGTAAAGAGGCCTCCTCGTCCGATTCTTGATAGCCTGGCAGGATGGATGAGTTAAGGGGCACTTCTTCCTCAGTGGAAGTGGAGGGCACTAGCTCACTGTCGGAGAGAGTAGAAGGGGAAATAACCAGTTTAGGCTACAAAGGAAGGGACAGACTAACTAAAGGCTGAGCCAGTCTGGAAGGAATAGAAAACAAAATAGTAGGGTCCTCTGACTCCGGTAGAGAAGAGGGCGCTGGGTTAACAGTCAGAGGGACCGATGGTAGGGTTCCAGGACAGGAATCAACCGGACAACAAGGTGCATAGGGTGTCTTTGAGCAGCAATGAGGACTAAGGAAAAAAGGACTAGAGTTGGATTTTAAAGGATTAGTGGAGGCCCTTAACCATTCCGAATGATTAAGGGCTTCCTTCTCCTCCCCAGTCAGAGATTTAAACAAGAGAGGGTAGACTGTCTGAATCTTACCAGTAATAGATGAATCTGGCTCGTGTGAGGAGGACAAGGCTCCCGAAGACCCATGCAAGAAATCCAGGGAAGTGTCCAAATTAGTATACTCAGGGGGACTCCTCTGCAACTCTTCCTCTTCAGATAGCTCCTCCAATAATTTCCCCTTACAGTCACGACGAAGGTGTCCAGTTTTGCGACAGATGTTGCAGCGGAATGGCAGCCCAAGATAGTCCAGTGGATGGGAAAAGGAATGCCCTCTCCAATCGATCATGATCGATTCCGACAAACCATTGAAAATGTCCACCTCAACAAGTATACGACCCATCTTTTGCACCAGGGAACTGAGAGCTTTAGGGTCCAGTGAAATAAATCTCCCCAAAGTGTCACCAATGCCCCTTAAAGCACCTTCATTCCACAGGTACAGTGGGAGGCTTGGAAGAAGAACCCAGAGGTGTCTAAACTGAAAGAACTCCGTATCTGAATTGAAAGCAATCCTCCACCGCTTCAGCGTCAGACTACTGCCCCCCAAAACCCAAAAAGAACTGAGTAAGAGGGAAGCATCCTCGGGAGAGTTGCATATGAACCCTATCCAGCCTTTTGTAAGGTATAAAACCTCAGGCGTATAGCCTAGGAGGGGAACCCAATGCAACTTTATCTAGTTCTCCAGAGAGTCATTGCTCAGATATTTATAAGATAAACAACCAACAAGGGAGCAGAGGGCCATTCTGCATGTATCCTTTAAACCAACGTCGTTGCCTAAAACCAGGTGTTTATCCCTTTGATTTGTCTTCCACAACTTTCGACGGAAAGGAGTCAAATGGGTTTGAACAGACTATATTTTGACCCCTCCCAGAGCAAACTCAGCGGAAGAAGGCAACCCTATAGGCTCACTGGTCGCTTGGAAACTGGCCCTACAGTTCTCAGAGGGGCTAAGAGCAGTCTTGAGAGAGGTAGGCTGAAGTGAAGAAAGAAAAGAGGTTTTACAAGTTGTACTTTTCAAGGTAGAATGCTTTTTCTTTGAAAAAGGTGCTCCTCCCAACGACTCCTTTTGAAGGTTATCCACTGATTCAAACAACCCAGCTTGTCTCCAAATAACCTCGTCCTCCGGGTTCAATAGTGCTTTTAACTTTGGATCCATGGTAAGAGACAAAAGTGAAACCGCAAAGCCTCGGAGGCCAGACAAAAAACACACTAATTATGACAAGAAAGCAAACCAATAATGAAACTGCCGAGATCCCAGGTGCGCCACTCAGCTGAAAGAGACTCCTCTCTATTTTAAAATAAAACCAAAAACACCCAAACTTCTCAGGAAGGCCGGTTAAAAGGGTTTAAACAATTGTGTAACTCCAGCGCTGTCCGCAATACAAAAGGATTAAGTAAGGCTACCTGCAGGTTAAAAAGGTTTTAACAACTATGTAACTCCAGCTCTGTCCTCAATACTAAAGGATTGAGTAAGGCTGCCCCACCCTCCCCGAAAAGGGGACAAGAATCCGACAAAAAAACTGAGAACTGGGTCGACACTGTAAACCACAGAGCGTTGTGCCTCTGTAGAAGAGCTAATTAAACTCGCCAGCAGATCCGTGACTCAAGCTTTCGGCCGGCTAAGGACTGTGTATTCCGGGATCTCTGTGCAGATTTGAAAAATAATTTCCCGCCTGAAAAGCTCGGCTCCATCGCTCCATTTCTCTACCTTATCTTGCAAATACTTTCAAAAAAATAAAATTTAGATGATAAAATACTACTTCAATAATACTACACTTTTGTTAGATGATAAAATAATACTTTGCAAATACTACACTTTTGTTAGATGATAAAATTTTACTTCAATAATGATTTGATAATGGGATAACATAAATTTTTTCTTTGCTCATTTTACTTTTCATTCTTCCAATTACTTTATTTCCATTTTCCCATTTAGATGTATGCTAATTAAATTTATCACTTTCTATTTAGCCAACTAGTAATGAGAACAATCATTATTGGGTATTATTCTAAAATGGGCTAACTCATCACTATTATTCAAGAAAAACCATGCCACTTGAAATGACCTGCTGGTGATCCATAAGTGGGAGACATTTTCTCCTACCATATGCCTCTAGATCTTGGGCCATTAACTTATGTACTTATGTTTGAGGAAGACAAACTATTTTCCCATCATAAACATTTTTGGGTCTTACTCCAGGACAAAAGGTGGTTTCAACCTACATAATATCCATAGGAAAACCACTATCCCTTGTGGTCATTATTGTGGCTACCTCCACTGAGATCATATTCTTTTCAGTAGCATTTACCCTTAGTAATGTACATAAGACTAAATATTACCTTAATTGTAATTTAACCTCTTACTCACAAAGAATCAACTTTATTTATATCTTCCTACTATTTTTTTTATCAAAATAAATATAAAATATTTTTTTTCTTTCTCATCAAGTGGTATTCTATGTACTTGTAGTATTAGAGCTACATAATTTTTATGACCGTAAGGGACACTAACTTACCTACATATACTATTTAGGTTGAAACCGCCTTTAGAGCGTATATTAAGACCTAAAACTGCTTCTCATTGGCTAAGAGCTTGTCTTCCTAAGATGTAAGGAAACATGTTAACAACCCAACACACAGAGACATGTAACAAGAGTAAAAGTACCACTAACAAGTTATTTCACATGGTGTGGTTTTCCTTGAATAAATTGATGAGTCTATTCATATTCATGGATAACAATCAATAATAACTATCCTCAATGAGAATTGACAACTAAATTATGATAGATTTTACTACATTCGAAAAAAAATATTAAAAAATATAACTCATAATTTTTGTTTGTATTCACTTTAAATAATGACAACAATATTTTTCTAAATATACTATATTACTTTATTTGTATTCACTTTAAATAATAACAACAATATTTTTCTAAACATAATATATTAATTTATGATACACTTATATATTTATATATATATTCTTTTAGTGACTTTTAAACCAAATCACCAAATCAATTTTATTTTTGATGCAACACTTTTTTTTTTGTTTGTTAATTTGTGCGGGACCTGTTGGCTACACGATTAACCTGTGGCTTGAGAAACTGCAACTCAGGGGCATCTAAGCCGTCAAAATCACCCGGGGATCGCACCCGGATTGAGCCACACCAACCCTTAACATGGTTGGATTTTTTGTCCCCGCAGGTTTCGAACCGGTGACTTTAACAACACAGAGTGGCTTAACAACACACTCCGTCACCGAATGTCCTACACCTCGGGGACCTTGATGCAACACTTTTTAAAACCAAATCTTCAAACCACAATATTTATGTTATCGTTTTTTAAAAATTACCAGACCACAATGAATATTTGGTTCTTTATTGCATGCCTCATATTTTTTTTTCCAAATGAAAATTAGCTCAAAATTATATCCAGATATATTTTTCTTTACATAATATCATCCAAGCTAAAGCCCATTCCAAGAGATATACTGAAATACATAACATCTAGCAAAGTCTGCTATCAAAATGACTGCGCTAAGACATCCATGAAGAGCCAAATAACTGAGAAACCATCCGGGAAAAAATACCAGTTCAAAATCTAGGTGTCCTAACAAACTATAATTACTATTTTGATCCGAATACAACATTAGAAAATGTCCAAATGATTTGTTGGACCTAATCCACCCAGATCCCACCGATAGTAAGTAATTTTTCCCTCTGGGATCAACAAGGCCTCTTTTGATAACTTATCTGCCTCTTTGTTGAAATCCCTATAAATATGATGGAAGCTAATGGCCTGGAAGTGTTTGATAAGAGTTTTGATTCGAATCTTCCATCCTTCAATGGAGCACACCTTTAGCTGTCCTCTGTCATTTAGTCATTCAATGATGACCCTTGAATCTCCAAATGCTTGTAAATTTGAAAGAGAGAGATGGCAAGCTAGAGTAAGGGCCACCCAAATGCCTAAGAGTTCTGCTTTCGTGCTGGTTCCTCCTCCGCAGTTGAGATGCCATCTAAAAAATTTAGAGTCAAATGTTTTTATAATGTCCCCGACCCCACAAGAAAATGAGGAGCCCTCATTAATTTGAAACAAGCTTTCTCTAATCGAATTTTGAACTTGAGGTCGATGTTGAGGCTTATAAAGTCCAAGAACTTTGATAATCACTAAATGTATAGAGGGTTGAAGAGTCTCAAAGATAGCTCGGTTTCCCTCTTGCCAAATAAAACAACATGTAATTTCTCCTAGAGTTGGGGAAAAGTGTTTGTCAATGTGACACTGATAAAAACAGTCAACTAGATCTTTACTTGCCCAGATTCCTCTAAATTTTAAAGAGAAACAGATTCTTTCCCAAATCCTCTTGGTGAAAAAACAGTCAATAAAAAGGTGTTTAGTATCCTCTGAATGATTCCTGCACAAGATGGAAAGGCCAAGACCTTCCCACCCTTTCTTTTGTAAGCAATCCCAAGTTAATTTTTTTTTCTCTAGCGCCATCCACAAGGACAATTTAATCTTTAATTGAATGTCCCACTTCCATAATTTTTGTTTCCAGTGAGCCGTCGACTGGAATTTCAAGGTGGAAATAATGGCAACATAAGTGTTCTTAATAGTAATTATACCTGTCGAATTCCCTCCGGTCCAAATGAGTTGATTTGGTACATTAGTGATGGAAACTCCAACTCCTAAGATATATTTTTGAAAGTGATCCCATTCAGCTTCTAAATGACCCAACATACCCAAGGTAGAGCTTCTGATCCAGTAGTTGGAAAGTTCACTAGTTCCCTGTGCTGTCTTGTCTTGAGCTAAGACCAATATCTTTTTCAATCGAAGATAATCAATAAGATCCTTCGAGAGCAATGATATTTCCCCCAAGCCTAGGATGTGATATTGACCTATGGATATGAGATGCCCCGATCCTGGCAACCAACTAATCCAGTGCATTCAGATGTGAACAGATTTTAATAAGTTGATCCAAAATCTGGAAACTGCAGGTTGTTTGAAAGAAGACGATTTTAGCCAATTAATAACAGTGGAACCCTTTAAGTATTTTTCCAAAATAATCTTATGCCAAATCCTGTCCCTGAAGAGTACATTCTAGAGTGTATTTTCATTTAAAGCCGAGTTGAAAAGAGACAAATTTGGAAGTCCCCAGCCTCCAAAGGATTTAAGGAGAGATTAAACTTCCCATCTACAGAGATGGTAGTGCTTTGACTCACTGTGTCCGTTCCACAAGAAGTTGAAAATTAACTTTAGAATTTTCTTGATGATAGTACGTGGAATAAGTTCCATGGACATCCAGTAAATCGGTTGACTCACCAAAAATGACTTAATAAGAATATAACGACCCCCCAAGAAGAGTCACTTGTAGCACTCGTTTCCGATATTTTTCTCCAATTTAATAATTAACCATTTCCAATCCGCTACCCTTTGTGGTTCGGTCTTCAGATGATACCCCAGATACTTAAAACCTGTCTTTAAATCTGTGAAGTAGAATGGGAGAAGGATCCTAAATGTATTGAGCTCCAAGTTTGTTAAACCATTGAAGTACAAAGTAGTCTTTGAGGAATTAACTTGGAGACCAGAAACTTTCCAAAATAAGATAATTAAATTGTCTATCTCTCTCCATTCTTGAAGATCAACCCTGGTCAATATTAAAACATCATCTAAAAAAAATAAATGCAAGATATTTGTCATTTTAGAAACTCTAATACCGGTTAGCTTCTTTTCCCCTTTACTTTTCTTTAATAAAATACTGAAGTCCTCCATCACCATTATAAATAATAAAGGGGATAATGGGCATCCTTAATGAAGACCGCGACCGCTTCAGAAGAAATTTGTCATCTCCCCATTTATAAGAACAACAAAGGCATGGGAGGAAACACAACTCATAATCCACTTAGTGAGTTGAGTGCTGAAACCAACTTGGATTAAAACCATCTGGAGAAAGTCCCAATCTACGCAATCATATGCTTTGGGCAAATCCAACTTTAGAACCAAAGATTTCAGATTCTTTTTTGATAAACTATGAAGACATTCATGGGCAGTACCAATTGCATCCTGTATCTTTCTGCCTTTTAGAAATCCAAGCTATTCCTCTGATATATGTTGTGACAAGATAGATTTTATCCGACTGGCAATGACTTTGGAGATCAATTTGTAGCATAGATTGCACAATGAAATAGGTCTGAAATCCCCGAAGCTTGAAGGATTATTTTCTTTAGGAATTAATGCTAGGAAGGTTGCACTTAAGCTACCTGGGATAGATCCCAAATTCCTTGGTTGTTCTACCATCATCAACGGATCTTCACCAACCAAATAAAAAAAGGTAGAAAAAAATTCCATTTTCCATCCATCCAGGCCTGGACTCTTATCTCTTTTAAACAAAGCAAGGATTTCTTTAATTTATTCTAGAGTCACAGGCTTAAATAAGGTACCTGCTTCCTATTCCTGAACCATCCTAGGAAAAAGATTAGTGACTTCCAATTTCTCTGATATGAAGGAATCTCTACGAGCCTTGGGGAAATTCTTGAAATATTGAGTAGTCACAGCCTTAATTTCACTCTGTTCAGTATGACTAGTACCATCTTCATCATTTATTTTCCAGATGTGTTTGTGAATACATCTATGATTAGAAAAATGATGAACAAATTTAGTGTTGCTGTCCCCGCTCTTTATCCAAGTCGTCCTACTCTGCTGACGCCACTTTTCCTCATTATAATATAACATTTTGTTCCTTTCACTCTCCAGCTTCCCAAGAAGAACTTCTCTATCTTTTTGTGTATAATTCTCCACATAATTTATATAAGTTTCCTTAATCCATGTTTCCAAGTATACCATATGCTTCATCAAGTTGCTCTCTCTTTGAATTGACCAATTCTTTGTCTACGATTTAAGATCCTTCAATTTCCAAACCAATCTACGTTGGCTTCCATATTCTGACAAGTACTCTGGGTCCTTCTAAAGTTTATACACTAGATATTTGTATTCAACTTCAAGTAACCAAATCAGATTGAACTTAAAATGATATGATTTATAATCTGGCAAGAAGCCCATCTGAAAAATGATCGGGGCATCATCCGATATGAACGGATATTCCACCCAAGAACGATAAAGGCCACTGGCAGATAATAAGTGCTTTGATACAATACAATGATCCAAACGCTTAGCAATAGCCTACGACCCTTTGTGACCATTTCTCCAAGTCGGAACCAACTTGTCTAGTCGAACATCTACAAGATTTTTTGATTGAAACAATAACTTGTAATAATCTGCCAAAAGACTCGTAGAGTTAGTACCTCCCCAAATTTCATCAGGGGAAAGAGTGATATTAAGATCACCAACAATGATTAGATCATCAATAGATAGTAATTCACTATCAGCTACCAGATCTCAGAAATCTCGTCTATCCGAGCAAGGCCCATAAATGCTTAGTAGAGACAAACACTTCTGAGTAGCAATGATTTTCCCTGTCAGCAAAATACCTCCACAAGAAAGAGCAGGATTTAGTGCAAAGAAAGACAGATCCCAAGAAATTAATAATCCACTCGAGGAGCCTAGGGAGCTAACAACACACGACACCCATGAAGGATGAAATTTACACATAAAATCTATCGCCTTTTGATCATTCACAAAAGTCTCTTGCAAAAAAATTATATTTGGTCTAATTCGATCCAGTAAATGACAGAACACAACAACTTTTAGGGTGCTACCTATCCCTCTGAGATTTAAGGATTAAAGGATCATTATTTCTTCCTTGCTAGGTCTTTCAAAGCTCTAAGTGCCCTACTATCAGAAATAGAAGATCCATTAACATTGGTCAATACATTCCCACCACCCAGTTTCTTGCATGTGCTTTGGGTTTTAATAGGGGATTGTTCTATGCCTAAGCCTTTGGACCATGCAAAATATTTCCCAATTCCTTCCGAAGGGGGAACCGATGAACTAGCTACATCCCCACTAGTGGGATCTTCAAAAACCGCTTTACCCAAGTACACATGAAGAGGAACAATGGATTTCTGGTCATGAATAAATGGATGGAGCGAATCAAGGAAGACTAACAAGGATGCTTCATCTTCATCATATTCCCTACACCTCGGTAAACAGGTATCAGTCAACAGTGAATGAGGAGAGGTCGAGGCTGAAGGAGATTAGGGTTTGGAGGTTGCGTGGCAATAGAAGTAGGTATCACCGGAGTACAAGTAGGGGTTTCAGTAATGGAGGAATCTACAGGAGGAAAGACCAGAGGACTAACCTCTGAAGAAGGCTCTAGACAATCTTGCAAATGAGCAAATAAAGAGTGCACTAAATCCTTAGCCTCTTTAGAGGAATTAGTCGGCCGCAAAAGTCAGCTAGAGGAATCCACAACATCCCACTCCCAAGAAGATAAAGAATCATAAAGAGATGGACAATATAATTTAAGCTTACCTGCTAGGGATTTAATTGGCTCCTCCTGTGAGTCCTTCTCTGTCGGATAATGTATACCTCCAGTGCCAAAAATCTCAACCTCAGGGCAAGAGTTCGGTACATTCCAGTTATTTAGCTCTACATCCTCCTCTTCAAGTAACTCCAAACCTTTACAATCTTTGCGAAGGTGGCCTGTACAACATCACTGCATCTAAAAGGAATTGCTATTTAATCAAGTATTTGTAGTAACTGACGTCCATGCCATTCAATGTCTAATAACTCTGGTAAACCACCATGAACATCCAATTCTACTAAAATCTTTCCAACTTTCTAGACGAAGCCTTGAGAGCCTCTGAATCTATAGTAATGAAGGTTCCCAAAGCATCACCAATAGCCTTAAGGGCCCCTTCATTCCAGAAGTGAATAGGCAATCCTGGTAACAGGACCCAAAGATGTCTCTTAGGAAAATAATCAGAACTAGGGTCAAAAAATAAATGCCATCTCTTGAGCATAATACTGCTCCCTCCAAATAGCAAACGGGATGCCAGTAAAATATCAGTATCTTCTAGAGAACGACAGATAAAACCCAACCAACCTTTGGCAAGGTAAAGAACCTCTGGTGTATAGCCTAATGTTGGACTCCAGTATACTTCCATCCATTCTTGAAGAGGCATTTGAGTAATATAATGGTAGGACACTCTACCAACTAAACCACAAAGCACCATATGGAAATTCTCTTCCATTCCTACGTCTGATCCCAATACTAAACTCTTTGTCACCTTATTAGGATTCCAGAGCTTACGTTTATGACCCTTGGGAGTTGGATGAGTAGAAACTTTGCACTGAAACTTAGTCTTACAAACAACACTCCGAGAAACTAAACCCCCCCCTAGATTAATACTAGTTGACTTCAAACCTGAAGCACCATGTTTGTTGAAATCATATCTGAGAACAAAATGTAGCTTATTAGAAAAATTATAAGAGACTTTTACAAGAGAAACTCCAGGAGAGGGTGGCAGAGAGTTAAAAGTGAAGCTACGTCCGGGAGAAGAAGAAGCATTAAGAGAAACAACCTGCCCATCAACCTCGATAGACATTCCCATAAGTGATCTGAAAAAACAATAAATAGGACAAGAATCTCACCACTACAGTAACTGACACCTAGACCTCACTAAGTCTTAAAAACCATAGGAACAGTTACCAAAAAAAGTAACATGGACAAAGAAGAGGTTGCAATGGCTAAGATGCAAGGACCACTAAACCCAAATATTAAAAGGGAGTAAAGACAAAGCCTCCATTGTAATAATGAGGGTCCCATGCTAGAAAACTTCCCTTGATATCTTGAAAAGACAACCATTATAGCAATAAAAGGAGGAACCTAACTAAAAAAAGCATCAAATCATCGAGAAACCTCGCTAGAAGAGTAATGATTCCCAAAACACGTCAAGAATAAGAAAATCCCCTCTCTAGGTTCCATAGTCATATTCATGCCTCATGTTGGGTACACCTCTTTTCACAATTTATGACATAGTCTAACGTTCTATGTTTTTACTTTTGCCGGTCACTATCACCAAAATCCGACAAATCAATTATTGGCGAGATCCAATTTTATATTGTTTAAATATTGTTTTTGAATGCATAAACTGATTTATTAGTCTCAAATACTCTCGAGGCACCCCGCATATGTAATCTAAACCATTGAAATATGCAATTTCATCAATATTTTTGAATTTTTAACCAAATTTTGGATAAAACTCATCGAAAAAACATGACAAAAAAGGTAAAAACGTAGAACTTATAGACTTATTCCTTAGGCTTTATCTTACCTTTCACCTCTATATATGTTTGATATGATTAGCAAAACAAGTCATATAGGTTACATTTATAGAACTATTAGTAAAGCATGTCACTCTTATATTAGGCTACATGCACTTCACTTTACTTCACTTTATGAAATTTACCAAAGATTCTTAAAATACAAGGCACATGTTAATTTTTTTGGGATGTTTTTGTATAAGATGGAAATTTAGGGGATGTTTCTTCATATTTGTGGATGATATTCTTAATAATTCAGTTGACATAGATTAGTACATTTCCCCCAAGGGGATTCAAATTAGGCACCCCTTGACATGGAACTAGCAAAATGCCCAACAACATTGATGACAATTGATTAAGCTAATCCTTTGGACTATATTTTTGTCTCATATATCTAATGTCGAGTGTTCCTTTGAAAGTTGATAAGATCCATACTCCTCTTTCTTTTGATTGAATAATGGGCTAGTAAGACAAAAGATCCTATATGGAGTTGGGATTTGGTGGTATGTAACAACATCCTCCGTAGCTAAAAAAGCTCTCTAATGAAAAATACAACACCTATGGTCTTTATAATGAATGCAGCATCTTAATGTGTAGGATATCTAAATAGTCAATATAATCTACAACAAATCTCATAATAGATTGAATGAGAGAAATGTGGTGTTTTCTTTTAATTCAACCTCCTCATTACATAAATTGCATATATGATGATCATAAGGTATGTGATGATTAGTATCCATCCTTAACTACTTGCATATGTTATGATCATAGGGTATGTAATGATTAATGTCCATCCTTAACTAGTGTGAATAGAATTTGAATTATCCATGACGAAAGCAAACACTGTGAGAGAGTTGATTCCTAATATATCTATGAAAGATGATAGAATCATTCTTATTCTCAAGATAAATACATTAATAAATGATAAAGTTTAGGATAAAAAGTTGTCATAATGAAATCCAAAAACATTGCAAGTATGCTTTGTGAACCTCCTCCACAATGTTGTAGTGCATATCTCTTTTAAGCTCTCAAGATTAATGATACTAGCTGGTAAAAAATTGACAAAATCTTTGTTAAAGTAACACAAAAGAGTCTTGAGCTCTACATATCAAGAGTGTCGATAGTCCCACTTGGCTAGATACATTGAAGACTAGAGTATAAGAAAAATATACCTCTACTTCCAAAGATTCCAAAGATAGAATTGACTAAGCAACAAAGCCATTATAAAAAGCTAATAATATGAAACAACATGATAAGAAGGTGAACCCCAAACTTTACAAAAAGAAGAGCATATTACATTGATCTCTTAGATCTATTAAGTTTAGAAAGGATGGAAATAAAAACTCCCTCAACACAATATTATTTTTCTATTTTACCCTAATACACCAAATTTCACATCTATATAGTAAAACGGAAAAGTTTGATATTAGATGAGACACAGTAAAGCTAATAATACAAACACATGTCTTGAAACTAAATATGAAATCATTGTCTTCCCAGAATATCTAAAAAATCATAACCCTTGTGGATTTAACATTAAGAAGTGGGGTCAAGCTAAATGTGAAATTGATGATAAAAAAGCCCACATAATTTTAAGATGTGGAAACATCCACTACCATTCCTTTATAACACACATGAATGTTAAATATGTGTTTTTTAAACATAACACAATAATATAATAATCAATGAAAATTTTAAATATGATAGATATTTGGAAAGGAATATGAACCATAGTCACTTAGATATAAACATCATGGTTTGACTGTACATAAAGTCCTAGATCTTGAATAGATACAACTCATAAATCAAAGATACAAACTTAGTCCAAACTACAACAATTAACTTCCCAAAAACAAAATGAGGGGTTTCCAAGCAATAATGAAAATAATATGAAATAGATCAAGTCCTAAGTCGATTTCCAAAAAGTGATAATAAAATATGAAGTTGAATAAGTAAATTGAAGGGTCGTTCTATAGGAGTGTGTTCTAGTGGCAAACATAAAATTGTTTGGGCTTGTATTAACAAGGAGATCTAGGTTTATAACCCTTTAAGTGGGTGTAGATGAGACTAGGTGTATGTCTTGGGTGATTTTGATGGCATAGATACACTCCTCATAATGTGATGATTTAGCCAAATAAGTTTTAGAGGTTTATCTAGGGTAAATACTAGGTGTTATTTGTTTGATAGTGTTCACATTTATTGTTATGTTCCAATTTAATTTCTGCAACTAGTATCTCATGTTGTTAAATGAAAGGTATAGTTGTGTACATATGGTGCATAAACACTAGAAGTAGCAATATAATCATTTTATGCATATTAGGATATGTTGTGATGAGTTGTTTAGAGGTATTACTTCAATAGTTTATATATCATATTGGTATTAGAGTAGCTTGTTCCTTAAGCTTGTATAATAAAGACTCATAGTAAATATAAGAAAAGTGGTTAGCCATTGCCTTTAGAAATATATCAAAAGAGTGGAGAACCAAAGATGGTGGGGTCTTCACGTGGAGAAAAAGGCTTAAAAGGCTCATAAAACAAAATCACTTAGTTAGAGTAGAACATCACAACACTTATAGACATGTAATTCCTTTTTTTTTACCCTTGGAATGTATTGGATCATAATGTGTATAATTTGTAAATGTGTTTATAATGATGGGAATCAAGCCATGTGAGCTTAAATAAATGATAACATGTCCAAATGATGTAAGTGTGTTTGTATAGATTCCTTGTGTAGATTTCATGGCCAAGACTTGACTAATGAATGACTAAGCATGCAAATGTGTAAATATACATCTATGGACCAAGTTGTAGGCTTTCCATCGTGAACTCAAGATAAGTACATATTCAAGTTGGAATATAATATAATGGTACAATATGGCCATGAAGATCACAAGAGGGGCAATGATTCTGCTAGAGGAGAAGAGGAAAGAGGGCCTAAGGGAAAGTGATCATCTAATGCCAAGTGTCAGCCTAAGGTCTTGTCTTTTTTCCATCACGTACCTTAAATGAAGCTATCCACCACCATTGACTTAGAAATCCAATCGTTGAATACATGTAGAACATTGTTGAGGAAGTCTACTACACATAGTTATTGGAGCATAGGTCGAGTACAATAATTATAGGGAAATGTAAGAGTACTTTGTTCTCTTACCTAAGTGGAAATCATGACATTCATTCCATTCATTCTCACCATGCTCACATTCAAGATTTCCAACTCTCATGTGTGCTCTCCATTCCTACTAATTAACTAGAAATATGAAGATAACCAAATCAACACTATGAAAGAGGAATTCACAGGCCTTAGGGAGGATATAGAGAGGTTGTAGATGAGTATAGAGGCTAGGAAAGTTAGGAAGTATTCATCAAATGATTATTGTTTCTTATCAATTGTGTGAGAGACACGTTTAATCCTTCCATGTTATCGCCAAAAATCATTTAGTAGATTGGACTCTTTTTGCTTACATTAAAGAGCATTGGAAGGGGAGAATATCCTAGAGGGACTATTGAAAATAAAAGAGGAATATTTTCCTTGCATTGTATGGGGTGGTTTGATAACTAGATGAGATGCTTGGAGTGCTATGCAATGAGCATATTGGTTGAGCCATGAGAGAAATCAATTAGCTTGAGTGATTTGTGAGAAATTAGCTTCGATTCATTCACCCTGTAGGATGTAATTTACTCTAGATGCCTATGGTTGGGTGGAATATTGCTCACATATAGCCGATTTATTGGACCATTATTGGTTAAAATATAAGCGCTATGTCTCTGTCTATAAACCTAAAATTTAATATTATTTATTACTATGGAAATATCTGTACTTTACATGTTGTACATGTTTATGTTTAATTCTAGATATGGACACTTGGTTTCCATGAAATCTATTAATCCTTGCTTGTTTACTTCCACTACATTTTATTATTGCACCCTATCCATGCATTTGAACCATTTATGGGACTTTATGAAAGGCCACCTCTTCTCTCTTACAATGAAATTGTCTTTCATGGCTCAGATGTTTAATCACTTTCTAGAGGCTACCTATCCCATGGATGTGAATGCAATGGAGGGGATGCCACACAGTTGGATTTAAGACCAACTTACATGTAACAACCAAATATTTCTAAACATCATTTACTTTCATAAGCAATTTATTTCATGAACGGAGATAATAACTTCATAACATAACAACAATCTTCATACTAGCAACTTAAGTAACTTAAATTTATCAATGAATAATGATTTCATGGCAGAATGAAATAAACACATAGTTTAACAAATTACCTGGTTCTGATGCTAATTTCTATTGCCTTGCTGCCTTGCTGTTGCCTTCCTGCTACCTGATACATAGACCAACCCAACCACAAACAAAGAATAACTGCCCAAAACTATTGTCCTCCCTGCCAACTAGGAAAACTACCTAGATCCAAGATATCTATGGATATCCCGGCCCCCATGCCCAAAACCTCGAGCAACCCGGTGCCTCAACTGATCAAAAGTGCCACAGCCCGAACTCTATTGCCCCCTGCAAATCTCACGGTCTTCTCCCCCCTTATTCCTCCTTCACCGCCTCATGTCTTTACTCCCTTACCTTCCCTCGTCCTTGTCCCTGATCCTTCCTTTAATGTTTTATCTTCTCGGGATTAACAGGTTATCCCTTGTTGGGTACGTAACCATTTTATAACATATATCATTGATCTCTTAAATTTATTTCTCATGTCATTAAATGTAATTTGTAGTTAAATATATAATTAATCAATCACTATTATAACCTTTAATTAATTAATAATTTACTTAATTAATATCATTAGATCAATCTTCGTTTAATTAATACCTTGTTAAGACAATTAATCCCCTAATTAGTTTTACTTTATAATTCTTAAACATTTATCTAACTAGGGTCATTACATACACCCACCCTTTAGGAAACTTCGTCCTGAAGTTAAGGTATCTTATGGTACAAAGGAAAAGAACATGGTTCACACATTCATAACAAGTAACTGACATTCTCAGTAAGTAAGTCAAGAAAGCTCATACATACTAGTGTATATGTACAAGAAATGCATGTGTATCTAGTACATGCAAATCTCGTGCATGTACTAATAATCAAAACTGTCATCCTTTAGTAATTTATGTATGCATTCAATCCAGT
>ML797331.1:329412-341400 GCA_009831015.1 Picea engelmannii | reverse complement strand
CCATACAATTTGTTCTCTCTTAGGCAGGACAACACTATTCGCAAGTGTTCCTCGTGTTCTCTTTCATTCTTGGAATAGATGAGGATGTCATCTAAAAAGACTTGTACAAAACGGTCTAAGTACTTCCAGAATACGTCGTTCATGAGGCTCATGAATACCGCTGGCGCATTGGTCAATCCGAAAGGTACTACAACAAACTCGTAATGTCCAAACCGAGTTCGAAAGGTAGTTTTTGGGATATCACCTTCCTTAATTCTTAACTGATGATACCCAGATTGCAAATCGATCTTTGAGAATACGGCTGCTCCTTTCATCTGATCGAAGAGGTCATTTATTCGTGGCATTGGGTACCTATTTTTCACTGTAGCATGGTTCAAGTTCTTGTAGTCTATACATAGTCATAAGGATCCATCCTTCTTCTTTACAAAAATTACCGGTGCGCCCCAAGGTGAGACACTGGGCCTTACTAGCCCTAAGTCTAGTAACTCCTTCAACTGCATTTGCAATTCACAAGGTTTCGACGTCGTCATCCGATACAGAGTCTTGGATATTGGTTCTGCACCAGGTTTTAGCTCAATGGTAAAATCAAGCTCCCTCTCAGGAGGTAATCTTGGTAACTCGTTCAGAAAAACATCCTGAAATTCTAACAATACCGGGTATTGATCTAATGAGGGTCCCTTCCTTTCATTCACTGCTTCCACTACATAAAGTTGACACCCTTGTCTCAAGCATCGCTTGACCTTCATAGTTGATATAAAGCGTAATGACACTTTTCTCTGTGCACCCTGGATCTCTACTGGTTTTCCTTCATTATCGACACAAAGCACCCTCTTTGCGAAACAATCTACCAAAGCTTGATGAGCTGCTAACCAATCCATTCCAATGATTAAGTCATATGCCCCAAGAGCAGTGACGTATACCTTCAACCTGGTAGTGCACACTCCTAGGTCTACTATACAATTATCGACACTAGATCCTACAACTTGTTTTTCCCCCGAAGCCATCTCGACTTGTTTAAAGTCATCGTGCTCGTAGGCTGCCAACCCACTCTTTTATAATGCAGATGGTGAAATAAAACTATTTGTCGCACCAGAATCAAACAAAGTCTTGACATTGATATAATTTAGCGTACCTGATGCTCCACCACTATGGATTGATGTTCGGCCTGGTGGTTATTAACCGCTGCGTAAATATTGTGGCTGCTACTTGATCTCCCCATTGGTGCCTTTACCTCTCTATGCACAAAATTGATTGTAACTCTGGGTAGTCCCGTTGGTAATGGGGTCCTTCGCATATCCAACGGGTAATATGAGATTGAACCGATGCACTGTTATGTGATTGTCTCTGAAATGAGTTCCTTCCTCTGGAACCCCTGCCCCTACTAGCTGTTCCCTGAGATGGTCGTGAACCTGTCTGCACCGTTGGCGATGAATGAGATGCTGCACTTGCTGCCATTGAAATCCCTACAACCACTGTCCTTGGCGCGACTCTGTTACCATATGGTGGTGGCCTTGAGCCCCCTCCCCTAGGAAATGTCCTCGGGGCCTTCCCTACGAATCTTGGGCGATGCAAAAATGTCGGTCTTGTACCCCCGGTCAAATTCATGTGTTCTTCCACGTAACGCACATTTTCCACCGCCTCTTCTACTGAAGATGGTTTCCACATTCGCACCATAGCTCTTATCTTAGGGTTCAATACATAGATGAAGCGCTCTGCCTGTCGTTGGTCATTGTTCATATACGAAACATATTTGACCAGTTCCATAAACCTGATCTCATATTCTTCTACAGTTCTGTTTCCTTGTACTAAGGCATGAAATGCCCCTACCTATTGTTCCTCATAGTATGCTGGTAGATATTTCCTTCGAAACCTCTCCTTGAAAAGTTCCCAAGATACTGTGTCTGGGGTAAGGTGTAGTTGTCTTTCCAAGTTTCCCCACCAGTTCAAGGCACTGTCTCTTAACTGAAAAATTGTGATCTTTGCCTTCGAGTTGGACATAGAGTCCCTTAAGGAAAAACACCTTGTCATGCCTTCCAACCATGCTTCCGCGTGTTCATTGGCACGACCCCCGATAAAATCTGGAAGTTTGATCTTCTTCAACTCTCGCATGATGTATTCAGGTGGAAGTTCTCCCCCTGAGTCCCTTGATGCTTTTGGATTACCCGTTCCAGATGGTGGGAGTTCCACTTCAGTCCCTGCCGGTTGACACCCTTTTAAAGTCTCATTAATGGCTTCCAACAAGCGCAGTATGAGGGCTAGTTCGGGCAATGGTGGTGGTGGTGGTGGTGGTGGTGCCCGTGACGACGCTCCCCTGCTTCGACCCCTTCGAGTCCTGACCATATTGTATACATTAACCTGCATCACCCCAAAGTTGTTAGGGTGAGTTCAGAGACGTTTCAAATTGGTGCTACTTAACTTAGAAACAGGGTTAAGCGTAAGTTTTCTTTACTTGTTTGTAAACAAACATTACTCCATTAGGGAATTGGCTAGGTTTGGGTTAGGATTAAGTGTCTAAGCTTGGTTTGTTCGCCCTTGTGAAAAGAATTATGGGTTCCCTTACCCTATAGCTACGTTAGCCTTGTGCTTTACTCATCACTTCCTAGTGCATATGCCACCTCCTTCCCACTTGTCCTAGTCTAACCCCTAACATCATTAGTTACTTTAAGGTAGGCTAACCTTATACTTAAATAAAATAATTAATTTAAAATTATCATTACACCAATTTACTCAAATTAACTTTACTTTAATTTAACTTATTAACTTATCATTACACCAATTTACTCAAATTAACTTTACTTGACCTTTATTTCTATATAAATTATTTATACTAAATTATTTAATTTATTTTAAATTATTTTTACACTTTAAAATATAAAAATCAATAATCAAACACACATGGATTCAGGCACGCATGGATTCCACGTGCCCACCTGGCTTCCTCTAGTTCTCTTGTATCTAACCCCAAAATTCTACACCTGTCAGCTCTTCGAATCCCTACGCATCCTTCCTCTTCCTCCACCTTCTCATCCACTGGGACTTTCCTCGTGTCATTCTTTCTCCACCACAGATCTTGCCGTAGCTTTGGCCTGAGGTTCCAAGAATCTCGCCTGCCATGGCTCGCCTTCTCACCATTGTTCTGAGCACTTTTCTAGCGCTGGGTATTGCTGTATCTGCTGCCAGTTCGTTTTGTAGAAACAAAGTATATTGATATGGTCACTGACAAGATCCAGGACCTGGAGTCCAGTCTCTCGAAATATTGGGAACCAATCCCAAGTCTGTACAATTTGCGGAGTTCGCTCTCAGGTATGGTAAGAGGTATGATTCAGTCTGCCAGCTTGTAAATAGATTCCGTACCTTCGTGAAGAACGCGGAGTTGATCGAGTCAAGAAATTGCATAAACCTTCCTTATACTGTGGTAATGAAAGGGTAATTTCCTATTATTTTTTTTTTTTGCAGTGAGAAACAAAAATGATTTGCTTGTAATTCCAGCTCTGTATGGATTTTGGTATTTTTCTTTCAATTTATTTCATTTGTATTTATAAATTTACTCATCGGTGTATATGCATGTAGTTAGATGGGTGTATATGTATGCATATACATTGTCTTCCCGTATTGCCCACGACATTTTGCACCTAACTGTTAAATTCTCGACTCAGTTTCGGGTTCCGGGGTTTCCTATGCCCGGTACCACCTGACACAGATGAGGTCCTTCTATTACCCCGCAGGGTCTTCTCCTGACCTCTTGTTCATAGGTTCGTTCAATTTCATCAACCGAGCCAAAGCGTCTCTTTGGATTTCCCCAGGAATCACTGGTCAATATCCGGCCCGTAGGTCTTTCCCATTTCTTCACGGCCTCTGCCTCGGACCGCACCCAAATTCCCCACATGAATCCTGTTTATCGGGCTTCGGGGTTTTGTAATCCCCAATGTCGAGAATTTCTATTCCTTCAAACTCCTGATAGCCGATTCACCGATATGACACTTTATGTACGAGCCCTCCAGGATAGACATCCATCTTATATGACCGCGGTTCCATGTGACCCCAGCCCTGTCCTACATCGGAGTTTCGGGGTTCCAAATGTCGAACCTCACAAGTCCTTAGGACTCGTGATTCTTCAATCCCCGATATGATCCTAACGCATTATCCCTCCAAGCTAAGCTCGTGGTCCCCACGACCTCTCCTATGTGACCGCAGTCATACTCCCTATCGGGATTTGGGGTTTCGCGACTCTCGCTGTCACGAACCTCTGTCCTCACAATCTCCCGATCACCGATCTACCAATATGGTGCTTTGTGCGTTAGCCCTCCTGGCTAAGCCCTTGGCCCATACGACCATTATCCGACAAGGCCACAACTTTGTTTCCCCCCATCGGGGTTTCGAACATCGCAATGCCAAAATGTATGAACCCTGTGTCTATGGGATTCCCGATATCCCGATACCCGATACGCCTCTTCCTAGTGTGTTAGTATTTTCCGGCTATACCGAGGTCCATGTGACCTTCTCTGGTGTGACTGCTGCCTTATGGCTCCCCATCGGGGTTTCGGTCCTTCTCAACAAGAGTTTCATCACTTCTAAAATTTTGCAATGCCATTTATCGTTTACTTTTGGACAATGAATGGTTAAAAATTTACAAGATATAAATTTTCAGCGCCCCTTTATTTTTTTTTTTTTTAAAGCGGGTTATAACTTTGAATTTGCGAGTTTTTCATTTAATGTTTAAAGAAATCAGGATTCAGGGTTTTCCGTAATAAATGATCTATGTAAATTGAATCACGAAACCCCGATCTCCGATTTCGCAATGTGATTAAGTCTTAATTAAAACATCAATTAATTAATTCTTTTTAACGAAGGTTTAAGGGTTAAGTTAATTACGTCGCATTTTCGGGGTTCGCGATTTCGTAGTGCATGGATACTTTGTCCACGAAACTCGCGATATCCCGATCCGCGATGCGATCTGCCACCTGTCCAGCGTTGACCCTTTCGTGGGCCCCACTGTCCCTCGGCCCATCGGGAAATCGCGTTTCGCAATTTCGCAACTCTTGTTGCTATGTTCCCGGGACTCTCGATATCCCGATCCGTGATGACAGCTGGCTTCCACTACGGGGCTTTCCACTTTTCAGAGAATCGGGCCTCGCGTTTCCAAACTGCAAGGACCACTCGTCCATGGGATCCGCGATTTCCCGATTCGCGATGACCCGATGGATGACCTCCTGTCGGGACCTTTCTCGATGGCTCCGATCACTGCCACGCGTCCCAAGAACGAACGGTCCTGATCGTCTCTCATTGTTTCATAGTTTTCGATGCTCTAATGATAGAAATCCTCTATCAACTCAAAACCTCGGTAGCTGATATACCGACGGGATTTTCGATCTCCACCACGTGTCTCCTCAAACGGAAGGTCCAGATCATTCCCATTATTTCAAGACTTAAAATGTCCCAACTTCCTCGACCTCGTGAATCTTGATTTCACGAATGCCGATATCCCGATGCCTTCACACCTGTCATCGATATTTCTCCTCCTATCCTCTAGGACTTAACTCCCTCGCAACTCCCTGCAGATCCAACGGCTGTTGGGTATCTGCCCCAGATCCGATGGCTCAGATCCGTTCTCCTACGTAATAGACAACTCTCCTTTTTGGGATAATGATAGTAGCATGAGCATTATGTGGTGTCAAAATTTCTCTCTTCGGCACGGTTAAAATTTGTATGGGTCTATTGTTCCTGATATTTTTCATTATTAAAATTCACCGAGGCTAATATAGGAAAGTAGTTTACACCATTCCCGCGCAATACAAGTCTTCAAAAATTTCCTTTTTCCTGCTGCACATTGGCAGTTCCTCTTTTAGGTAGGTTCGGGATGAAGTAGGCCTTTTCAAGGTCTTGCAAAAGTCCTATTGCATTTTATATAGTATAATTCGTGTAGTTATTGAATCTTGCCAACTTCAAGCCTTCGATAGAAGCTTCCCTCGACATTTTCATCGATTTCAGGTGTCAATTTTACCTGAAACTTCATTGACAAGTATTTCTCAAATAAAATTAAATTATCACCTCTCTTTTTTGTGCTTAATAGCTTTATCAGGCTGCTTTAAGAGTAGCCATTTCGTGGGAAGTGATCCTCCAAACTATCTGGTTTGCTGCCCCTATTTTAAAGGGCGTTCCTTTGAATATTTAGACTAAGACTGTATTAGCCATTTATGATCCAGTAAAAGGGTATTACCTAAAACGGTTGCTTGTGATATATATGAGACCATTTTCTTGGATAATGTAGGGGTGCTATCTTGAGTATATTTTCTGATACTGTATCATTCATATTGGGTGAAGCTGAATGTTGCTTGACACAATCTACTAAGACGCAAATGACGTGTTTTACTTATAGATTAAGCGTGGTTGGAGTTAACGTTTGGGGTTTTGTCCCTTAGGCCCAGATTTCGAACTAAGACGCTCTGATACCAAATGTAACAACCAAATATTTCTAAACATCATTTACTTTCATAAGCAATTTATTTCATGAACGAAGATAATAACTTCATAACATAACAACAATCTTCATAATAACAACTTCAGTAACTTAAATTTATCAATGAATAATGATTTCATGGCAGAATGAAATAAACACATAGTTTAACAAATTACCTGGTTCTGATGCTAATTTCTGTTGCCTTGCTGCCTTGATGTTTCCTTCCTGCTACCTGATACACAGACCAACCCAGCCACAAACAAATAATAACTGCCCAAAACTATTGTCCTCCTTGCCAACTAGGAAAACTACCTAGCTCCAAGATATCTATGGATATCCCGGCCCCCGTGCCCAAAACCTCGAGCAACCCGGTGCCTCAACTGATCAAAAGTGCCACAGCCCAAACTCTACTACCCCCTGCAAATCTCACGGTCTTCTCCCCCCTTATTCCTCCTTTACCGCCTCATGTCTTTACTCCCTTACCTGCCCTCGTCCTTGTCCCTGATCCTTCCTTTAATGTTTTATCTTCTCGGGATTAACATGTTATCCCTTGTTGGGTACGTAACCATTTTATAACATATATCCCTGATCTCTTAAATTTATTTCTCATGTCATTAAATGTAATTTGTAGTTAAATATATAATTAATCAATCGCTATTATAACCTTTAATTAATTAATAATTTACTTAATTAATATCATTAGATCAATCTTCGTTTAATTAATACCTTGTTAAGACAATTAATCCCCTAATTAGTTTTACTTTATAATTCTTAAACATTTATCCAACTAGGGTCATTACATTACAACATTGTGCTATTATGGGCATAAAATCTAAGTTATAAGATGAAATCTACATTTTCATACTAACTATTTGACAAAAAGCCTCAATGAGGATCGGGGGAAAATGTCATAAGCATCCAAGATGAAGATTTGATTGATTTAATTGATGAAGGGAAAACATGTGACATTAATGATGTTTAAGTTTCGAATCCTAGGGAGTACCTATTCATGTAGTTATTCAACAAGATTGAATTTCAATGCTTGGGAATGCATACTCCCATTATTTTTATAGGATGGGCATTGCTCAAAATTGAGTAAATAGGAGAAATTGTGTTGAGTACATGACTATATATAGCTATAAGAGATAGACTCGAGCATGCTAGAGAGAAATTAGGTACATCAAAATGAAATTGTGAAAAATTAGTATAAATGCCCAAATCTATGGTAACAAAATTTGAAATTGTTGGCACTGAGATAGAGATTTGGTCTTTGGGGATTGAGATTGGGTATATGAAACTCATCCTATGACTTGTTTCCCCCCAACAAAGGGTTCATAGGTGTTTTATTCAAATTCATACAAAATATACTATAATGAATGCTAGTGAAGGAACACAATAATATAGGATTAAATCCATGGTTGGCATCAATGATTGTGCATGAAGTCATAGTGTATGAATAGAGGGATTAATATTATGGTTCATCTCTCCATAGGGTGAGAATTTCAATTTATGCAAGCAATAGTTGACTTGATTAAACCATGGATTCATAATGAACCAATATTTAATGGGTCCAACCCATTGTGTAGATGTGGAACATGCAACTATGTGCTAGTTAGATTGTAGATTTCATAGAGGGGAGGGTGATACATGTTTACACCTTATAATCATAGTGTTTAAATGTGTGATCCTCCTAGAGAAACCCTCTCCATCTCACAAAATGCATGATTGTTGGATCTACAATAAACTATGACATGTTGGGAAGTTATCATGTGTGTGATTCAGATAGGATACCCCACCCACTAGTCAAATCAAAGACAATTTGTGGAAGAGTATAAAGTGGGAGAATGAATTCTGGTAATTAGGTAGAAGGCTTCATGTTAAAGGATGAAGTGAGGGGTTTGTAGAGTGAGTGTTGGGGGGCCACAAGTCTACACCTTATAAGTTTGGTGTTGAAAGTTGCACCCCAACAAGAAAGGACCACCCAATGTGTTGGGTTGTTATATTCTTTGCAGTGAAAGAACAACCAACCAATTGACTAGTTGAGGTGGATTGATTAGGTGATGAATGAACCAACAGGTCAAGACAAGTCGATGCTTAATTCGAAGGTCAAAGTGGTCAAACAAAATATTCAAAGGTCAAAGTGGTCAATCAAAAGGAGGTCAACACAAGGTCGAGTGGAAGATGACTTGAGACCAATTGGAGGTCGACTAATATCTGACTGATAGTTAATTGTAATAGAATCTCGAGATTTGCAGGATTGCAACCAATTATCTACGTGAATCTGTAACCATTTTTGGGTGCCATGATTTAGGGTTTTTCATGAAATAAATCCTATAAATACAACGTGATGTAATACTATAAAATCTAATCTTTAGAAGAATCGTGACGGTCATGTAGATGTAAGTCGATTTGGCTGCAGGGTTGTTCTTGTGTAAATCTATATAGTAGGATGACGATTGTGTCCTAGGTGTAGACCAAGGTTAGTCATGTAACTCTTTATTATATGAATGAATAAGACAACAAGAGATCATGAGATTCTCAAGGAATGTTGGTTTTCCCGGTTAAGGGTTTCCAGAGTAAAATCTTTGTGTATTGTGTGTGTTTGTCATTTATTTTCTGCTTAAATTTCTCTTCTCTTTCATGGTTGGTTTAGTGTGAGTGTTATTTTATCTACATTTGGTATTAGAGCTCATTTTGTTTCTCTGTACAAGTCGTATAAGAGAAAGGTTAAAAATATATTAGATACGAGCTAAACCTAGGTCTAGTGGGATTTATAAGTCAATGATATTTAATTTTTTCTTGACAAAATGGAAAGTAGTTCGAGGATAGAGATAAAAAAATTCAATGGCCATAATTTTGAGCTTTGGAAGCTTAAGATGGAATATGTCCTTGTAGATCAAGAACAATGGGAAGGTATGAGTCCCATAACAATTTTGACGGGTATATCGAATGGAGAATGGGAGAAACTTGAGAGGAGGGAAAGGAATACGATTTGAATTTGTCTTGCAGATTCGATATTGCTGAATGTCTCAAGTGAAGACTCTGCAAAGAAATTGTGGTACAAGTTAAGGATATTGTATTAGTCGAAGGAACTTCTAGGATTGAAGAGGCTCAAATGAGGAAAGAAATAAAGAAGCTGGTGTTTGAGATGATGAATGAAGAACATGATTCAAGTGAGTCGACTGAATTAGATGAAGAGGTGGAACAACCAACTCCGGTTGTAAGGAGGTTTGAATATGTAAGGAAACCAACTGAAATTTATAGTTTGTCTAATTTTTGTTATGCATTTTTTTTATCTGCCACTGATGATGAGACCAATTCGGTTAGGGAGGCAGTTGAATTGACAGAGGGTAAACTCTGGAAGGAGGCCATGATTGAAGAAATGAAATCCTTGTACACAAATGAGACATGGGATTTGGTCGAGCTACCTAATGGAATGAATCTCATCGGTATCAAGTGGGTGTTCAAGAAAAAATTCAATGCAACAAGTCAAGTTAAGAAGTTCAACGATCCACTGGTAGCGAAAGGGTATTCCCAAGTTGAGGGAGTCGACTTCAGTGAGATTTTCCTTCATGTTAAAAAATTAACTTCCATTAGAGTACTGATGTCTCTGGCTATAACATTTGATCTTGAGATAGAGAAACTGGATGTGAAGACAACATTCCTACACGAGGACCTGGAAGGAGAAATATACATGAAGCAACTTGAAGGATTTGTAGAAAAAGGAAAGAAAGATTTGGTTTGCAAATTGAAAAGATCCCTTTATGGTCTAAATCAATCACCAAGGATGTGGTACCAAAAATTTGACAAATACATCCTAATTTGGGATTTGTGACAAGCAAGGCTCATTTGTAAGGTAGCTAGAGAGGTAGTGGGGGGGCCCAGAGGGCCCATAGTGTTAATAGTGGAGGTCATTCAATGTAAGGTGGACTAGGTCCACCATATTACTAAAGAAGGCCCACTATGATAGTTAGATATAATAAATGGGTAATTAGATATAATTAATGTAAGAGGGCTTCTTAGAAGGTTCTACTTCTAGAAGATTCCTGCTTTAGAATGTTCTTAGGAGATGATAGCACTATATAAAGGGGTTCAAGCAATGTAATGAGACATGAAGAAAAATATTGTATTTGGAGCGGTATCTCAATAGGAGGATTCCCCCTCGAAGAGGCAAGTGAACAGGAGAGGATCCCTTCCATAATAGAATCCATTGTATGGTGTTCCCCTACCTCAAGGGTTTCTATAATAAAGTTGTGGTTTTATATATGGTTTCATATATCTTGTGTGGTGATTGTATTCAGATATCTTTGGATCTATTGTGATATATTGTATTTAGTTCTTTGGTTCTTAACAAGTGGTATCAAAGCACTTTCCTTGGCCAAAGAAGGGAAGATTTGTTTTCTCTTTTTGCAGATTTTTTTTTCGGAGAAAAAAAAAGAGGGCTGCGAATTTCCAGAACTTTTTGGTATATTTATATGCAAAATTTGCAGAAAAGGGCTGTATATCTTAGTTCATCTAAAAAAAACACCCAATTTGAAAAACAAATCGTCCGAAACAAAGTCCAAGAAGTCAAGATATTGAAGTTTTAAAATCTGCAATTTTCAGGGTTTTGTCCGCGGACGGCGACACAATATTTATTTATTTATGTAGCATCTAGAGGAAGAATTTGTTCAAATAAATTATATATTTTATCTCCTGTCACAATTTCACCCAATTTAAAAAAAAAATCAGTTGAAACGGAGTCCAGGAAGTGAAGTTATGAGGATTTTAACTTCAACAGTTTGTTAGGGTTTTTTTTTCAGAAAAAGTCACGATTTTCTGCCGTAACTTATTGGGTGAGTTCATAGGATGCTCAGATGGATATTTCTTCTCAAAACCTGAAAGAAATTCTTGAATCATTCAAAGCTCAATTGTTTCACACATTGGATGACAGATTGGATGCATTTGTACATGGTCTCACAAAGAGCCTCACAAACAGCCTCACAGACAACCTCAATGATAGTTTTCGTAGTATTCAAGATTCATTAAATAGCATGCAAGAGAGATGTAATGTCCCCAACCTCTTAGAGAGGTAATGAGGAGACTCAGTGACCTGGGCACCCCCACTAGGTCATAGTCTCACACTGAAGGGGGGGGGAAAGTCAAGAAGTTAAAAGTTATATTTTTAAGTTGACTTAAGAAAGGAAAAGGAAAGGAGTAAAAGATAACTCAACAGAAGAATAGAAGATTAACCCTGGGAGTTAACCTAACTCAACAGAGAATTAGAAAAAAAAGTATAAGTAAGAGGCTAGGGTGCACCTATTACTCATTCTGGTTTTGGATTAGCATTTTCTATTGCTCTTGAGCATTCAGTTTGGGGGTTTTGCTGTACAAACCCTTGTGAGCAATTCAGTGGTGAAATATCCACTCACCTTGTTCCGCATCTTGGTCTCGGGGATGAAAGACTCCTCCACACCATTCTAGTCTCGGCCCATCTCCATCTAGTGCTTCAGGAGGTGCAGGACCATCAGTTTGAGGGATTTTCTGGAGGG
>ML797331.1:314745-326468 GCA_009831015.1 Picea engelmannii | reverse complement strand
CTATTGTATTGATCTTACATTGCTCATAATAAAAGGTCAGATCTTTGTTTGTGCTTCTACATATTGAATATATTGTGATCTCCATGTGTTGATGAATCTTGTATGCACTTAATAACTCAATAAATCAGTAGTAGTTAGTGATTACAAGAAAGAATTTGGCTTGGGATCATTACAATGGTATTAGAGCCTTGATCCTCCAAACCTGTGGAGAGATCAGTACATGCAGAAGTACAGGGGAATTGGTATGGGTCGAAGGAAGATAAACAAAAATGAAATAGAGGTAGAAGGGTCAGGAGATGACCATGAGCCTCAGGGATTGGCTCTCTTAGTAACTAAATTTGATGATTTCCAACAAAACATGAACCGCACAGAAAGCACATTGGTCCAACATTTGGATGAGTATCATGAAACCAACAGAAGGGGATAGGCCGAAATTTCTGAAACCTTGAAGAAAGTTGATGAGAATCTACAGAAGATGAATGAGAACCAAATGAGGATAACTGACCTTCTGATGCAAGTAACCCATCGAGGCAAAGATCCTGATACGTATGGGAAAAAGGAGGCTGGAGGGGTAAACCAGGAAGTTGAAAATTCAATTGATAGGAGGTCGAGTGGCAACCAAATTGAGATCGACTGGAGGTCGATTGGTATTTGACTAGTAGTTGACTGTAATAGAATCCTGAGATTCACGGGATTGTAGGCAATTATCTGCGTGGATCCATAACCATTTTTGGACACCATGATTTAGGGTTTTGCATGCAATAAATCCTGTAAATATGGCATGCTGTAATACTATAAAAGATAATCTTTAAAATAATGTTGAAGGTCATGTAGATGTAAGTCGATTTGGCTGCAGGGTTCTTGTGTAAAGAAAGAGAGTAGGATGGCGATTGTGTCTTAGGTGTAGACAAAGGTTAGTCGTGTAACTCCTTATTATATGAATGAATAAGTTAATAAGAGAGTAGGAGGTCCCTCAAGGAATGTTGGTTTTCTGAGTTAATGGTTTCCAAGGTAAAATCTCTGTGTACTGTGTGTGTTTGTCATTTAATTTTTTCTTAAATGTGTCTTCACTTTTCTTGTTGGTTTAGTGTGAGTGTTATTTTATCTACAGTACAATGCTGTAAAACACATGACTATAGGGTTGTGGGAAGATCAACGATGCCATGATTTTATTTGACAAAGGTGGCAAGAGTATAACTAGGATTTGTTTAGATCTTGACCTTTGTATCATTAAAAAATTAGCATTGAAGGTTTTTGTCCATGAGGAAGGTGGAAGCAACTTAATAAAAGGACTTTGGGAGGAGGTGAAAAAAGGAGCCTTGCATCACCTTGTTATTGAAACAATGTTGAAAGGTGCACCTCACCAAGAAAGTGCATCCTAAACTCACAAATTCCAAAGTTGTTGGATCTAGGAAAGATCAAGGACATTGTAGAAATTTTTGTGGGAAATAAGCGAGGGAGGTTAAGAGGGACCCCACAACAAATCCATTTTTTATATTGTGGTTAGATTGATGACATTGTGATTTTATCCATATGAAGGTGGGGGTGACCTAATAAACTATTTCTACTCTACCACCATACAAAAATGCATGCCATATGAAGGAATTTGTGGGCTTAATTATGCTTAAGGTCCACAAAAGGGGGAAATAACCTTCAATGTAGGATCTACCAAGTGAACACTCGAGACATGACCTAAGAAGAAAACATGGTGTTTATGAAGGGACAAACTATGAACGCAATTAATCTACATTGTACCTTGACCAAGAAAGCATGCCACATTGAATTCTAGTGGGTATAATGATGCTTAAGGACCACATAAATATGCATGAAGGAGAAGAGATTATGTGTGCTAAGAAAGAACTATGAGACTTGATGTTACCTACATGAGTAGGGTTTACCTATGACCTTGAAACCACATAATAATATTTTACCATAGTGAGTATGAGGACAATGCCATATATATGTGTTTGGGGGACTATGAAAATTAAAGGTACCAAAAGAGTTCCACACACGTAGTTAGAGAATGATGAGTGGCAAGGACATGACCCATAAGGTAAAGGAAGAATGAGTTGAATCCATAGGGGCCTTGAGTGACTAGATACTGTAGGAAATCCAATGGGGCAATTCTAGTTATGCATTTTTTATGACATATGGAGTCAGAACCATAACGATGAGTTGATATGATGATGGTTTTACAAATGTTGACAAAAAGAAGAAGAATTATGCATAGTTTTATAGTTCAACTTGGGTGTTGAAATCATTACAATAGTGTTGTATGGAATAACAAGCAACCATCTTTTGAATCTTGCAACATGTAGCTTCAATCTTAAAATTGAGTTAGAGAACAACCTTTGGAAATATAAGTGAAGAAAAAGGTCTATGATGAGTATATGATTTGGAAGATACATAAAGGATCTGTGATCATTGTAGAAATGACCAGATTGGTGCTTGAATGGTGATATTGAAGCACAATTGGCAGGAAATGAGTGTAATAGTTCGAGGTATTAGTTAGACAACAAGCTAAAATCCATAAATGGAAATTCCTAGAAGCTCTTTGTAGATTTGAATTAGAGGTCAAGATAAACAAATAGAAGGGACCAAGGTTGTTGGTGCATTGGGCACAATAATGAATGCAATGCATTGGCTACAACCAGTAAATGTTATTTAAGTTATAGAGAAGCATTTTGGGTGCTCTTAGTTAATGTAGTTGGTCATTGTATGTAATAAGAAAATGTTTAGCAGTGGAATGGAAGATATCGGCTAATAGAGAATGGAATCCACATGCATGAGAACATAGTGTATTCTCTTAACTATTTGAGTTAAAAAATAAAACCAAGTAATTGGGCTTGTACATCATGATGAGTATTGTGAATCATTCAAATCCTATTATGATACATAAAATTTACCGAGAAGATGAGAACATACACTTTCAGGCATATAATGGGTGAACTATCTCAGTGGACAAGATATATATATGCCTGAGAAAAGTTATGGAATATAAACTAGAAACTTATGTGTAAAGAATGTGAACCAAATGATGAACTTAGATCCACTTGGAAGTTGCTATTGAGGAAATGAAACACCCAATTGTTGCATAATTGTCATACTAAACTTAGTTGAACTTGGATGAGAATTTTCCATGGAAATGAAGAGAAATTTCCAAAATTGGATAAAAATAAAAGACAACATGAGATAAGGGTAAGGACACAAATTTCTATAGGTAGCCATGATTTCATGAGAGATACAAATTTTTAGAGGTAGCTAGAATAGCACGAGAGATAAAAAATTATGGAGATTGGGACAACACCAAAAGTTGGAAATTGCCTAGAATGTATTTATGATAATGATATAGGATTTTCTCACCTTTAACTCTATTTTATTTTTAGAATTGTGGACTTTTCTCACCCTAAACTCTATTTTCTTTATAGAAAAGTAGTTTTAGAGCCTGGTTATTTTCAGGACTCAAAATAATTAAAACTTTCCTAAAATCTCCTACTTTAGTGACTAAAATTTAGTTTAGATTTTCTTTCATGATTTTCTTATACTTGGAATAAACTAGGAATAAACAGTAACAACATAATGCTGATATCAACATAATAATATGAACAACAACAACATAATAATGATAACAACAACATAATACATACCTCCATGTGCAGGTTGGTTTATCTAGTCCCTTTTTTGTCTGATCCCGTTCTTGCCCAGACTGAATATTAACCTCCCAGAAAACTAGGAACAACCTCTCCAACTCCCTAGATCTAGGAATCCTTTTGGTTTCCTAGTCCCCAAGCCCAAAATTTCCAGCAACAACAGTGCCCTGTGAGAGTTCCCCAAAACAATTCTTCCAATTTCCTCCTCCTCTATCTTTCATAAATCCTAAAACAAAAATGAGATACTTCTTCCAAGTCCTCCCCTTCTTCCTTATCCTCCTCTCTCAAATCCCCTCATTAATTCCCAACAACCTTATCCCCCCATTAATTCCACAAGAGCCTTATCCCCCCATTAATTACTTCACCTACCTTTTAATAATAAAATAATAAAAGACTCGTTAATATATTTTAATAATTAATTAAGTTTAAATTAAAAACTATGATAAAATTAATCAATTTGGGTTGTTACATACACCCACCCTTCAAGAAACTTCATCTTGAAGTTAGAGTAATTTACAATACAAGGGTAACGACACACGGTTCATACATCCGCAACAAATAATCAACATCATCAATTAAAACACTTATACATACTAGTGTACATGTGCAAGGCATACATGTGTAGCTATCACATACATGACTCGTACATGTACTAATAAAAATAATTATCTCACCTAAATTAATTCTTGTATGCGTCCAATCCAATCAACGAGACCATTCATTTCATAAAATATAGTAAACTATTTAAAATGTTCACGAAATTCCTCAATTACAATAATTTAGCACAAGCAACATTCACTTAGATAATTGTAGTTTAGTTAAGTAAATATAAACATACATACATATATATTTATATTTATATTTCAAAAAGAGGAAATCAAGAAATTCTTCTATAAGGAGAAATCCCCACACACTCTCAACTACTTCTATTCATCTGTTAGGGACCTAACCCCTCACATAGGTAGAACAATATATTCGGATGTAATAAAGGTCAATATTAATAAGGCCTTGCAATAAGGTAGAATAAGTCGAATGTAAGAAGACCTAATAGAAGCTTCCGCTTCTAAAATGATCTTCCTCTAGATGGTTCTTTTGATAGACATATTTAGTATAAATAGGAGTTGAGGGTATGAGAACCCTAGCTTGGATATTATTGTAATAGAGGTTTGCTCGACTGGAGGTTGACCCCTCGAAGAGGCAAGTAAACATTGCTCTCAGAATCAAAGTTCTCTTTCTAGTGTTATTTTGATATCATTTCAGTGTTATTGTGGTGTTTTTCTGGTTATATTATTGTTTATTTGCCATTTCTAGCATTTTATTTCTGTTATGCATACTTTTTGTATTTGGAATATTACAAGTGGTATCAAGGCACTTTCCTCGGAAGAAAATTGTGGGTTAATTTTTTTCAGGGAAGAGACGTATTCCGACGTCTTCAAGCTACATAGATCTTTCATCACACACATAAACCCATAGTTGAGGGATTCATACATGCAGGAAATACAAGTGGTACTTAAGCGCACATTTGTTGGCCACCCTTGTAACCCCTATTGGTACCCCTTTGAGTGGTAGCGCATCAGACAACACCTGTATAAGGATCGACCTAGATTTCCTGAAGCCCTCTTTAGATAAACCGATCGACCGCCTGACTGCTATAGTGTCACTCGGAACAACACTCGGGAAGATACTCTCTAGTACCTGGGTAGTCGGGTAGTACGACTAAGGGAATGATTTAGCCTCCTTAGTTGGTGCCCTGAGATATTGGACCGAGTAACACTATTGGACCCCATACGTATATCAGAGATATATAACACAGGGAAGACCCTTGTCTGTAGAAACCTTGAATACCTAACCCTTGGGGACATAAGCAAAATATAAAACAGACAAGATCTATTGCCACGCAACTATGTTGGAGTTACCAAATCACTACAAATTTCTTCCTGGTTAAGCATTTGGGCATTTCATCACTACAATATTCTTCATACTAGAGTATAACTCTACAGGTGTAAAAAAAATAAAAAAATTCCATTCCATTGGATTTATCTCTTTTCTCTTATCACATTCATACCTATAATTTTTCAGCAAATTTTTGACCCCACCCACCCCTTTTCGGTTCCCTCGTCATCATGGTCCAGACCCGTAGACAAGACTTGGAAGCTCACTTCAATACCTTGCAATCTAATTTCACAGAGACCCAACAAGAATTGAGACAACTAAGTGACAATATTGCCACCATCAATCAAAACATGCATTCCTCCATCGTCGCATTAATCACCGAACTCAAAGAAGACCTCAAACAAGACATGACTACCAAGCTTGAATCTGTCATTTTGATGATCTGCACCAAGTTGCATATCCCTGTAGATCCCCCTTTATCTGACCCACCTTTGCATACCGAAGCTGAAACTTCCTCTCAGTCCCATAGTTTTTATCCCCATCACTTTCAACATGGCCTACGCCTTCCACTAGTGGATGTGACCAAATTTGATGGCTTAGATCTCGCTGGTTGGGTAACTCAAATGGAACATTATTTCTCTTTGTACGACATTAAAAATTATTTGGCTAAACTTCGATATGGTTTTCTCCATCTAGATCAAGAACGTTGGCAATGGAGAAAAACTGCCCGTCAAGGGTATGTTGCTTGGACACACTTTGTGAACGCTTTGACATTTATACCAACCATTTAGGCCATTTGAAAAAGTTGAAACAATATGGAACAATAGAAGACTTTATAACTTCTTTTGCAAGACTGGATTTTCGTACAGAGGGCACGTCTGATGCTTTTTTTCGAGAATGTTTTATCAGTGGCCTCAAGGATGAGATTCATGCCCATGTCCTCATGGCTCGACCTCAAAGTTGGGTGGAGGATACTAAAAGAGATAAGGAAGCACAACATGTTGTCTCTTTTGAAAACCAGAAACCCTCCTTTATTCCTCACACTAAAACAATAAATCCCACTACTCTTTTTCTCCACTAAATATCCAAAAATTGACCAGGGATGAAATGGTTGAACGCCAACTCAAAGTCCTTTGTTATAATTGTGATGAAAAACATTTCCTGGGCCACAAGTGTAAGGAACAAAATATTTTTATGGCCATATCGAAGGATATTTAGGAAGAGGATGTTGAAACTCCCCTTGTGTCTGAGTCACCTAAACCCACTGACATAACCCCTCCCTTAGACCCTCCCGAAGTAGAACCAATCATTTCCCTAAATTATCTCACTGGCTTCTCTTCTCCCCAAACCCTCAAGCTAATTGGTTACATCAAGAGTAAGAAGGTCATCATTCTTATTGATAGTGGAAGCACCCATAATTTTATTCATCGTTGCATTGCCGAAGAAAATCATTGCTATATCCATGCAGTCAATAATTTCCAAATCATGATTGCCAATGGCGGCTCCATGAAATGTGGAGGGCATTGTGAAAATGCGCATCTCCAAATTGGTGACTACCACCTGAAATATCAAATGTTTGCTATCGACATGGGTGGTTGTGACATTGTGTTGTGTGAGGGTCAACAATATAATTTCCAAGGAATCACCGCCAATTCACCTGATAACATTAGTTCCCATCACATGGAAAAACTGCACAAAAAAGGTCATTTTGGTGTTATTGCCCAACTCCATGCCATACAAGCAACTGAGACACCCTCTATGCTGTAATACCTCCAATCCATCCTATCTAAACATCAAGTGGTCTTTTCCACTCCCCAGGGACTCCCTCCTTCCTGTGGTGTTCATGATCATTCCATTCCCCTTGTACCAGGAAGCCTTCCTCCCAATATCCGTCCCTATCATTACCCCTTTTCCCAAAAAACTAAAATTGAGAAAATGGCTCAAGAACTGCTTAACACAGGCATTATCCACCCTAGTACGAGCTCCTACTCTTCTCTTGTGGTCATGGTCCTAAAGAAAGAAGGTTCTTGGTGCACGTGTCCTGACTTCCACGCCCTCAACAAACTCAGACAAATTTCCCATTCCCGTCATTGATGACCTCTTGGATGAACTGAGTGGGGCCCAGTTCTTTACTAAACTTGATCTTCGTTCTGGCTACCACCAGATCTGCATGAAAAAGGAAAAAATTCCTAAGACTGCCTTTAGAAATCATGAGGGCCATTATGAGTTTTTGGTCATGCCCTTTGGCTTGTGTAATGCCACCTCCACCTTCCAAAGCCTCATGAATCATGTCTTTTGTCCTTTTTTCCATCATTTTGTCTTAGTTTTATTTGATGATATCCTCATCTATAGAAAAAGCGAGACAGTCAAATGTCCTGGCACACTACAACCGCTTTCGATTTCACCTACTATTTGGAGGGATATCTCTATGGATTTTATTACAGGCTTACCTAAATCGAGAAATAAATCAGTCATCATGGTGGTAGTTGATCGCCTTTCTAAGTATGCTTATTTATGTTCTCTTCAACACCCATTTACAACATCCACTCTGGCTCAACTTTTCATGGATCAGGTCTTCAAGCTTCATGGCATGCCACATTCTATTGTTTCTGATTGTGACCCAACTTTCACCAACAATTTTTGGCAAGAATTGTTCAAGCTACAAGGCACTCAATTGCATCTTAGCACAACTTATCATCCCCAGAATGATGGTCAAACTGAAGTTGTCAACAAGTGTTTGGAGACATATTTGAGGTGTTTTGCATTGGAAAAGAAAAATCAATGGGCTCAATGGTTACCCCTAGATGAATGGTGGTACAACACTTCATACCATACAACTACCCACATGACTCCTTTTGAAGCGGTATATGGACAAAATCCATCTTCAGTTCTCTCATATTTACCAGGTGTCTCAAATTTCCAGGCAGTTGACCAAACGCTTATAGTTTGAGAGGCTATTCTCCATACCCTCAAAGAGAATTTGTTCATGGCCCAGAATCACATGAAGCAAAAAGTAGATCGAGGTCGCTTTGAACATCAATTTGCAGAAGGGGATCAGGTGTTTCTTTGATTGCAACCTTATAAGAAAAATTCCCTCAAGGTCGACCATTGTCAGAAGCTGGCACCCAAATTTTATGGTCCTTATACTGTTCTCAAGCATGTGGAACATGTGGCCTATCAATTAGCTTTTCCTAGTCATTCTAAGATACATCCTGTTTTTCATGTTTCATGCTTAACGAAGGTGATTAGAACATCGATTTGAGATTCAAAAATCCCAAACCTGATGCCTAAAAACCCTAAATACCCTCAGTACTAGAATAAAACAAAAAAAAACCTCTAAATCATTTAAAATTCTTGGCTTCAACGGAACTAGGAGACAAAAAAAAAAATTTGTTTCCAGTTGATAGAAATCCACATAAACTCTATCAGGCTTAACTATGCATCCAACACAGAACAAATTTGGGTAGGGAAAACAAACACCAGAAACCCAATTAGTACGAAGGAATTTCCAAACTACCCATGACTGATTGACGGTATAAAAGCTCCTCAATCCATCGACTCCTCTCCTTTCCTCTCTGTTGTGGTCAAGAGCACAACATAACTGATGCCAAACCCTAGCACTAGCGAATATATTTTTTTATAGTTAACTTGGGGTTGTTGCGTTGGATCGAAGGGTTAAGTCACGTCGCCAATTGTGTTTGATTTGAATTACAAAGAAGTGGCATTAAGGCTCCCATGACTTTGTAATTTTTACAGATATAAAATACCAGAAGTTAACATTAGGCCACTTACCTCTATATACATTATGTCGCTTATATTTTATAGATTTCCTATTGTGAAGACACTTGTCAGTGTAAAGAAAATTCAAGGTCGACATTTGGAAAGGCTTGACTTCTATGTTGAGGAGTTATTTAGTGATCTTAGTCTCTTTGTCTCTTTGGGATATCCTCACATCAAGGATGGTGGTGAACAAATATATATATATATATATAATAATAATAATAACAACAATAATAATAATAATAATAATAATAATAATAATAAATAATAATAATCCCCCAGATGGGGTGATAGTTCCAACCACCTGGCGTACAGAGGGAGAGTAGAGGAGCCAGCAAGGCAGCGAGCCATGTGACCAGCTCATACCAACTACCGCTGAATATACCCCGCATTAAATGGATTTCACGTCGTTTGCAGTGGCATTAACTTGTGCTCACCCAACCTCCATTATGCGTGGTGCTATGACTTCTTCGTCTGCTTGTGATACTCTCCCTCTCCCGAGATCAAACTCCAGTACTCCTCCGCTGCCCTTGCCTGGTTTTTCTTGCATGCTCATGGTGTTCACAACTCCCGGCCTTCTCCAGGCTCTCCCCTTTGGCCTGGAACGCCATTTCCACTTACACTGCCAAACCATGCCGCGACAATGAGGAATACCATGAAGGATCTCTCCTTGGCATCCTCCTCGACCTCGTGCATCAACTTCTCCTCCTGGTTCACCCTCAACACTCTCCTCGCCGCTCCTACTGCCTGAGTTAGCACCTCTCAATTCCTCCACCACGCCTATCTCCCGCTTTGAGTGCTTAGCCTTAATTGAAACCTTGCCAAGCTCTTCCTTGCGCCACCTTGCCACTCCTTCAACCTCTAGAATTCCTCCCCTTGAGCCGGTTGTTGGTTCTTCAAATTCGCCCATGGGGATGCCACCTCCTGTTTGGGCTGACCAAAACAAGGCGTCGACATCTTCTGATTCCAAGCCGGATTTGCAGCTGAAAGAGAATTTCACCATCCACTACGACTTGGTCTTCGAACTCTGTCAGGGAATGGAGGACCTCCATTTTAGGATACAACTTATGGATGGGAGGATCTCGACCCTCCTTCATCTTCTTTCTACCTTCCAGGACGCCTCTCCCCCCTACCCAGCAGGCGCGGCTTCAGAAGGAGCACCCTCCTCAGTAGGCGAAAACGGGAATGTTAGGACGCAGAGTGTAGTAGAGGTTGTTGTGGAGCAGGTCCAGCAAGACAACATGGAAGTGGTCACAACCATTGGTCAGCATGTGCACACTCCGTTGGGAGACGCTGGGACAACTGCCAATAGGGACGAGTGCACCGTGGACGACGACATGCATTTGGAAAACCGAGGGACACCTGTCGAAGAGGAGCTATGGCCAGGCTACCTGCCAGGTTACTTGCCAGATTACTTGCCAGGTGTCTAACCCCTCAAGGGATCTGTTCTTTTTTAATAGTTTCCCCTCTAGTTGCTTTTTAGTCAGCTCAACTTTGTTTTTTTTAACATTGGTAAGAACTAAGTTGCTAGACTTACCCGGTTGGCTGAACTGGTTTCTCCCTTTGGGGCAGTTCAGTAACTACGATTTGGATGTTATTAATTTTTGTAACTATGGTCGGATTTTTTGAAGGCCCTTATATATAAAATTACTTACTTATAAAAGAAATAATAATAATAAATAAATAAAATAAAATATATTTATTGTTATTTATTAATGTTATTAAAGGTATTTTGATTAAATTTTAGTCAATTGATTATGAAACGCTATTAAATAAGCAATTGATTAATCAATTATAAGTGTTGATTAAGGTTGGTTGTCATTGATGTCAACCCTTGAAGAAAACCCTGCAGCACAAAATTTTGGGAATGGACCCAAGATTTTTTGATGTAAAGATGACTCATTATTTCCCTGTCATGGTTGATAAGAAGTAAAGATGGATGAACTCCAAAGTGGTCCCCTTATGGTGAAATCCCTCATGGGAAGACGCTTTGCGGAGTAAAAGAACCCATGCTTAATTGTGGAATAATGAGATGAAGGACAATGAATTTTTCAGGTAAACTATCCTATATGGATAGTTCTTGTCATTCCATTTCTAGTGGTATGTGAAATTTCACATAACTCCTCACGCTTAGAGAGTTAAGGCCATAAGAAGTTGGAGACCCCAGGTTTGGGTAATGGACCCAAGTTTGTTTGATGGATAAGGGTATGAGTTATGATATATTTTCAGATAATACTATTCTATATGGATAGTACATGTCATTCCATTTTTAGTGGTATGTGGAACGTTACATAACTCCTCACAGTTTGAGAGTTATGGCCTTACGAAGTTGGAGGACCCTCATATGTCATCTAGAAGCCCCAAAAGGTCAAAGTAGTCAAAGTGGTTTAAGAGATTTTA
>ML797331.1:281970-296181 GCA_009831015.1 Picea engelmannii | reverse complement strand
GGGGAACGCAGTAGGATCTAGCATTGATAATTGTCTAGTAGACCTGGGAGTGTGTACTACTAGGTTGAAGGTGTATTTCACTACTCCTAGGACGTATCACCTAATCATCGAAATGGATTGGTTAGAATCCCATCGAGCTATGGTAGATTGTTTTGCAAAAAGGGTGCTTTGTATTAATGATGAAGGAAGGTCAGTAGAGATCCATGGTGTATGAAGGAAGGTGTCTCTATGCTTTATCTCAACCATGAAGGTTAAATGTTGCATGAGGAAAGGTTGTCGATTATATGTAGTAGAAGCAGTGAATGAAGGGAAAGGACCCTCCTTGGATCAGATCCAGTATTGTCAAAGTTTAAGAATGTTTTTCCAAAATAGTCATCAGGGTTACCTCCTGAGAGGGAGCTTGATTTTACCATCGAGATAAAACCTGGTGCGAAGCCAATTTCTAAGACTCTATATAGGATAAAAGCACCAGAAATTTGTGAGTTGCAGATGCAGTTGAAGGAACTACTTGACTTAGGTTTAATAAGGCCTAGTGTCTCACCTTGGGGTGCACCAGTAATTTTTGTGAAGAAGAAGGATGGTTCCTTACGATGTGTATAGATTGCAGGGAATTGAATCGTGCTATAGTGAAAAATTGGTACAAAATGCCACAGATAGATGATCTCTTTGATCAGATGAAAGGAGAAGCATTGTTCTCAAAAATTGATCTATGATCAGGGTATCACCAGTTAAGGATTAAGGAAGGCGATATTCCTAAAACTGCATTTCAAACTCGGTTTGGGCATTGCGAGTTCATTGTAGTACCTTTTGTTTAGACCAATGTGCCAGTAGTATTCATGAGCCTCATGAATGGTGTATTCTAAAAGTACTTAGACCACTTTGTACAGGTCTTTCTGGATGATATCCTCATCTATTCCAAGAAATAAAGAGATCATGAGGAACACTTGTGAGTGGTGTTGTCATGCCTTAGAGAGAAAAAATTGTATGGCAAGTTGTTGAAGTGTTATTTATTCCAGAAATAAATTCACTATTTAGGTCATATCATTTATGGTGAAGGAATCTCTGTGGACCCAGAAAAGGTAAAGGCCATTATGGAATGGCCAGTGCTGAAAAATGCTCATGAGGTAAAAAGCTTCATGGGGCTAGCGGGTTATTATCGGATATTTGTGGAAGGGTTCTCTATAATAGAAAAACCCATCACCACTTTGCAATGCAAGGGGGTCAAGTATGAATGGATAGAAGAATGTGATATTGCATTCATCGATCTTAAGAGGTTACTAACTAGTGCACCAATTCTACGAGTGTCGGATATGGAAAAAGACTTCACAGTCTGTATGGATGCGTTGAAATAAGGGTTGGGGGCCATGCTAATGTAGGATGGAGGAGTGATAGAATATGCGTCAAGGAAGTTGAAGAAACATGAGGAGATTTAAGCTACTCATGATTTAGATTTGGTATCTCTAATGCTAGCTCTGAAAATTTGGAGGCACTATCTAGTGGGGCAAAAATTTGAGCTCAAAACGGACCATGAAAGCTTAAATCATCTCTTCACTCAAAGGGATCTCAATGCCAGGTAGATTCGATGGAGTGAGTTTGTGAGTGAGTACCATTTTGGAATTTTGTGCATCAAGGGAAAATAGAACGTGGTCACGGATGCCTTGAGCAAGAGACCACGTGTTTTCTCCTTGGTACCCTTAAAAATTAATCTGAGGGAGCATGTGTTGGGGAAACCTATTGGAGATAGTTGGTATTTAAAGGTTACTTCAACCCTCCACAATGGAAGGAAGTTAGATCCAAAGTATGAAGGATATAGCCTGGAAACAGATGAATTATTAAGATATCAAGGAAGGATGTATATCCTCGAAGGTGGGGATATTCGAAGCATCATAATCAAGAAAGCCCATAGATCACTTTATTGTGAACATACGGGTGTGACTAAAATGTACATGGACATGAAGAATCTTTTATTTTGGGTAGGCATGAAGCGTGTTGTAGTCCATTTCGTCGCCAAGTTCCTAGAGTGTCAAGAAGTGAAGGCTGACCACCACCACCTGGAAGGTCTCCTACAACTGCATGTTTCTCCTATGTCCAAATGGGAAGTCATTTCTATGGATTTTGTTGTGGGATTGTCGCTCACATTGCATAGACACAATGTCATTCTTGTGACAGTTGATAATTTGACCAAGAGTGCCCATTTTATTTCGGTTAGAGACACTTTTGATGTCACTAATGTGGCACACATGTTTATAAGTGAGGTCATCTATTTGCACGGGTTACCCAAGAATATCATTTCAGATCAAGACTCCCAATTAACATATAGGTTTTGGACAAATTTACAGTCAGCATTGGGAACTCAGTTGAACTTAAGCACAACTTATCATCCTGAAACAGATAGGAAAACTGAGAGAGTAAATCAGGTTATGGAAGACATGCTTAGGATGTATGTTATGGATAATCAAAACCATTTGGAGAAGTACCTACCTTTGTTAGAGTTTGCCTACAATAACATTTTTCATAGCTCCACTGGAATGCCACCCTACGAAGCTCTGTATGGAAGGCCATGCAGGACACCGTTGAGTTGGGAAAGGTTACAAGATTGAGTGACAGTTGGGCTAGAATTGATTCAAGAGATGGAAGAATAGGTTATTTAGATTAGGCAGTGACTAAAGGAAGCACAAGATAGACAGAAAAGTTATGTTGATGGACATAGGACTGATCGAAGTTATAAAGTGGGAGATCAAGTTTTCATTCGTATCAAGCCTAATAAGAGTACCCTTCGATTCGAGAAGGGGACAAAGTTGTCACCTCGATTTATAGGATCGTTCAAAATCAAAGAGATAATTGGACTCGTTGCCTATCGTCTAGTATTGCCACCCCACTTGCATAAAACTCATAATTTTTTTCATGTATCTGTTCTACGTCATTATGTTGTTGATGAATCTCATAAACTGAATTGGAAGGAATTGCAGGTATCGAACACGAGAACCCTCACGGTAGAACCATTACACATATTGGACCGTAGGGTCTGACAGCTCAGGAATCATCTGGTATACCAAGTTAAGGTCCAATGGGACAAGTATAGCCCAGTTTCTTCTACTTGGGAGGATGTTGAGACCTTACAACGAGATCATCCCTCACTTTTTGACCACCTCGAGAATATGTTTTCTCGAATTTTAGGTGTATGTAATGCCACCTTTTGACTTAGATAGCTAGAATTAACTAATGCCTAATCACATTTATTTTCTATTCACTGTGAAACTATTAATGGTACACTTGAACTTTTAAGACATGTGAAACTATGTGAATTTCAATTCTATGAATGTTTAATGTTATTTGAATTATGATGGATATTATGCAATCTATTCCTAACTTGAAAATTTTGACATTTAAAGTTGTTTGTACATGGATACCAAATTGAGATTATGGTTAAATGCATTTACATGATGATAATGCATAGATATGTATGAGTTTGTGTTATAGACTAATCTGCAGGTCAATGGGCTATGAAATAGCCAAAGTATAATGATAATAAAAGGTTGATGTCATGAACACCGACCAAGTAAAAATATGGTATGAATCTTTGTATGTGAAATTATGTTGGTTCGAATGCGTTGTTATGATATGTGGACCAGTGCAGGTTTTTCAGGTACTGAGACTTCCTAAAACTGAATATACGATGAAAAATTTCACAACAACACAGTGACACTATATGTTCCATGGTAGGGTGTGGACCCTAGTCCTATTACGAGGGGTGGAGGCATTTCCCACCATGTATCCTCTGAAACCTGGAGTCATGGGAGGACTGTGTTGGCTCACGCTCCCCTAGATGTGTGATGATGACTATCAGTTGCCTGCTGGGGAAGCTTGGTCAAGAGAGTTGACACTTCTTCTTATGGTTTCTATTTGGAGTTAGGTCAATATAGTTGACACTCCAAGATAGTCCAGCAGAGGAAGGATAGGGATGGAAGATGGAAGTAAGTTAGGGAGGAAGGATGATGTAATATTCTAGATATAAAAAGTATGCAGAACATAAATAAAATGCTAGAAATGGAAGATAAACAATAATATAACCAGAACAATACCACAATAACACTGAAATGATATCATAATAACACCAGAAAGAGCACTTCGATTCTAAGAGAAATGTTCACTTGCCTCTTCGAGGGGGAAACCTCTAGTCAAGTAGAGCTCTATTACAATAATATCCAAGCTAGGGTTCTCATACCCTCGACTCCTATTTATACTAAATATGTCTATCAAAAGAACCATCTAGAGGAAGATCCTTCTAGAAACAGAAGCTTCTATTAGGTCTTCTTACATTCGACTTATTCTACCATATTGAAAGGCCTTATTAATATTGACCTTTATTATATTCAAATATATTGTTCTACCTACATGAGGGGTTAGGTCCCTAATATGTCCTACCCCTTAAAAACAGCCTTGTCCTCAAGGCTTGAGATGTGGAAATTGTTGCAGGATGGTAGTTGGTTCCCAAGTGGCATCTACTGGAGTTGTATCTTTCCACTGTACTAGCACTTCCTTGATGGTTCTCTGACGCAGGGGACGCTCATGCTGGTCCAAAAATGCTTGTGGTTGTAGCCAAATGGATCCTTCTTAGTCCAACTCGGGAAGGTTGGTTTGAGTTCTGTTTAGATTTGTAGGGGTTTGTGATTTTTACGATGTAGGAAGGAGTCCATCTACACCGGCATGGAGGGCTTACATCCTCATGGGATTTATCCTTATGACTTGGATTTGGTGAGGCTCTTAGCACTCAGGCTTACGCGTAGTGCACTATATTCCCATGTGGGCTCCTCCCTTCGGCTTTGATGCTTGGCCTTGATTTTTCATCATTTAAAACTTCGACCCTTGACCCTTGGGTCTCAGTGTTTGAAACTCAGACTCTCCCTTGGGTTTCAACGTTTGGTATTGGCTTTGGCATAGAGCTTGTATGCTGTGTGTTGGTTACTGCATTGTGGAATTCCCTCGTGGGCTCCTCGGTGGCTTAAGTATTGGCTTGGACTTTGGCACTCAGTCTTGAGGCTTGTAATTGGTTGTTGGTTGCTACGTTGGTTGGGATGCATTGAGAAAACCAAAAGCCCCCTTGTGAGCTAGTCCTCCTTGTGGCTAAAGAGAGAAGAGAGGTTGATTATCATAAGAGTTGTATGGTTGAAATAATGCAACAAGATTCTAGCTTGATGAATAAATTCAAGAGAATGTCCAGACGTGGTAGTGGGAAGGGTGAAATCTGGGAGAATGTCTAGACATGGTAGTGGTAGTGGGAATTTATGATCATCTTTTGGAAAATTTATTTTGCAAACTATTAGACCAACCGTTCTTTGTCAAGTTGTGGCAATGTGAACGCCTCCATTTTAACAGTTGGATGAACAATCTTTCTCATTATGTTGTCTTAGTTATAAATATATTCCTGGTACATGTGTTACATGATTAGCCTTCAGTGTTATACGATGTGTTATATGATTATGTTCTCTTAGTCTTTTTCAATCTATTTTAACTTTTACTAATAAATATTAGCTTTGTGATCACAAAAAGAGGCACAAAATATGTAAATCACTGATCATGTCACTATCACCGCATTTTTTTTTCTCTGTTTCATTATGTTACTCTTATACCAATCTTCATGTAACTTCTCCTTGAATAAAGTGTAAGATAAACAAGACATGTAATTCATTGGTAACGATTGTACCGGTGCAATTTGTCCTCAAAAGGAACTAAAGCCAAATGACAATTCTTTGTGCAGTCTATTGTTGTTTGGTCATTTTTGGAGCTTCAGGTAATACATTGGTTAAAGGAATATAATGCAGTGGCTGCCTACTTGCATATTTTCACCCTGTTAAGAATGGACCAATGTCCTTCCCCAAACTTCATCTCCCTTTCTCTGATTTTGTAAAAAGCTAGGACTCTGTATAATGATCTAAGATGGTATAACCTGTGTATTTGGAGTATTTCATAATAACTTCAGTCTCAAAAAGAAATTCAAAATATTTACAAGTGCTCTAGCCAAAGATATCAACTGTCATACTTCGTTGTGTGATTTATTTACCTCCATTCTCTTAGTGAACACATGTACATACTTACAAAGAAAAAACCCTAGTGTTGTGGGTGGTTAAGCCCTAGTTTCAGTTTTGAAATCGAGCTTTGATACCATATGTAGAGCCTGGTTATTTTTAGGACTCAAAATAATTAAAAGTTTCCTAAAATCTCCTAAAGTTTTCTAAAATCTCCTACTTTAATGACTAAAATTTAGTTTATAATTTCTTTCATGATTTTATTATACTTGGAATAAACTAGGAATAAATAGTAACAACCTAATAATGATAACAACATAATAATATCAACAACAACAACATAATAATGATAACAACAACATAATACATACCTCCAGCTGCAGGTTGGTTTATCTAGTCCCTTTTATGTCTGATCATGTTCTTTCCCAGACTGAATATTAACCTCCCAACCAACTAGGAACAACCTCTCTGGCTCCCTATCTCCAGGAATTCTTGTGGTTTCCTGGCCCCCGAGCCCAAAATTCCCAGCAACAGTAGTGCCCTGTGAGAGTTCCCCAAAACAATTCTTCCAATTTCCTCCTCCTCCTCTATCTTTCAGAAATCCTAAGACAAAAATGAGATCCTTCTTCCAAGTCCTCCCCTTCTTCCTTATCCTCCTCTCTCAAATCCCCCTCATTAATTCCCAACAACCTTATCCCCTCATTAATTCCCCAACAACCTTATCCCCCCATTAATTCCCCAACAGCCTTATCCCCCCATTAATTACTTCACCCACCTTTTAATAATAAAATAATAAAAGACTCATTAATATATTTTAATAATTAATTAAATTTGAATTAAAAACTATGATAAAATTAATCAATTTGTGTTGTTAGAGTAGTATGCTTTCAAAAGTAGAAAACTAGTTTTATGTCTATGAGTATGAATTGCTAATTGGGTGAGAAAATTGTAGTTGATTATCTATTTTGTGATTGGAAATATGTACAAGGAGTAGATATTTTGTGTTGTGGAAAGCCATGCTATGCATAGGAATTATAAGGGAGAATTTCTTAACTCATCTCTTGCTATGTTGATTATATTACTTTGGTTTGAGAAATCTGCTATGTGCAAATAATTAAAGCATATGAATGTTGAAAAATATAATAGAGAAATTTTGTTGGAATGAATATGCACAAATAAACATATTGAGTGATAAATATGGGGTAGTGTGGATATTGATATGCATGGGAATATATGTTGTTGTATATTAGCTAAATATGGTATGATGTTGGTTCTATAACAAATAATGGTTGAGGATATGGTTGAAGATGTTGATGATATTGCTATATATTAGAATCAAATTCACAAGGAAGAGGACAATAAGACACTTGATAAGTTCTTGGTAAAAGGATGTTCAACCCACGAGGCACCACCAAATAGGTAACATTAGGGATGTTGATGGTAGACATAGAAGTATGATGAACATAATTTAGGTAAGGAATTCATTTAACCATGTTTCATATCATAGTTGATTTTGATATCTGAATGCATAAATTTGGTTCAAACCCAAGTTGGGGTACAATAAAGGCAAGAAGACTGGCACATGTAAAAATTGTTGAAACCTTTTGATGCATTCATGTGATAAAATGTTGTGTTAATATGGTTATGACTCTCATAACTAGGGAAAGGTGATACCTATGCCTATGATGTGAAAGGGAATACAATGTGGATCAACCATGTGTGAAGTCATCATGTTGACAGACTTTTGGAAGCCCAAAATTGTTGCATCACTATAACCAATGGTGTTTCCACTTGTATAAGTGATTTGGACTGTAGCCTTGTTACCTACACCGAAGAGCACTAGAGGAAAAGGGTTCTTGAGGGACTATTGACTAGAGAAAGGAAAAACAATTTCCTAGTGTTGTGTTTAATTTAAGAAGGTTTCCACATGGTTGATTAAGTGTGGTTGAGGTCTTTGAAATATGTATACAATGCGGTTGATTAATTGAATAAGAAGGTGTCCACATGGATGACTATAATAAATAAATTCATTAATATCATTTCATATAATTAATAATTACCTAAGAAATGTAGATAATCATTCAACACTTATTGTAAATGTGACATGAGACAATTACATCCACTCATGGATATTGGATAGATGCATTGAACATATTTTATTTTGAAAATTGTTAGAGTGTGCCAATATTAAAAGGGGAAGTTATTGAAATCGAGGATTCTAGCCAAAATTAATCACAATCACATTAGTACATGGTACCTTTAACAAATTATGGTGATAGAGTAACTTGAGACATGTCAAGTGACCATCAATAGTAAATTATTTTCTCAAGGAAGAGTTGTATCCCATTGGTGTTAAAATTGCACGAACCTCCTTATTCACAAGCTCTAAGTCATCCTTAGACAATATCCATGGTGCATCACAATATTGTTTTGGCCACATTCATTCTTTGTATCTTTTTCTCTTAGACCACTTTTTTGTTTTTAATATGATTGAATCTCTTCTAGGTCCACTTGTATCTTTCTAAGTGCAAGTAATATGTTTCCAAAGTGAATATGATATATTATTGAACACGTGTATTTGACCCAACACATGTTCCACTAAACGTTCTTCCCAAATTGGGAGATTTTAAAATTTTGAATCCTTATTAATGCAATTTCCATGCAATCTCAAGGAATTCAAATGTCACTTAGATGCTCAACATTTTGATCTTCACCATTGAGCATTTCCCCCCAAATTTTTTCCTTGCAATCTTGAATGTTGTTCCCTAATTTGATAATTTCATATGATAAGGAGGGCCTCTTTCCTTAGCTTAGCTTGTTAGTTAAAATATCTCTTCATTCAACAAAAGTGATTCTCTACTTGTAGAAAACTCCTATGTACTTCATATACACACTTATGCAAATATGTGGAATACCTTGAACAAATTCCCTCACCACAACATGGAAAAAAAAATAATCATTTTGTGTTTAGTCTTAAACTACAACAATACGACAAATTATACACCAAAATGACTATATTATAAATTGTCGATGTATAAATAATGTTTGATTAATTTATTAAAATGATTCGAATTATTTCGTAATATTTGAATTGTTGATATGCCAAACATAGTCCAAATCCTTAACAATCATGAATGGTCCTAAAAATTACACCATACATCACAAATAATCTTTTAGGAAAATTTCATGAAATATCATACATTTGAACTCCATTCCATAGAAACAACACATCCTCTACCAATGGTTCCAAATAAACATCCTTGTCATTGATTTGATGTTTTCCAGGAATAATAAGACTCAACAACGATGTTCATTTTTCACAACCATTTAAGGAGAGATATTATAATTGATTATTAGAATGGGCCAAATTAAATAAACTATAGATTGGAAGGAGAATGGAATCAATCCATCCTTTGGTAATCCAAGCCTTATAATCTATATATCACTTATAAATTTTTGAATATGTCTATTCTGTATGTTCTTCATTGTCTTGGAATCAATGAAAATTTGAAATAATCCTAAATCAATCCTATTCTTTGCATGCCAATCCATATATTTAACTAATGATTTACAAGGAAACATTCATTGAAATGTTGGAATCATGGGAAAGTGGAATAATACTTTTTGTGGAACATGTGATCCCTTTACATCGTCGTGATAATGTCTTGTTTTACAATTTGGACATACTTATCTTTATATTTTCCTCTATATAGAATACAATAATTCTTACATGCATGATATAATTTGTATTCAACACCCATATCACTCAAAACTATTCTTACCTATTTATATGAATAAGGAAGTACATTATCTGATGAAAACAATTTAATCTATTGCAACAAATTATACACAAGTAACATTAATTAACTGTCGTAATTGATGTATTTTTTTTAAATTGCAAAACACATGAAATATAAAAATGAATTAAACACATTTTCTATATCTATGTTTCTATAAAAAAAAAAGTGAATTTAACCATATGTATATTACTTTCAAATTGTAAAACATTTAAAAAACAAACAATTTAGAACATCTTGCTTTATTTGCCTCAAAAAAATAATTGTTTATATAACACGTGTCAAATGTTTTGGTTAAATTCCATGGTCTAGACCTTAATCAATATCTTATATGTGTTGGTCACCTATATGGATGTGTCCATCTCATTTAAGTATCATGTAAACAATTGATTTGACATAGAGGCCCATATTTACTATGCATGGTCAAATTGGTGTCCTCATGTTGCACATATCTACCATTACCACTTAACTCATCACTATAAAAATAATGGTAAAAGAATTAGGAAGTAGAAACTATAAAGGTGGTACATTAAAATGTTCCATACTCTTCCACTGAAAGCCTATAGCTCTTTCTCTCTCTATGCAATGTCTAGTAAAAAAAATGAAATGAAAGAGGTTTGATTACAATATTATGGTTATTACCGACTTCATCTCTATTATCCTGCAAATTAGGATTAGGGGTAATATTAATATTAAAAAAATACATGACCAAACATGCATTGTAATTATAAAGAACATATCCATAATTACATTATATTCATAAAATCCATAATATTCACAAATTAACATAAATTAAGATCATGAGAATGTTTCATATAATAATTTAAATAACTTGATTTCAATTGATTTGCTACTAATTAAAACTTCCAATTGTCCATTAATATAAATCCTCAAGTATAGTCTCTCAAATGTAAATGTCAGATACTAACATTATTTCTTTCTTTTTTCTTGTTATGTCACATGGTACATATGATGACAATGGCATATTTTTTTTCTTTGTTTTCAAATATAGTTGTCCTTTTAATAAGTATAATCCATTTACAACTCATCTTTGAGAGCCAAATCCTAAATACTATATTATAGACATAATAGCATATGATTCAACAATTCTAGGCATGGAATCTTGTTGATCCCCATTTGGTGACTTTCTTGTTCCCCTCAAGATATTATTCAAACCTACAATGTTCCCTTGCATGCCTAGAGACCCATCTATGTATACATGACTTCCTTTCTCTTTTATTGAATCCAAGCAAATTCAATAATAATGCATTGACTATTTGTATGCTACTAATTTGATATAGTCTCTTTGAAGATATCATGGCCCACACAAAGGCATAAATGTAACCTCTCCCATAAAATTCACATGCAACGATGTTGATATAAATAGGCCTAAGCCCACTTTTGGGATCTTAGTAGGACCTATCATGAAAATATTTCCAAATATGAAAAAGGAACTCCTACAAAGGGAATAAGCTCATATGCTTTCCATACATTATATAAGTATCTATTGTATGAATTATTGTATGACTCTTGATATGTGTGTTTTTTTGGTTAGTGATCTTCATCATAGCATATTATCTCATAAGTTTGACATCCAAGGCAGGGAGATACTTGGAAAACTTATGTGTAGATAGACATTTTGACCTTCTAGTGACTTGACCAACACATATACTCTCAAAAGATGATTATTTCTCTATAGGGTAATTCGAAGAATCTTTGGATGGTTGACTGATATGATTAATCTTATTAGGTGTGATGTGAGAAGCACATATCTTAATTGTGCAGTATTATGACTTATGAAATTCAAATAAACTATAGGGGCATATAACCATTAATATCATGGATTCCATCATGTCAATAATGTTCCATTACAAAATAATGTTTCATCTCCTCACTCCTTTTCATTTGGAACAACCACAAACTACCAATGCTTTATAGTAAAGTTTCCAAAGATGATCTCCATATACCTTTGCATCCGCTACTAGATGGAGGTTAACAAGTTGTAGGGAAAGGCTCTTAGGAATCATTATATCTTATGGGCATGTTGCGCATAGGTTTCTCTATGCAATTCCAAATATGCAAACCTTAGAACATGAAGTTATCCGAGCTTCCATTGCAATTGAACTATTAATGATAAGTTTAACACAATGGAAAAATATGTGAAAAGATAATGGTTTATCATGAATCCTTTACCATCAATGTTGGGATATAGGTGAGAGATTCTACCTAAATTGTACATTAAAAAGTAAAAATACCAAGACACTCAAGAATATTTAGATAATGAACTCAAACAAATATTGAGACTATATGACCACAAAATATCATAACTTGCATATGTCAAAGGGATGCCATACAATAACTCAAACATAACACTTGATGTGTAAAGTAAATATAGAGAAGAAAGATGGAAAAAAATCAATGTAAAATTGCTCAAGAATTGAGAGCACTAAATTTGACCAAAACTAGCTTCATTGTATCCCAAAGCCTTATATGTATTGAAATAGATTGCAGTCATGGAAGTGCATGCATATCATATTAAATTTCCAAATGAAGTCAAGGGTTAAAAGTCCTTATATGTTCTAACCAATTGTGTAAAAAGGATGAAACACAAAACAACAATTGATGAATACATCAAATGTAGAGAAGGAATTTATAAGTTATTGATTAGAAAATGTATAGTTGCTTGAGAATTGATACTATTGAATTTTAGCAAAAACAGTTTCATTTCTTCCCAATGCCTTGTAAAAGGATTATCCTATTAATGTCCACATAGACCAAGATGTCTTGTTAGACATGTGTTAAGTTCCTTTAATAACAACTCCAGGAAGTTAAACACCTTCTCTCATACATACACGGGCTTTACACTGATCATGATTTAAACCTAGGTTGTTTGCATGGAATTACCTTGTCCCAAACACTACACCACAATCCCATGAATATCTATTTACAAGTAAGAAAATCATGTAGCGATTCCAAACCATAAAATAAAGGGTTGAAAAACCTTTTAGTTTTAATCAATTATTTTATTTTTTATTTTTTATTTTTTATTTAGAGTGAATAATATTTATACCTCTTATATTAAGAAGATTAATAGAGATAGAAAAAAAATGTTTCTCAAAAGATACAAAAAGGTAAGCCATGCAAAATAGGGAGAAATCCTCTCAAAAGATAGAAAAAAGTAAGTAATGCAAAATACAGAGAAATATTCTCAAAACTAAAAATGACAATGCACAATTAAATGAAAGAATGGGTAGGGTAAATGTTATGAACTAATACTAAGTTTCATATATTTTGTTATTTTATTAATATTCAAATCTTCACAATAGACATATTATGTGTCAAAGTTAATGTTGGACATAAAATCATGCATCAAGCTTCTAAACATCACTAATGCTATTATCGTAGAAGTGACTATGAAAGATTCCAAGATCAGAGCCTTTAATAGGCAAGGAAAACAAAATAGAATAAGCATGAAATTCTTCTTCTTTGCAAAATGATCTCTTGATACAACAATCATAGCAACAAAAATCAAATAGAATATTTGTGTGACCTGTTCTACTTCTCACTCCAAATTCAAGATTCAACAAATATTTGATAAGGGTTGTAGAAGAAAGGATAGAATATAAAGTACAGACAGAGAGGCCAAGAGTAATAGTTCCTATTCATAAAAACTAAGTTGTACAATAAGAAAAGAAGAATCAATAGTTTGCTAGTTCTGTTTCTATAACTTTCTGTAAGCAATATATTTAGAGATCTTGAAGATGTTGTATTTTCTTGCTTATACTAAAAAATTGTTAAGAACCAAACATCAATATAGCATAGAAAAACCTTAGGAAAAGTACTCAACGCCTTGAAAAAGAGACAATTTCAGATAATAAGCCTCTTCGAGGGGGCAACCTCCTTTTACCCCACTTAAATGTTCAAGTACAAGATGATTCAAAATGAAAATGTCTCCTTGGTATATATAGNAGACTAGGAGGTATAATTACAACTAATGGCCTAAAGCCGACATAAATAAAATAACATTACTAATCTAAATTACAACTAATGGCCTAAAGCCGACATAAATAAAATAACATTACTAATCTAATATGCCACAATTAAGGGGTAATGAGCCAATATTAGGGCTTACCATGCCCCTCCCCTTGAGACAAGTGTTGTCCGCAAAGCTTAAGTAACTCTGGATGCTTCTGTATAAAAGACTCACCTTCCCATGTGGAATCTTCAGCCAGTAGTTTCCTCCAATTAATGAGATACTCTAAAATGGATCTATTCCTCAGTTGGCGAATTCTTGTGTCAGTGATGGCTTCAGGCTCCAATATGATTTTTCCTTCCTCGTCAAGTTCTGGCAATATAGTTTGAACTGGGATCTTGTCGCCTATAACCTT